>JACEFZ010005704.1:455000-911493 GCA_014155875.1 Cepaea nemoralis
GAGAGTTTTCTTTAACATTAACACCAGGAAATGTCCTGGGAAGTTAAGGCGGCGGGCACGATCGTGACCACATCAGCCACTGCGTGTTGTTTGGCCACAAATGTCTCTAGCACCATATACCTAAATATGACCCAAAGCCTGGGAAATAGTCCTTCACTTTTACTCGTGTCCCACAATAAGAGTGAGATATTTAAAATGCCACCAACATCTTGTGCGGTTATAATGAATGCTAACGCAATAACTGTTATTTAAGTTTTTTTCCCTCTCTGGGCTTTAGTTGTGAGGCGTGAATGTTGCTTGAGGCGCGAATGTTGCTTGAGAGGGGGGGGGGGGGCATTGGCGTGATATGCAGGTGCTAGTGGGTTAGGTAACTGTTGTGTGGTGGAAATGTTGTCTTGGTGGAGGTGTTGTGTTGGTGGAACTATTGTGTTCGTGGAACTGTTGTGTTAGTAGAAGTGTTGTGTTGGTGGAAATGTTGTGTTGGTGGAAGTGTTATGTTGGTGGAAGCGTTGTATTGGTACCAACTTTATGGTAGCATGAAGTTGGTAGTAGAAAGATTGTGCTGTAGAGTGCTTTTTTAGTACCTCCTCGTTAAGCTTTTAGACCGCTTCCTTTACACCTGTGCATCATTATCATCAAGTGCACTGCCAGCTGGCGTATAGGTTCATTGCTCTCCCCAGATCTCGGGGCTTTAGTGTTCTGGGTCAACTCTGCTTACGCTATTCCTCCATGCCACCGTTTCAGTCCATCCAGTATCATTTCTCTTGGCCTGTCTCTGCCCCTCTTCCCCTTAATCTTTCCAGCTGAAAATGATGTTCTCCAATACCTCCCCTCACTGGTGTGCAGTTTTCCAAAATAAATCATGGATAAAACCTTCAGCTTAAACTGTTAGAGAAAACCCAAATAAATATAAACATACAACGCCAGACATGGCAAAATCCCATGTCCTTTTAAAGTTAACACTTGTTGAGCTTTTTAAAATCTAATTTATTGTCTCTGGTTTCCTTTTGTGCGAACTGTTGTCACATAAAGCCCAGCCTCTTACCCCACGACGCAATTGAAAGGATTGCAGCTCTGTTAGCAGTCCTCGCCGTATACTGTGTGATGGGATGCATTAGCCATATCTGGGGACTTACGTGGCGAACTGGTTACGTGGCCTGCTCGGGCTCTGAAGGTTGTGGGTTCGATTACGGCCTACGTCGTACGGTAGACTTTCAATTTCTTTTTTGGCACTTTTTGTTTTTCTGTTTCATACTCTCTGTCTGTTTGTCTGTCTGTCTGTCTGTCTGTCTGTCTGTCTGTCTTGTCTTGTCTTGTCTTGTCTGTCTGTCTGTCTGTCTGTCTGTCTGTCTGTTTTCTTTCTGTTCTTTGCCTCCCTCTCTCCCTCTATTATTCACTGTTCTCATGTCTGTGTCTATAAAGTGGTTTCCCTCTCTGTATTTTTGTCTCTATGCAAGACTTACAAGACAGGCCTGTCTGCCACATGTGTGACCCTTTGAAAATAAAGATCTTTCTTTCCTTCCTAAGGTCTCTCTCTCTCTCTCTCTCTCTCTCTCTCTCTCTCTCTCTCTCTCTCACACACACACACACACACAGAGTGTGTGTGTGTGTGTGTGTCTCTCTCTCTCTCCTTCTCTTTCTGTCTCTGCCTGCCTCTCTGACTCTATCATTCACTACCTCTCTCTCTGTGTTACTATTTTCCCTCCTCTTTCCGAATCTCCCTATGTATGTTTGTTCATCTTTATGTCTGTCTGTCTGCCTGCTCATCAGTTTGTCTGCCTGTCTGCCTACTTGCCTGCCTGCCGGTCTGTCTATCTGTCCTCCACTGCCTGTTCCTTCACATTCACTTCGTTCCCCTCCACTCACTCCTATGTTTCCTCTCTGGCTCTCTCTTGTTTGTCATCCTCTTGTTCCTATCAACAGATTAACTACAAGAGTGGGCCTTCTGTAGCCACATGTGTCCTTCTGCAAGTGCCTGTCTGATCTGAAGCAGGCATGGGCGGTCACTACGCTCTAATACTTGCTGTTGCTTTAATTTTCTAATGAAGTTACACTATGAATGTTAAGACCCAGCCGTTGTAACTTCCCACATAAATCTTTCTCTGCCTCTTGAGTTGACTTGAGCTATGCTAAGCTGAGTTGAGTTCACCTGAACTGTGCGGAGTTGAGCTGAGTTGAGTTGACTTGAGTTGAGCAGAGCTGAGTTGAGTTGAGGTGAGATGAAATAAGTTGCGCTGCATTGAGTTGAGTTGAGCAGAGCTGAATTGAGTTGAGCTGAGTTGATTTGACTTGAGTTGTGGTTAGCTTAGTTGAGTTGAGTTTAGACGAGTTGAGTTAAGTTTAGCTGAGTTGAGATGAGTTTAGCTGAGTTGAGCAGAGCTGAGCTGAGTTGAGTTGAGTTGAGTCCAGCTTAGCTGAGCTTGTTGAGCTGAGTTGAGATGAGCTCAGTTAAGCTCAGTTGAGTTGAGCTGAGCTGAGCAGAGCTGAGCTGAGTTGAGTTAAATTTGGTTAAGCCGAGATGAGTTGACTTGAGCAGAGCTGAGGTGAGTTGAGTTGAGCTGAGTTGGGTTGAGTTGACTTTAGTCGAACATAGCTAGGTTCAGTTGCGTTTAGTTGAGTTGGCTTTAGTTGAGCAGAGCTGAGTTTAGTTGAGTTGAATTGGGTTGAGTTGAGTTGAGTTGAGCTGAGCTGAGTTGAGTTGAGCTGAGTTTTTGGCTGAGTTGACTTGGCTTGAGTTGAGCAGAGCTGGGTTGAGTTGCGTTTAGTTAAGCAGAGCTGAATTGAGCTGAGTTGAATTGACCTTAGTTGAGCTGAGATGAGCTGAGTTGGGGTGGGTTGAGTTGAATTAGGGTGAGTTGATCTGAGCTAAGCTGAGTTGAGTTAAGTCAGGAACCGACATCACAGCACTAGGGACATTCCCATACTTACTACCTCCTCATTTGCCATAGCCAGCGAAGAGTCCCAGTAATAATGATATCCGTATTTCTTTGTACCCCGGTTAATTTCCCTATTCCATTTCTTCGGTTGACATTCCACCATAAATTGTACGTGTCTTTTATTGGTGATTTCGATGTATGAAATAAGGAACACATGGCTTTGGTCGCTGATGATAACATGCAGTTGCAAGAAATGATAGATACCACAGCAACAAAGTCAAAACAAAGGTCTTAGTCTGAATAACACAAAAAAGTAAGGATATTACAAAGAATTCGCAATGTATCAAGAAGAGAGAAAAAAAATCAGAAATGATGAAATCAGAACTAAAGTGGGGGTAATAACTGCACTAGTTTTAATTAGAAAACAGTAAGTGAAATGATTCGGCCACATAACTAGGCTACCACTGACAGTATAATATAACAAACAAATATGTACAGACCAAATGGACCCAGAAGAAAGGCTGACGATGTCAAAGATGGACAGAGGGAATAACAGAGTCCATGGGAATCTCCATACATGAAGCCCATAAATGGGCGCTCTCCCGCTGTTTATGCTTCACTTCGACACCGCAAGGTACAAGAGGAACAAGGTCAGATGTTGAGATTGCAACAACAAAGATCTGGTCTACCCAAATGCTACTTTAAATTGAATGGAATCAATCTAAAACAAGTCAATATAAGTATATGTGTACTTTATAAGAGCATATCGAAGATGTATTACTGAATTTACATATAGAATACCAAAAGAGGAAAATTTATTACGGAATTTGCATATAGAATATCAAAGAAAAGGCAGCATTTCATAAGATGAATAATATTCTCTGCAATTTATCCTTGACAATGAAGGTGAGGACAAGAATTCTAAAGGGTTATATTGAGCTAATTCTGATATACGGAAGCGAATCATGGACACTCAACAAAGTGAGGAATTGTGTGGAAGATACGGATTTGTCGTTGTATAGAAGAATGGTGAGAACACCGTTTATGGATAGACAGAGCAATGAAGATATCTTGGAAGAGGTTAAATCACGAAGAGAACTGGTTACTCACATCAGAAACAGACAGTCAACATTCTTTTGGCATGTCATGGGAAGGGGAAAGCTGGAGCATGTCGTCACAACGGGAAGGCTGGAGTGGAGGAGAGGCAGAGGGAGATCAAGAGAGAAGATGTTGGAAAGTTTGATATTATAGCATGAAGGAATGTCAGTATCAGAAATGACTGGCAGCACAAGAGACAGAAAGCCGTGTACAGACATGATCACCAATGTCACATGACATGGACTATTAGAAGATTGGCAGCACAAGAGACAACAGGCCGTGCACAGACATGTTTACCAATGCCACATGGCATGATCTATAATGAGAAGATAGTGAAGACTGCAGCTGTCACTACCTCAGCGCTTATTTCCTTCTCTTGCCAACAAGATATTCATTCTCTTATGTCTTAAAATGCGTCTCTGAAGGTGCCCTTTTGTTAAGTACGCAAAACACGATGACGAAGTGCGATGGTCACCTGATATGCGAAAACCGCACTTGGTATGTATGACATGTGTGGTGGTACGTCCTTGACTGCGACTGTTGTATCATGACGCACTGCTTGAGATTACAAGTTAGTCGCATGTCCTTTACTCGACGACACAATCATCCCCAGCATTGTTTGGCTATTTGTGGTTTTCTAGGCAATTTTACGTTCAGTAGATTGCCTTTGCCGGATCTGTGGCGAAGGAGTTACCAACGCAGTTCGTAATCCCGCATACCGCGTTCGAAACACAGCTGTAGGTGATTTGGCAGCAGACTTCCTTGCGTTGGTTTTTATAAAATGGTATGAGTGCCGGTCGTTCAGAAAGCAATGGCAAACTACTGAACGTAAACTTACCAAGAAATCACAAGTAGCCAAAAAATCATGCTGGGTTTGACTGCGACGTCCTGTAAATGATACGCAACTAACTTCTTTGAGATTGCCATTACTTTCTGAACGGCCGACGCTCATGAAATTGTAAAAGTAACGCAAAGAGATCTGCTCCCAAATCGGCATCGGCTGACATTGAACCAGGTATGTCGTGGTTGTGAAAATGCGTTCACTATCCCTACACCCCAAAACCGTTTGAGATACACTGGTCTTTTTTAAACCACCCAAGGCCACGTTACGTGAAACATGCATACTGTAACTACCGTTCTTGACAATTATCTGGCATAAACACATGTCTCTTAATTATACGTTTCTGTGTGCAGCTGAATGTGAGCCTAATTCAGCCGTTCGGCTCTACGTTGTGCAAACCGGCATTTACACATTAGAAAGGCGAGACGTGTAATGTTTACCTCTGTTGTGTAGATATTTTGTTTGTTTCGCTTGCTGTGAACTCACGTGGTTCTACTTGTTAGTTCACTTTGCTGAATTTTGCGTGTGGATTAGCTTTCCCTATAACCCGTGTCCCTCGCCATCAGGCGATCCCACTCTGACTTCAGAGGTGCTTGCAATTTACGTCCCCAAGTCAAGGACGAGAAGTCAGCATTTCAGTCCAACTGACCGATATAGGAGTTGAACCCGCCACCTTGGCATCACACCAGAAGTTTAAGAACAAACCTTCTTAACCCTTCGCCCACGCTGACCTCCTGGTGTAGATATGAAAACAGAGCCAGTGAGTTCACGTAGAAATGTTTTACAATTCTAGCTTTGTTGTTATATTTCTTGTTGTTCGTTTATTGTGCCTGTTGTTTGAGTTGTTGTTGTTGTTGTTGTTGATGGTAGTGGTATTGTTGTTTTTGTTATTCATTGTTTCCTTATTTATAAGCCGCGACTTACTTTTGTAAAAGCCGATACAGGCAACGTCACTAGATTCTGTTTGTGTCTTCTACCATTTCTTTCTTTCTTTCTTTCTTTCTTTCTTTCTTTCGTTTCCTTCTGCTGCCTCGCTGTTTTATATCCTGCTTCTCTTATGTCTCCTCCTCTTCTTCCTCATCCTCCTCCCCATCGTCCCTCTGCTTCTTCTTCTTCTTCTTCTTCTTCTTCTTCTTCTTCTTCTTCTTCTTCTTCTTCTTCTTCTTCTTCTTCTTCTTCTTCACAGTTAAACATATGTTGTGTAATGAATCAAACTGTGACTGATCTCTTGGTGCTGAAGTGCCTGGTACCCTTCCGAACACAACCGCTTCAGGTAAATTGCCCCAGTCTGCTGACCTGGGAGAGACGGAGGTAGATTTTTAATAACGAAGACATAAACAATAGATTGCACGATGTATTGCCTGGCATATTTCGCTGCACCTCGTCAGGTACATGCTGCAGAAATAACACATCACAAACTAAAGTAATAAATCATGCAACCTGACTGAAACACATATTCATACAGTAATTTCAATTGTCTACCACGGTAATTTTAGACTGACTATCATGTCTTTCTGTTTTCACAATAATGGCTTCTGTAAATTAATAACGACTGCTTCTGCCACCTTTAACATGCGACCATTTTGTGTGTTAAAAAACGAAACGCATTCTCCCCTATCAATCACGTGACCGATTTCCAAAATGTGCCGTCCAATCGATGACGTGGGAGATTTGTGGTGTGTCGGCTTGACCATGTTCCCAGCGTCTTTTTGTATTATTCTGTCAATCCAGTTGGGTATGTGTTCAACCAGCCTGTTGTTTAACTGCCTCTTGCTTCTGTCGATGTAGGTAGACTGGCACCTGCATGTGAATTGATGAATACAAATGGATTTGACGTACAGAGGAACAGGTTCTTTTACCGCTGCCGTGGGAAGAGGCGTGGTTCTGTATCTAAAAATTGTCTCCATATTGCCTTGGTAGAGGGGCTTGGGTATCCCAATGATCCTAAGAGCTATGCCAACGGAAGCACAACTACATGTCGGACAAGTCTTGGGTAGGGACCAGACCAAGAGAGACACAAACTGCTGCCCTGCAGATAGACTGGGGATAGACAGTCAAAGTGCGAATCAGGCGCCTGATGCCACTAATTCCTAGTCCAGACACATACTCTAAGGCTCTTAGCTGAGAGATATGGTTGAACGCCTCTAAGTTAATATCTCCTGGATGTGAGGGCCGGGCCGATACTCACCCTCTGCAAAAGGGGTTTAGATGCTGAGCCTGCTACATGCTTGGTCCAGATACGTGTTCTACGGCTCTCAGTAGAGGGATATGAGGGATCCCCGGATAAGAGGGCCTCGCCGCTACTCGCTCTCTGCTGCATGGAGGTAAGGTGCTGAGCCGGAAGCACATGTAGCCTACCTCGAGGGCGTTACTAAAGGTGAAAAAGCGAACCAATCGCACGGAATGGTTCCGATGCCCAAGTCTGTATAAAAACTCATTGAGTGAGCGTAATCAAAGGTGGATAAACCTCTCATTAACACGGAATGGACCGCTTGACTAGCGAATCCATTACGTGGAAGTCCGAAGCGAAAGCTTGCTGAGTGGATATTGTCTGCAGACTGACCGTTCCTTGTTTGGGTGGGGAGCGGTCAGTGGCGAACGAAATACCCAATACATGGAAGTGAGAAATTAAAGCTTCCATGAGCAGGACGTGGCGATTTCTTGGGTGAGCCCAGCACCAGAGCGCTATGTGCCGGCTCTGCAGTTATGGAAGCCTCCTTGGGTAGCGGGGAATGCCCACGGTCTGCCCCTGCCTTCTCTTGAGGGTTGACCGTGATGTCTTTGGCCGTTCTAGCTTGATCAGCTGAGATGTGGACGACACCACACCAGAATGTCCCTCGAAATCCCCAGGAAGGCTAACCTGACTTCTTTTTTTTAAACCGCCGAAGTCGGGTGTGCCGGCCTAATGGTGGCAAATACAAAACTGGCACAACGCAAAAACGTCCAAGTGAAATTCCCTTGTGCCCTGACTATCTTGTCCTCCGGCCGGAACAGCTCTGACTATTTTGTCTTCCGGCTGGTACAGCTCTGACAATCTAATCTTCTGGGCACAGCGTCCGTACACCTTCTAACCGAAAGCTCGCTGAGTGGAAGTCGTCTGCAGACTGACTGTTCCTGGTGTGTGCGGGGAGCGGCCCGTGGCGAACGAAATGTCCAATATGTGGAAGTGAGGAATTAATGCAGTCAGGTGCAGGACGTGGAGATTCCTTGGGTGAGCACAGCACCAGAGCGCTATGTGTCGGCCCTGTAATTATGGAAGCCTCCTTGGATGGCGGAAAATGCCCATGGACTGTCCCTGCCTTCCCTTGAGGGCGGACCGTTAAGTCCTCGTCCGTTCTAATTTGATCAGTTGTGATGTGGACAGCACCACAAAAGTGAGAGTCTCCCAGGAATGCTAACCTGGTTTTTAAAAAAGCACGCAAACGTCGGATATGTTGGCCTAAGGGTTGTGGCCAAGGGTGCATAACAAAACACATCGCACTTACGTCTGAAAAAACACTCCGGATGAACGCAGAAGACGTATCCAATAATTGGAGTTGCCCTTCTTGTGCATCTCCCTTCGCCATCACGTTAATTACAGGGCAAAACGGTGTCTGGTTAGGACACTCTTCACGCTGACCCGAGCTCTCCGGTTCACTTAGCCGTAGAAGGGTAACCACACACACACACAAAGTCTTTGAAATTAAGGATGGCCGGCGTAAATAGACCACGCAACAAATAGAGTGTCAGTTGGGGTTAGCACTGTTAACATGTTACGTCCCAAGGTAGGGAAGTTGGGGTTGGCAGTGTTAATATATTACGTCCCAAGGTGTGAAAGTTGGGGTTGGCACTGTTAACATATTACGTCTCAAGGTGTGAAAGTTGGGGTTGGCAGTGTTAACATATTACGTCCCAAGGTGGGAAAGTTTGGGTTAGCACTGTTAACATATTACGTCCAAAGGTGGGGAAGTTGGGGTTAGCACTGTTAACATAGTACGTCCCACGGTGAAGAAGTTGGGGTTAGCACTGTTAACATATTACGTCCCAAGGTAAAGAAGTTGGGGTTAGCACTGTTAACATATTACGTCCCAAGGTGGGGAATGTGGGGTTAGCACTGTTAACATATTACATCCCAAGGTGTGGAAGTTGGGGTTGACACTGTTAACATATTACGTCTCAAGGTGTTAAAGTTGGGGTTGGCAGTGTTAACATATTACGTCCCAAGGTGGGGAAGTTTGGGTTAGCACTGTTAACATATTACGTACCAAGGTGGGGAAGTTGGGGTTGACACTGTTAACATATTACGTCTCAAGGTGTGAAAGTTGGGGTTGGCAGTGTTAACATATTACGTCCCAAGGTGAAGAAGTTTGGGTTAGCACTGTTAACATATTACGTCCCAAGGTGTGGAAGTTGGGGTTAACACTGTTAACATATTACGTCCCAAGGTGTGGAAAAGAGTCCTTTATTTGTTACCTTTTTATTTATGTGTGTGTGTGTGTGTGTGTGTGTGTGTGTGTTGGCTCGCTTTAAACTCAAACGTAGTCCATGCACGTGCAAATATTTCTAGTTCTAGTGCACTGGACCGGCACCTTGACTATAACCAATGTCCCTCGCCCTCAGGTGAACCAACCCCGATTTCTTAGGTACTTGTAATTTATTTTTCCGAGTCAAGTACGAGCAGTCAACATTTAATTCCATCTGAACGGTGTAGTAGTTGAACCCGCTACCTTGCCATCAGCGCAACGGCAGTTTGAGAGCGAGCGTTCTTATCCATTTGGTCAAGCTCATCTCCTAGTCATCATGGTAAATTTTCCAATGAAGTCACAGCTTTTGTCAAGCGTTTCATTTCAGGTGTAATAAGTTTTCACTCTTGTTATACACATCCATCATTGACACTTACAGCAGAGTATTGGAAGAGACATGCTGAGCATCACTTGTCCTTGACTTTCGTAGTGGTGTGTGTATGCTTCAGTGATGGTGACGGTAAAGCGACAGTTTCGCCTTTTAACGAGATCTTGTTTTTGTTTCGTTCAATGTTTCTGTACTGTGTGGAGATGCTGCACGGATACTTAAACTATAGGATTCCTTTACTTCCGTGTTATGTATGTGTTTGTTAAATGGGTTTAATGACCTAAATAAGTACATATATATGTTCAGTGGACTTGGTCATCTACATTTTGTCGCGTGCTGGGTGTGGCCTATGCTAAAGACACATTCAGATATGATGCACAAACGAATGGTAAACACTGTCTGAAACTCTCAAACCCGTTTTCCAGAGAGTAAACGAAATGGTTTGGTCACCTCACAAGAATGCCCTGGAACCATTTGCCACAAAGAGCCACATTGAAGAAATCTAATGGACTCTGAGCAAGGGAAAGACGCATAAAAGATCTTAGCCTACCTCCCCCCACACACACATACACACACACACACATACCCATCACTGGGGTAAATGGTGGAAGAAGAAGAAGAAGAAGAAGAAGAAGAAGAAGAAGAAGAAGAAGAAGAAGAAGAAGAAGAAGAAGAAGAAGAAGAAGAAGAAGAAGAAGAAGAAGAAGAAGAAGAAGAAGAAGAAGAAGAAGAAGAAGAAGAAGAAGAAGGAGGAGGAGGAGAAGAAGAAGAAGAAGAAGAAGAAGAAGAAGAAGAAGAAGAAGAAGAAGAAGAAGAAGAAGAAGAAGAAGAAGAAGAAGAAGAAGAAGAAGAAGAGCAGGAGGAGCAGGAGCAGGGGGAGGAGGAGGAGAGGAAAGAAGAGAAAAGAAGAAGAGGAATGAAGATGAAAGAAGATAAGAGAAAGAAAAAAGAGGAAAGAAAGAAAGAAAGAAAGAAAGAAAGAAAGAAAGAAAGAAAGAAAAACAGAAAGGAGAAAAACAGAAAGGAGAAAGACAGACAGGAGACAGACAGACAGACAGACAGACAGACAGACAGACAGACAGACAGACAGACAGACAGACAGACAGACAGACAAGCGGGCAGACAGACAGACAGACAAGCGGGCAGACAGACAGACAGACAGACAAGCGGGCAGACAGACAGACAGACAGACAGACAGACAGACAGACAGACAGACAGACAGACAGACAGACAGACAGACAGACAGACAGACAGACAGACAGACAGACAGACCATTTAAACGTCGGAATGTTATGGAGAAGTGACCTACTAAAGTTGTGTGTCAACATCGTTCATTTCGCTGGGTATCACCGACAATATGGCGAGATTGAGCACTCCCTCAGTTGTTGGAGTATTCACGTCAGTTTATTTAACATGTTTTACATCAAATATATTCCATCATGTTAAACTTGAATTCGTTTAATTTAACCAATTCCATTATGTTAAACTTGAATTCTTCTAATTTAACTGATTCCGTGCAGCCGGATAATATTTCGTCAATTGGGACGTTTCATTTGTACAGAAGGACGATATATCGCTATACTAGGGTCATCGTGTTATTAATTTTGTTGCATGCATCTTTCGGCATTTCAATGCTCAGTGAACGGAAATGTTCATAATAATACCGTACTTGTTCATTTGAATGTGTGCCGTGTTTTGCCTAAACCTATTGTTCATTGGCACTCAATCGGTTAAATACAAGTGGTTGGGGCTCTACAGTTCTTATGTTGTTCGGATGAATAGTTCTGTTCGTTGTCGAAATAGTTTTTTTTTTTTTTTTACCGTCGGTCCCTGTTTGAATAATTTAATTTTTAATTGTTTAATTGTTAATTTTTCATGTATATTGTCTAATTTCATGTTGTTGTGTGTGTGTGTGTTTTCGTTTTTTATTTTTTTTTTAAATATCTGTTTGTGTTGTTCCTGATGAAAATCACTAAGATCAAAGCGTTGATTTATTATGTTGTGGGTAACTTATTTTTATCTTATTTTTACGTTATCATTATTATTATTATTATTATTATTATTATTATTATTATTATTATTATTATTATTATTATTCTGTGATTTCCCTTTGTTGGATTTGCGTTCGCTGTACGGTATGAACACGTTGTGTTTATTATATCTCACTTTTCCGCAGGAGTCACACATACCTAGCTGTTTACATGTTGCAAAGGTACAAACAAACAAAAGAGAGCAACGCAGAACTGGCACTATTAGCTGATGCATATGGTGGATGAGGGGGGTAGGGGGTAGGTTGATCTGAGCATCTCTGAATGTGTCCGGAGAGCAAGGATGATACCCCAACAGATAACTAACTAGCTAACTAGCTAGCTCACTATTAATTAACTACGCGACAAACTACCTGTCTAACCACATAACAAGCTATCTAACTAACTACTTGCCCACGTTTCTAACTAACTAACTAACTAACTAACTAACTAACTAACTAACTAACTAGCTAGCTATCTACCTACCAACCTACCTACCTAACTAGCTAACTAACTAATTTACTTACTTAACTAAGTAACTACCTACCTAACTACCTAGCTATCTACCTACCAACCTACCTACCTAACTAACTAACTAACTAACTACCTAACTAACTAACTAACTATCATTGGCACCTTGCCGTCTTGACAGACGATAGTTTGTGCTCTAAAAAGGCATAATAACTTTTAACTATGGCGGTAGCGAGTGTGACTGATAAGGCCAATTTGCGCTGTAAATGTCCGTTCACAGTGGCTGCATGTGAACACGTGGTCATTTCCACCATCATGCACCATCTTACGTCTCAAACGCTTGGTGTGTGACTTTTCTGCAATAATTTTCTCCTTTGACTTTATTCCATTTCTGATATTTGCCCTCCATGCAACACGTTCAGCGGCGACTTGCTCCCAATGTGCATTATCAATGCCTGTATCAATCATGTCCCGCTTACACACATCTTTGTATCGTAGTAGAGGCCGACCCTGAGATCTCTTACCCATCTGTAATTCACCCAAAAAGATATCCTTTGGTATTCTACCATCATCCATCCTCCTAAGATGTCCTATCCATCTAAGTCTACGAAGACTGAGCATGGAATAAACTGTCACACAACCTGATCTTTCCAATACTTCAGTATTTGTGATTTTGTCTTGCCACTTAATACCAAGAATTCTTCGCAGACACCGCATATGAAAGCTGTTTAAATTGTTCTCTTGGTGTGAGTAAGTTGTCCAGGTTTCACTGCCATAGAGAAGAGTACTAAGGACACAGGCTTGATAGACAAGGACTTTTGTTTTGGCAGTAAGCTTCCTGTTCTCCCAGACTCTTTTTCTTAACCTGTTCATTGTTGTTGCTGCCTTACCAATCCGGATGTTGATTTCCTGATCTAGGGATAATTTGCTATTTACCACTGATCCTAGATATGTAAAATGGTCTACTATCTCCAGTTCGGCGTCGTCAATAAAGATTGATGGTATCCCATGTGCACCTTGTGACATAATCTGTGTCTTCTTTTTGCTAATTGTTAAACCAAATTCAGAACAAGCATTGGAGAATGCAGATAGTAGACATTGCAATTCTTCCTCAGAGTGGGTCGTAACTGCAGCATCATCTGCAAAAAGCAACTCTCTGATCAGTACCCTCCTAATTTTGGTCTTAGCCTTCAATCTCTGAGCATTGTAGAGGCCGCCATCTGAGCGTGAGTGAATGTATATACCACCATCCTGATCACGAAATGCATATTTCAGTAGAAGTGAAAAGTATATTCCAAAGAGGGTGGGAGCTAGTACACAACCTTGCTTAACTCCACTATTGATTTCAAATTCTTCAGAAGTTGCACCATCAAACTTGATTATACCCTTCATGCCTGTGTGGAACGATTCCACAATGGACAGAAGAGTTGGTGGGCAGCCAATCTTCTTTAGTGCCTTGAACAGACCCTCACGACTGACCAAATCAAATGCCTTTGTGAGGTCGATGAAGGCAATAAACAGTGGTTGATTCTGTTCACGGCATTTTTCTTGCATTTGTCGCAATGAGAATATCATATCAGTGGTAGACCGGTTCTGTCGAAAGCCACACTGTGATTCGGGGTAGACTTGATCTCCTAGAACTTGAAGTCTGCGCAGAACAATTCTGGCAAATACTTTTCCAACAATACACAGAAGTGAGATACCCCTATAGTTGTTGCAGTCGCTCCGATCTCCCTTGTTCTTGTACAGTGTTATGATGCTTGAACCTTTGAAATCCTGTGGGACTTGTCCTTCACGCCAGCATAGCTCTATTAGCTGGTGGATTTGTATAGTGAGTGTGTCTTGCCCACTCCTGATAACCTCTATTGGAATCCCATCCTTACCTGGAGCCTTGCCAGATGCAAGTTCATTTATAGCACACTTAACTTCTGTTATGGTGGGAAGTGTGTCCAGGTGGTCAAGAGTTGGTAGAGCCTCTATGGCGTTAAGGGCATCATCCGCTAGTTTGGTCTCACTTGAGTAAAGCTCCAAATAGTGCTCTACCCATCTGTCCATCTGCTGTTTCTTATCAGTGATGACTTCTCCAGTCAAGGTTTTCAATGGTGCACTTCTTTTGATCACTGGACCACAGGCTTTCTTTATCCCTTCATACATGCTTCTTATGTCTCCCTTATCACTTGCGATTTGAATGGACTCACATAACTTGATCCAATAATCATTTGCACACTGCCTGGCAGCCTTTTGCACATCCTTCCTAGCTTGCCTTAGCTCACTCAGAGTGTTACGCGTTGGTCTTTCCTTGTTTCTTAAGAGAGCTTTCTTCTTCTTATCAATCAAGGGCTGCAGAGCCTCGCTGTTGGCCGCAAACCAGTCCTGCCTCTTATGAGTAGTTATATATGATGCCTACACCCCCCCCCCCCGAAATTGTGGTGCCGCGTGGTGCGCACCACGTGGTGCTCGTGGTGCTGGCACCACATGGTGCTGTGTGGTGTCTAGTGGTGGGAGTATGTGGTGCGGTGGTGCTGGGTGTATGTGGTGCCTGTGGAGTGTGTCTTTGGCTTGTTAAGCTCGTTGTTTTTGGCGGGTAAAATTTTTTAAAAAAGAAAAAAGTCTGATCTAATGAGCTGGAGGCTCTTCATGTGTGTGCGCGTGTATCTGTGGCCAGGGTGGAGTGGAAGGAGCCGGCGTAAATAGTAAGCGCAAAGAAGGTGGTGCTGTCCCCCATGTAGTTGTCACCTGGCCGGTCAGCGCCCGAGTGACCACGAGTCCGGTCATGGGTCTAACGAGTAGCGGTGTATCTACTGGTGCTAACAACGGACAACCGACTGTGTCTTTAAAATGTCAAAACTTACAAAAACACACAGAGATGTACATGCACAAGGTGGGACAAAAAATCAATACTGATTCTCGTAACAACTAATCCAGGGTATTATCGTCGTCGTAATGAACTAGGTGGGATATTACTGATATAAACCGGGCGGGGTGGTCGGGGCGAGCGCGGGCGACGAACGCGGGGGCGACCACGACCGGGTGGTCGCGTGGGCGCGGGTTCGAACCCTCGAGCCGCTCCGGGTGTCGTATGAAAGTTGTAATAAGTAAAAATGTAAATAATTCGGATGTATGAGCTATAGTGGTTCGTAGTGGTTTATACATTATCATCATATAAATTACACCGCTTCAAATGAAAACCTTAGCAAAGAAAAGATGGCCGAAGTAAAGGTTGTGGTGGGCGTGGCTTAGTGTTATACATTGTTATGGAGTGGGTGAGTGAAAGCGTAGCTAGGTAAGTGCTTCCAAATACTTTCTCCATACGGTATCAGATCGTTAAAGAGAAACCTTAAGAAACATGTCAAGATGGCCGTCGATGTCCTCCGTAGGTGCCGGGTTCGAGTCCCAGTTGGGGAGGTCTAGCTGGGTAGAAGAAATATTGATAATGTCTTTGTTACTTAGTTGTGATGGCGATAGCTGGTGGTAGTAACAGGCTATGTGTAGCAAAGGAGAGGTGGTGTGTTGGTTGAAGTTTAGGTGGTACCCCAGACGAAGATGACAGGTTCGAATCTCGGTGCTGTGCCACTGGTAAGGGTAATAGGCGTCAGCGTGTGGGGTGTCTAGCTGGTCATACGGGTTATGATTAGGGACAGTCTGTCTCTCCGTGTCGCTGTGTCCACAAGTCCAAGGGAAAAACAGGCATCCGACTTCACAGCTTAACTTAACATAACAAATTGGAGAACATAAGATACCCATACACGTCGCCAGCTGTTACAAAACCAATAATAGCCAGCTGTATATATGACTAATCCTGGGGGGCATTATCGCCGTGGATAGAAAGGGGTTGGGAAAGCAATAATACTCGTCATATCTTCAGGGAGGGGATTTATAACATATGTCGTCTAAGCCCAAGGTATATCTCCTGTAATATAAGGTGGTCGGAAAACCAATATCACTAGCCTCGATTCGTCTCATAATCGCGACCAATGGCTTAAAGACTTAACCGTTATTGCAGACGCAGCTGTGTGCAGACTAATCTACCAGGTAACGTGGTCTAGGCCATATCGACAAAAACGGGGTATAAATGCTAAGGAATAGACGCTGTGCGAAGCACTCTCTGCCAGCTCTCTGATCCTGATACCTCAAGGGAAACTGACAGAACAACCTTTGCAGTCGGTGAGTATGATGTCTCGTTGGTAAACACTGCGCATGTGTGTGCATGTGTATGTCTGTATGTATATAGGTATATATGTGTGTGTGTGTGTGTGTGTGTGTAAGTGTGTGTTTATGTCTATGTGTGCGTGTGTACATGTGAATACGTGTAACGATGGTAGATATAACCAAAGGGTAATAGAGCGTGGGCTACTCTAGTGATATGAAGATAACAAAAGAACCTCTCTCTTTCATATGGACACGGACCGTTGTGATCATCCTGTACTAAGGTGATGTTTTGCTGTTATACTCAAGTTGGGTCTATTTACCCTCTACCGGTTAACTTCACTCAGCCATATCATGTGGAGTTTCATATTCACTGTTAACAAACATGAGCCGGCAGTGTGAGTTCTTCACCTTCAAATATAATTTCTAGACCAACCAATGTGTCAAACTATACTGACTTTGTCTTTTTTTCACGTTAGATCAAATATGTCTTCACTTCATATTGCCACAAATATTAACTTTATATACATCACTGTGCTCATGGAGACTCAGTATGGTATCATTCATAGATCATAAAAATCCTTCACAATTAAAAAAGTATTGCTGGTCACTAAAAGTTTTCTTGTTCTTGTTGTTTTTCCAGGTGTACGTTGTCAACGTGTTGAAAGAACCCATATTCTTGACTTCAATCTACTATAAAAATTCAAAAGGAGGGTTGAAAATATAAAGACCTTGTACCGAATTACTACTATCAACCTACAAACCTCAACTTTTACGATATTGTCAACCAGAATTATGTCGACTCAGCAAAAAGAAATCCACTTATGTGTCACATGTGGGAAAAGTTTCACAGAAAAAGCGCAAGTCTGCTTCGTCATCATTCGCACAGTTCACAGCACTGAAACGCACGCATGTCACCTATGTGGCAAGCTATTCAACAGAAAAGACAACCTACAAAAACACAGACGAACATACCACAAGACACACACTTCATCAACAACTATGGACACTAAACCTTCAAACCCTGAACCCAGTCTACCATCACTTTCATCACGCAAAAGGAGGACACCCTCGAACGCATATACCAATAAAAAACGTAGACACACTACTGATCAAATGGTAGCAAAGGAAGCGGACACCCAACAAACATATAGGGACAACTGGACAGCCCTTAGGACTTACTGCAAGGCGCTGTCGATCATGTTACCCAAGCATATAGTGGTATTATAAGAAAGCGCCGACCAACACCACCTAGTGAGCATAGTAAATGTATAAACCTAACAATTTTACCTGCCTCGGTCTTATAAGAAGTAGTATTCTGATATATTTGTATGATAGCTCTGAGTCACCCCAACTAATGTGCATGTCTTCATTCTGGCGTGGATCTGTTTAGCGTGCCTCCTATGCAAACGATGACAGAAGAGGGTTAGTGTGTGGAGATACACCGGCTCACGGCTCTAGGAGCACCTGTGAGGATCTAGCGTCATGTCGTCTGCAGGCTGTACTACAATAACATTTCAACAAAGATGAAATAATCACGCTAAGCCACAGTAGTATCGCTGAGTGCCCCTTCAACTATAATCGCCAACACGAAAACTCGGAACCATCTCCAACCAACAGAGAGTGTTAACCACCACAGACAACCTTATCTTTCAGTAAATCCACACTGGTCGATGGGTAGTAAGCAGCTACCTATAAAGAAAGAGAGGCAATATAATTACAGATAGGTCGTCAATACCTGAATAAGTCTCAATATGAAGAAGCTTAGGGTGGATGTAAGGAGTCTTTTTATATAAATATACATAGGTGTTGTTATTTCTTCGCAGGTTGTATCCCATAGGGGTGGCTACAGAGTGGTATATCCATCGAAGGAACATCACTGGCGCAAACACCCCAGGCCACCACTGATGTCACTAGTGGTAAATCGCTGTGTCCTAGTGCGAAAAGAGTGAATAGCATTGCACAAGCTACCACAGTATTTGACCAAACACAATTGTCTGTCGCCCTAACAACCATTTGTATGATCCTAGTGTGACGTCAACAATCTGCTCAAGACCTTGTTATTATTCGTGAAGAACAGACTAAGCAATCTTTATAAGTTCGGTGACACTGGTGTCAATTCCACAAGAAAAAACATGTCTACGCAACCAACAGAACTTCATCTGACTGCCATAAGACCGGTTGTCACTAAACAATATACACTGAACAAAGAAAGAGTGGTCAAAAACAATATCAACAGAGATGCACACCCGACTGGTTTACTCGTTAAACGGACTAACTCAGGTCAATGTGTTACTATAACATTCGACAGTACAAGTCACTATCAGTCGTTTCGAACCCGTATGTTTAGTTATTACAAGCACCAGTGCATTGAATCCAGACAAGACCTGAACGGGGTACCTGTGGAAGACCTGTTTTCAACACCCCTGGTTAAGATACATATGTATCACACGAAGATGAAACTTTTCGCCCAGGGAAAGATTGACAATATTAATTCTTGGTTAAAAATAGACTTTATCGAACTTGGAAACTTCGATACAGACGAATAGACACACAAAGCAACCTTCCTGGGTCAAAAAGGAGAAGAAACCCACAATAAGGCACAAATTCCAAGTTAGTATATTTGAGACTATAAGCCTGTATTTCCACAACTAATCAAAAATAGACAAAACTTTGACGCTTTTATCAAAACAGTACACGAACACGACGTTCTTACCTAACGCTATGCAACAACGTCCAAATACCAAATACACTACAGAGATGATTCCAGCTATATGTTTTTATCTCTATCATATCCCAGAATGCCGACTTGTTTAATAAATAACCACCCTTTTATGACCCACGTTAGGCATCACTGTGCATGATCATACTAGTTATAACATCCCATATTTAGCCAACCATTTTGTATACTGACATTATGCTTGCTCATTTTTTGTAAAATTTACTGGAAATATTGTAAAATAAACAGTTTTATGTATTATAAGTGCGTTCACATGTTTGTTTTTAGTGTTGACGGTACATATGGGTGTCATGTGGTGAGCGGGTGTTACATGTTGATGGCCAGGTAAAGAAATATCGCAACCAAACTTATAAAAATTAGGAAAATTTGTTAACCTAATGAGAAAAATATTGACCAAGTAAAGAAAAATTTACACAAAATTTACACAAATTAGGAAAATGTGTTAACCTAATGAGAAAAATATTGACCAAGTAAAGAAAAATTTACACAAAATTTACACAAATTAGGAAAATGTGCTAGCCAAAGGTGAAAAATATTGGTCAAGTAAAGAAATATCTCAGCCGATTTATAACAAGTAAGAAAACATGCTAGTAAAATCAAGAAATATATCGACCGAAGTAATACAATAGGCAAAACGATGGACAAACTTATAAAGATGTCGACCGTTATAAAAATATGTGTTACCCAAATTAGGAAAAATATTGCCCAAGTGAAGAAATATCTCAACCATACTTATAAAACTTAGGAAAATGTGTTAACCAAATGGGAAAAATATTGGCGAAGTGAAGAAATATCTCATCCATTCTTATAAAAATTAGGAAAATGTGTTAATCTAAGGAGAAAAAATATTGACCAAGTAAAGACAAATTTACACCAAACTTATGAAAAGTAGGAAAATTTGTTAACCAAAGGGGAATAAATATGGGCTAAACTATGAAATATGTTGACCCAAGTAAGAAAATATGTTAGCCAAATGGGGGAAAATGTTGGCCAAAACATGAAACATCTTAACCAAACTTATAAATATCTCGTGTAAACTTTTAAATAAGTAGGGGAAAAAAATATTGCTTCTGTAGTTATGTCAAAAGTATCTTGAACTTTTATCTGAACAGACATTTCACAAGACATAATCATCAACGTCAACACTTTCCCTCTTTTACATTACCGAAAGTTTCAACTTACCATTCCAACGTATCTGCTAAAGACTGCACTTATACATACTAATCACCCATCTCTTCACACTCTTTGTTCTTTCTTTCTAACACAATGTGTCTCTGTCTTTCATAGATAACTTCACAACTTTTCCATGTCACATCACCAAGATACTCCAAACCTTTCGTTGCACATGAGTTCTAATGAAACAGTCATAACAACATTTATGGTAATGCAATCTGTGGCTCCACCTGGGATAGTTTCAATATCATCTGAGTATTCATCAGCAAAGAGCTATTACCCATGGCTGACATCTTCAACTTTCTATACCACAATGACTTCTACACTAACCTTCCATTGTTCCATCTTTCAACAATACAAAGGGTGGTCTCGAAGTTTAGCTAACATAACATTTTGTACTTTGTCCACCGCTTTCACACTTTGTCATTTCACAGCTGCAATAACGACAAGTCTGCAACCAACACTGTCTGTTATGAAGTCGACCTTTCTTAAAACCACGTCTGTCTTAATGAGCCCTTGAATACCCTCTACCAGATCTTATAACCGACTTTCAACGTTTCATACCAAATAACATTAACACTCTCTTTGATTATAGAACAACCGATTTTCTGCTGACTAGGCAGGTTTCCCAATCTAATGGAAATACATCACCTGTCCCCCTAACATACTAGGCGGTATTCTAGACAATGAATATGGTCATCAACCATCACCCCTAAGAAGAACTTGAAAACAGCAACAGAGCTTGGGTTCCTGAGACGAATTCCTTGGACTACCAGAGTAACTAACGCTGATCGCCTAAAAGAGCCTACAAAACATAGAGCCTTATATACATCAAACACAACAAACTCTTTCTTACTAACCCTAACTATACATCATCTAACCCTAACACTAAACCTAACCCCTAACCCTAACTATACATCAATCACAACAAATTCTTTCTTAAGAGACATAGATACAAACCAGTGTCAGAAATGTGAAAAGTTAAAATTTAATTAAAATTTAAAACTAATAAATAGCAATTTTATTGCGCAAGATGTAAGCTCGATATACGTCCTATACCTAACTTACACCTATACTTAGGCTATATCTGTATATTAAGTGAAGCGGGCAATAAAATTGCTATTTATTAGTTTTAAATTTTAATTAAATTTTAACTTTTCACATTTCTGACACTGGTTTGTATCTATGTCTCTTAAGAAAGAATTTGTTGTGATTGATGTATAGTTAGGGTTAGGGGTTAGGTTTAGTGTTAGGGTTAGATGATGTATAGTTAGGGTTAGGGTTAGTAAGAAAGAGTTTGTTGTGTTTGATGTATATAAGGCTCTATGTTTTGTAGGCTCTTTTAGGCGATCAGCGTTAGTTACTCTGGTAGTCCAAGGAATTCGTCTCAGGAACCCAAGCTCTGTTGCTGTTTTCAAGTTCTTCTTAGGGGTGATGGTTGATGACCATATTCATTGTCTAGAATACCGCCTAGTATGTTAGGGGGACAGGTGATGTATCTCCATTAGATTGGGAAACCTGCCTAGTCAGCAGAAAATCGGTTGTTCTGTAATCAAAGAGAGTGTTAATGTTATTTGGTATGAAACGTTGAAAGTCGGTTATAAGATCTGGTAGAGGGTATTCAAGGGCTCATTAAGACAGACGTGGTTTTAAGAAAGGTCGACTTCATAACAGACAGTGTTGGTTGCAGACTTGTCGTTATTGCAGCTGTGAAATGACAAAGTGTGAAAGCGGTGGACAAAGTACAAAATGTTATGTTAGCTAAACTTCGAGACCACCCTTTGTATTGTTGAAAGATGGAACAATGGAAGGTTAGTGTAGAAGTCATTGTGGTATAGAAAGTTGAAGATGTCAGCCATGGGTAATAGCTCTTTGCTGATGAATACTCAGATGATATTGAAACTATCCCAGGTGGAGCCACAGATTGCATTACCATAAATGTTGTTATGACTGTTTCATTAGAACTCATGTGCAACGAAGGTTTGGAGTATCTTGGTGATGTGACATGGAAAAGTTGTGAAGTTATCTATGAAAGACAGAGACACATTGTGTTAGAAAGAAAGAACAAAGAGTGTGAAGAGATGGGTGATTAGTATGTATAAGTGCATCTTTAGCAGATACGTTGGAATGGTAAGTTGAAACTTTCGGTAATGTAAAAGAGGGAAAGTGTTGACGTTGATGATTATGTCTTGTGAAATGTCTGTTCAGATAAAAGTTCAAGATACTTTTGACATAACTACAGAAGCAATATTTTTTTCCCCTACTTATTTAAAAGTTTACACGAGATATTTATAAGTTTGGTTAAGATGTTTCATGTTTTGGCCAACATTTTCCCCCATTTGGCTAACATATTTTCTTACTTGGGTCAACATATTTCATAGTTTAGCCCATATTTATTCCCCTTTGGTTAACAAATTTTCCTACTTTTCATAAGTTTGGTGTAAATTTGTCTTTACTTGGTCAATATTTTTTCTCCTTAGATTAACACATTTTAGTAATTTTTATAAGAATGGATGAGATATTTCTTCACTTCGCCAATATTTTTCCCATTTGGTTAACACATTTTCCTAAGTTTTATAAGTATGGTTGAGATATTTCTTCACTTGGGCAATATTTTTCCTAATTTGGGTAACACATATTTTTATAACGGTCGACATCTTTATAAGTTTGTCCATCGTTTTGCCTATTGTATTACTTCGGTCGATATATTTCTTGATTTTACTAGCATGTTTTCTTACTTGTTATAAATCGGCTGAGATATTTCTTTACTTGACCAATATTTTTCACCTTTGGCTAGCACATTTTCCTAATTTGTGTAAATTTTGTGTAAATTTTTCTTTACTTGGTCAATATTTTTCTCATTAGGTTAACACATTTTCCTAATTTGTGTAAATTTTGTGTAAATTTTTCTTTACTTGGTCAATATTTTTCTCATTAGGTTAACAAATTTTCCTAATTTTTATAAGTTTGGTTGCGATATTTCTTTACCTGGCCATCAACATGTAACACCCGCTCACCACATGACACCCATATGTACCGTCAACACTAAAAACAAACATGTGAACGCACTTATAATACATAAAACTGTTTATTTTACAATATTTCCAGTAAATTTTACAAAAAATGAGCAAGCATAATGTCAGTATACAAAATGGTTGGCTAAATATGGGATGTTATAACTAGTATGATCATGCACAGTGATGCCTAACGTGGGTCATAAAAGGGTGGTTATTTATTAAACAAGTCGGCATTCTGGGATATGATAGAGATAAAAACATATAGCTGGAATCATCTCTGTAGTGTATTTGGTATTTGGACGTTGTTGCATAGCGTTGGTAAGAACGTCGTGTTCGTGTACTGTTTTGATAAAAGCGTCAAATTTTTGTCTATTTTTGATTAGTTGTGGAAATACAGGCTTATAGTCTCAAATATACTAACTTGGAATTTGTGCCTTATTGTGGGTTTCTTCTCCTTTTTGACCCAGGAAGGTTGCTTTGTGTGTCTATTCGTCTGTATCGAAGTTTCCAAGTTCGATAAAGTCTATTTTTAACCAAGAATTAATATTGTCAATCTTTCCCTGGGCGAAAAGTTTCATCTTCGTGTGATACATATGTATCTTAACCAGGGGTGTTGAAAACAGGTCTTCCACAGGTACCCCGTTCAGGTCTTGTCTGGATTCAATGCACTGGTGCTTGTAATAACTAAACATACGGGTTCGAAACGACTGATAGTGACTTGTACTGTCGAAAGTTATAGTAACACATTGACCTGAGTTAGTCCGTTTAACGAGTAAACCAGTCGGGTGTGCATCTCTGTTGATATTGTTTTTGACCACTCTTTCTTTGTTCAGTGTATATTGTTTAGTGACAACCGGTCTTATGGCAGTCAGATGAAGTTCTGTTGGTTGCGTAGACATGTTTTTTCTTGTGGAATTGACACCAGTGTCACCGAACTTATAAAGATTGCTTAGTCTGTTCTTCACGAATAATAACAAGGTCTTGAGCAGATTGTTGACGTCACACTAGGATCATACAAATGGTTGTTAGGGCGACAGACAATTGTGTTTGGTCAAATACTGTGGTAGCTTGTGCAATGCTATTCACTCTTTTCGCACTAGGACACAGCGATTTACCACTAGTGACATCAGTGGTGGCCTGGGGTGTTTGCGCCAGTGATGTTCCTTCGATGGATATACCACTCTGTAGCCACCCCTATGGGATACAACCTGCGAAGAAATAACAACACCTATGTATATTTATATAAAAAGACTCCTTACATCCACCCTAAGCTTCTTCATATTGAGACTTATTCAGGTATTGACGACCTATCTGTAATTATATTGCCTCTCTTTCTTTATAGGTAGCTGCTTACTACCCATCGACCAGTGTGGATTTACTGAAAGATAAGGTTGTCTGTGGTGGTTAACACTCTCTGTTGGTTGGAGATGGTTCCGAGTTTTCGTGTTGGCGATTATAGTTGAAGGGGCACTCAGCGATACTACTGTGGCTTAGCGTGATTATTTCATCTTTGTTGAAATGTTATTGTAGTACAGCCTGCAGACGACATGACGCTAGATCCTCACAGGTGCTCCTAGAGCCGTGAGCCGGTGTATCTCCACACACTAACCCTCTTCTGTCATCGTTTGCATAGGAGGCACGCTAAACAGATCCACGCCAAAATGAAGACATGCACATTAGTTGGGGTGACTCAGGGCTATCATACAAATATATCAGAATACTACTTCTTATAAGACCGAGCAGGTAAAATTGTTAGGTTTATACATTTACTATGCTCACTAGGTGGTGTTGGTCGGCGCTTTCTTATAATACCACTATATTCTTGGGTAACATGATCGACAGCGCCTTGCAGTAAGTCCTAAGGGCTGTCCAGTTGTCCCTATATGTTTGTTGGGTGTCCGCTTCCTTTGCTACCATTTGATCAGTAGTGTGTCTACGTTTTTTATTGGTATATGCGTTCGAGGGTGTCCTCCTTTTGCGTGATGAAAGTGATGGTAGACTGGGTTCAGGGTTTGAAGGTTTAGTGTCCATAGTTGTTGATGAAGTGTGTGTCTTGTGGTATGTTCGTCTGTGTTTTTGTAGGTTGTCTTTTCTGTTGAATAGCTTGCCACATAGGTGACATGCGTGCGTTTCAGTGCTGTGAACTGTGCAAAGATGACGAAGCAGATTGCGCTTTTCTGTGAAACTTTTCCCACATGTGACACATAAGTGGATTTCTTTTTGCTGAGTCGACATAATTCTGGTTGACAATATCGTAAAAGTTGAGGTTTGTAGGTTGATAGTAGTAATTCGGTACAAGGTCTTTATATTTTCAACCCTCCTTTTGAATTTTTATAGTAGATTGAAGTCAAGAATATGGGTTCTTTCAACACGTTGACAACGTACACCTGGAAAAACAACAAGAACAAGAAAACTTTTAGTGACCAGCAATACTTTTTTAATTGTGAAGATTTTTTATGATCTATGAATGATATCATACTGAGTCTCCATGAGCACAGTGATGTATATAAAGTTAATATTTGTGGCAATATGAAGTGAAGACATATTTGATCTAACGTGAAAAAAGACAAAGTCAGTATAGTTTGACACATTGGTTGGTCTAGAAATTATATTTGAAGGTGAAGAACTCACAATGCCGGCTCATGTTTGTTAACAGTGAATATGAAACTCCACATGATATGGCTGAGTGAAGTTAACCGGTAGAGGGTAAATAGACCCAACTTGAGTATAACAGCAAAACATCACCTTAGTACAGGATGATCACAGCGGCCGTTTCCATGTGAAAGAGAGAGGTTCTTTTGTTATCTTCATATCACTAGAGTAGCCCACACTCTATTTACCTTTGGTTATATCTACCATCGTTACACGTATTCACATGTACACACGCACACATAGACATAAACACACACTTACACACACACACACACACACACACACACACACACACACACACACACATATACCTATATACATACAGACATACACATGCACACACATGCGCAGTGTTTACCAACGAGACATCATACTCACCGACTGCAAAGGTTGTTCTGTCAGTTTCCCTTGATGTATCAGGATCAGAGAGCTGGCAGAGAGTGCTTCGTACAGTGAATATTCCTTAGCATTTATACCCCGTTTTTGTCGATATGGCCTAGACCACGTTACCTGGTAGATTAGTCTGCACACAGCTGCGTCTGCAATAACGGTTAAGTCTTTAAGCCATTGGTCGCGATTATGAGACGAATCGAGGCTAGTGATATTGGTTTTCCGACCACCTTATATTACAGGAGATATACCTTGGGCTTAGACGACATATGTTATAAATCCCTCCCTGAAGATATGACGAGTATTATTGCTTTCCCAACCCCTTTCTATCCACGGCGATATGCCCCCCCAGGATTAGTCATATATACAACTGGCTATTATTGGTTTTGTAACAACTGGCGACGTGTATGGGTATCTTATGTTCTCAAATTTGTTATGTTAAGTTAAGCTGTGAAGTCGGATGCCTGTTTTTCCTTTGGACTTGTGGACACAGCGACACGGAGAGACAGACTGTCCCTAATCATAACCCGTATGACCAGCTAGACACCCCACACGCTGACGCCTATTACCCTTACCAGTGGCACAGTACCGAGATTCGAACCTGTCATCTTGTCTGGGGTACCACCTAAACTTCAACCAACACACCACCTCTCCTTTGCTACACATAGCCTGTTACTACCACCAGATATCGCCATCACAACTAAGTAACAACGACATTATCAATATTTCTTCTACCCCGCTCGACCTCCCCACTGGGATTCGAACCCGGCACCTACGGAGGACATCGACGGCCATCTTGACATGTTTCTTTAATGTTTCTCTTTAACGATCTGATACCGTATGCTGATATTGTTTGGAAGCACCCATCGAGATACGTTTTCACTCACCCACTCCGTAACAATGTATAACACTAAGCCACGCCCACCACAACCTTTACTTCGGCCATCTGTTCTTTGCTAAGGTTTTCATTTGAAGCGGTGTAATATATATATATATGATGATAATGTATAAGACACTACGAACCACTATAGCTCATACATCCGAATTATTTACATTTTTACTTATTACAACTTTCATACGACACCCGGAGCGGCTCGAGGGTTCGAACCCGCGCCCACGCGACCACCCGGTCGTGGTCGCCCCCGCGTTCGTCGCCCGCGATCGCCCCGATCACCCCGCCCGGTTTATATCAGTAATATCCCACCTAGTTCATTACGACGACGATAATACCCTGGATTAGTTGTTACGAGAATCAGTATTGATTTTTTTTTTTTTTGTACCACCTTGTGCATGTACATCTCTGTGTGTTTTTGTAAGTTTTGACATTTTAAAGACACAGTCGGTTGTCCGTTGTTAGCACCAGTAGATACACCGCTACTCGTTAGACCCATGACCGGACTCGTGGTCACTCGGGCGCTGACCGGCCAGGTGACAACTACATGGGGGACAGCACCACCTTCTTTGCGCTTACTATTTACGCCGGCTCCTTCCACTCCACCCTGGCCACAGATACACGCGCACACACATGAAGAGCCTCCAGCTCATTAGATCAGACTTTTTTCTTTTTTAAAAAATTTTACCCGCCAAAAACAACGAGCTTAACAAGCCAAAGACACACTCCACAGGCACCACATACACCCAGCACCACCGCACCACATACTCCCACCACTAGACACCACACAGCACCATGTGGTGCCAGCACCACGAGCACCACGTGGTGCGCACCACGCGGCACCACAATTTCGGGGGGGGGGGGGTGTAGGCATCATATATAACTACTCTTATGATCCACAGTGCCGTAAACCCCTACGGCAGTTTTATAAAGAGTTTCCTTAATTTGACCCCACTTTTCATTTACTGTACAATTTTCTGGTGTACCAGTGAAAGCGTCTTCAAGTTGCTGTTGAAACTGAAAGCACTTTTCAGGATCATGAGTGTTAATAATATTAATCCTGGGGCTAGATTTGTGTTTAGCTGTGTAGATTCTCTTTGGTCTCAGTCTAACTCTTGCAACAACCAAAGAATGATCTGTATCACAGTCAGCACTGTGGTAACTACGAGTCAATGATATATGGTTCAGATGTTGTCTCCGTGTGATGATGAAGTCCAGCTGGTGCCAATGGCCGGATCTTGGATGTTTCCATGTGACCTTATGCATCTCTTTTGTTTTAAAAAAAGAGTTTGTAATACATAGGTCATTACTGGTGCAATGCTCCAGCAGCCTTTGCCCATTTTCATTCATGCGACCGATGTTGTATTTTCCAAGGGACACTGGCCATGAACTCGAGTCCTTGCTCACACGAGCATTGAAATCACCGAGCATATAAATGTAGTCAGATTTTGGAACTGCCTTGATCACGGAGTCTAACTCCTCATAGAACAAATCCTTCACATCATCAGAGGAATCAAGTGTCGGTGCATATGCAGTAATAATGGTGGCAAACCCACAAGAGGTTGCCAAGCGCAGGGATAATAGTCTTTCATTTCCTCCTGCTGGAATTTCAATCATTCCCAGTAGCGAATTCTTCACTGCAAAGCCCACACCGTGTTGCCTTTTTTCTGCCTGCCCTCTATCCTTCCAGAAAAAGGTGTAGTTGTTTTCCCTGAGTGACCCTTCCTCAGCGAGGCGAGTCTCCTGCAGGCCAGCAATATCAATGTTAAGATGATTGAGTTCGGCATCAATCACAGCCGTTTTTCTCACATCGTCAATATTGGTCAAGTCAGTGGAAAATCCTGGACACATGGTTCTCACGTTCCAGGTTGCAAGCCGTAGCTTGAGGTTTCTATTTTTATTTTTGTTTGTACCTGGTGCATTGGTTTTACAGCCTGCGAGTCAGATTTTGTCCTAGCCCCAAGCACCCATTGAAGCAGGCAGGCTGTGGCGGATCAGCACCCAATTGGCTGGGGGCTGCCCAGCTTGAGGCGGGCGGTAGCTGATCAGTGACACCTATAGGTGTCTCCCACCGTCAGAGGCAACGCGTGGCGCCCCATGTCTACGCCAACTGACAAGGACTTATAACCCGTAACAGTTGCCTCTCGCTTTGATTCCGAGACCAGTTAAGACCAGGGATGGGGTTATTGCCTCTCCATAGCACAAAGCCTGGGCTAAAATATAGAGATCATGTGTTGCCCATGCAGCATGATCCCTCTCTCGGCCTGCCTAGTTCACTCCAGAGGAAAGGTAACACCCCTACATCTGGAACAAGACAAGCCGGATCAGCAAAGCAATGCTCTAACTGTCCGCCTGTCGGAGCTTCGATCCTAGACCAGTCGCCAACCAAGGCTTAGGGCCTGGTCTGCCCTGCCATGACAATTTTGTCTTTAGCTTGCATTTCCTCGCACCAGGGTAAGGCTTGTACCCTCCCAATTGCGCTCTTCCGCCCGAAGCCGTTGGCACAATGTGGGGTGTCGGGTTTGGTAAGCGCCGCCCAACGTTCGGCGCTAACAGAAACCAGGTAGTACCGTCTACTGTTATACGGTAGCTCAGTCATATCTAAGACCTGACTGGGTCTAACTGACTAACTAACTAACTAACTAACTAACTAACTAACTAACTAACTAACTAACTGCCTACGTTTCTAACTAACTAACTAACTAACTAACTAACTAACTAACTAATTAGCTAACTAACTAACTAACAAACTAACTAACTAACTAACTAATTAACTAACTAACTAAATAACTAACTAACTAACTAACTAATTAACTAACTAACTAACTAACTAATTAACTAACTATCTAACTAACTAGCTAGATATCTACCTACCAACCTACCTACCTAACTAGCTAACTAACTAACTAACTAACTAACTAACTAACTAACTAGCTAACTAACTAACTAACTAACTAGCTAGCTAACTAACTAACTAACTAACTAACTAATTAACTATCTAGCTAGCTATCTACCTACCAACCTACCTACCTAACTAGCTAACTAACTAACTACCTAACTAACTAACTAACTAACTAGCTAACTAACTAACTAACTAACTAACTAACTAACTAGCTAGCTAGCTAACTAACTAACTAACTAATTAACTCAGTCAGTGGCCCTTTCCCACCCCTTGGGACGCATGTGTCCCAGTCAACTGTGTGTATAGACCCACGCGCACCCAATGGATCATGTGGACAGTGTCACGCCAACAGTTGTTCCTTCCCTTGACAGTGCTGGTACCCATTTTAGGCTGGGTCGCCTGGGAGCCTGGGTCCATGTAAAGAACCCCCCGCTTCGATGGCAACTCGAAAACATGACCACTTGGGCGGCAGACAAACGTGCTAAATTGCCCTGCTGTGTTTGTCACACAGAAACATATTTATGTGTTCCTATGTCACATATGCCTTGTGACGAAGGAGTTACGAAAGCAATTCGTAATCCCGCATACCGTGTTCGAAACACAGCTGCGGGCGATTTGGAGGCAGACGGTCTTGTGCTGATTTTCATACAAGGATATGAGTACCGGTCTTTCAGAAAGCAATGCCAAAATATTGAACGTAAACTTACCAAGAAATCACAAATAGCCCAGTAATGTTGGGGTTGACTGTAACGTCCAGTGAAGGATATACAACGAAATGTTTCATTCAGTGGATGGGTAGAAAGAGCAATGAAGATATGTTGAAAGAAGCTAACTCACAAAGAGAACTAAATACTCCCGCTAGAAGACAGTTCACATTGTTTGGGCATGTCCTAAGAAGAAGAAAGATGGAGTAGGTCGTCACAACGGAAAAGCTGGAGGGGAAGAGAGGCAGGGGGAGACCAAGATGCTGGACAGTTTGACATCATGGCATGGAGAAACATTTTTATTAGAATGACTGACAGCACAAGAGACTGACTACAGTGGAAATAGATGTGGACATCTCGAACGCCACACAGAATGAACTATAAACAGAAGAAGAATATTTGACAAAAAGTGTTAGTATTAAAAGTGAGATCGTGAATTTGTTTATAAACTACTGTAAGAACATCTGTCATCTACTTTCTATAGCAGTGTTGTTGTTGTTTGTCCATCAAGAATGATGATGACCATTCATTTCATCCAGTGGGGGTTCTGCAAGTCAAAAGGACTGCAAGAGCCGTGAGCTCTAAGATGGCTGATAAGGCCTAGTTTGGCTCGAAATGTTCTTTGACAATGTGGGCAAAGAGTGCTTTGCGTTCCAGCAGGAGGATCTCCTGTAGTGGTTTTTCTGTCAGCCTTTTCTTCACGGCTCTTGCAGTCCTGGTTGCTTCACAAGTGATTGCACCTTTGCGTAATGATGTACGCCACGAATTTCGGTCTTTGGCAGTAGTCTCCCAGGTGTCAAGATGAATTCCAAAAGCTTTCAGAGAGATTTTCAGAGTGTCTTTAAAGTGTTTCCTCTTGTCGCCTTGGGAGCGTTTACCACAACGCAGCTCATCGCAACAAAATTGTTTAGGGAGCCTGTGATCTGGCATGCTTGTTAAATGACCAGCCCAGCGAATCTGATTCTTAATTAGTAGAGTGTAGATATCGTGTGTGGACGCTCTTTCTAGAACTTCAGCGTTTGGGATCTTGTCTGGCCATTTAATCTTCAACAGCTTCCTAAGGCAGACTGTGTGGAAGTGGTTTAATTTCCTAGCGTGTCGCTGAAAGACAGTCCAAGTTTCATAAGCATTTAGCAGTGTGGATAATACAACTGCTTTTAAGACTTTCAGATTTGTTTGCAGGCTTACTCCATTTCTGTCCCATACATTCTTGTACAGTCTGCCTAAGGCCGCGCTAGCCTCGGAGATTCTTGCGTTCACTTCCTCAACAATTGTGGCAGCTTGTGACACAGTGCTGCCAAGATAGGTGAATTTGCCCACAACACTTAGTCTATGACCGTTCACCTAGATATTCGTCACGGTATGATTATTCCCTGTAGCTGGCTGGTACATCACTACTGTCTTCTCCAAGTTGATATTGAGCCCAAAGTTGGCACGGGCATATGATAAATCTGAAACTGTCTATAGCAGTACCTTACGGATGTCGACGGTTGGCTAGTGCGGTCGCCGCGAACAGTGCCAGTTAGGTATGCTTTGTACGAACATCATCAATAAGTACCTTGCCGGCTGGCGAGGGCAATCATGGCCCTCTACAAATTGCCATCTCCGACGTGTGTTGACTCCCTTCCGTGCCATGGCCATGACATAAGACTGTCAAGAACTGTCACACGCTGTTTTAATCTGTATATCTTTCCACAAATATTTCCCGTTGTCTCGGCGTGATCCAGTGTTTGTCTTCTCATAATGTGGTCACACTTCTCAAAATGTGTAGGAAAATCAAACAACTCAATTCCGCTTCAGTTTCTTATTTTCACCAACTTTGCTGAACAAATTATTTTTAGTTTAGTCTATAAAGTTCATCATGGCAATTTGGCATTGACTATTTCTCATTTCTAACCATGCTCGGTATGTTCAGATCATTAATCTTTTCTCTAAAAATAGTATTCATAAATGGTATATTCCTATATATTCTCATACTCTTAAATGCTATATTTATTGTAGTTTCAATCCGCGAGATAAGTTAGTAAATGCATGCTTTACTTGGCCAGGCGTGAGTTATTGTCTGTTGCATCGATTCCTGCGCCACCGCAACTTTTAAATGTTTTGACATTTTCGCTAAGTGTGTTGGGATTGTATTTAGTCAGATATGACTGAGCTACCGTATGACAGTTGACGGCACTACCCGCTTTCTGTTAGCGCCAAATGTTGGACATCGCTCACCAAACCCGACACCACACATTGTGGCCAATGACTTTGGGCGGAGGAGCGCAATGGGTGTGAGGAAATGCAACTTAATACTAAATATGGCAGGGTAGTCCAGACCCTACGCCCTGGTCCGCAACTGGTCTAGAATCGAAGCTCTGACAGGCGGACAGTTAGAGCATTGCTTTGCTGATCCGACAACTTCTGCAGCTTGTCTTGTTCCCGGTGTATTGGTGTTACCTTTCCTCTGGTAAACTAGGCAGGCCGAGAGAGAGAGAGAGAGAGAGAGAGAGAGAGAGAGAGAGAGAGAGAGAGAGAGAGAGAGAGAGAGAGAGAGAGAGAGAGAGAGAGAGATCATGCTGCATGGACAACACATGGTCCCTACAATTCATCCCAGGCTCTGTGCCATGGAGGTGTATAACTCCATGCTTGGTCTGGTTGTTGTTATCATGCCATTTTTGAAGCACAATGTAACAAACTGTCGTCTGTCAAGACGGCCTGGTGCCAGTCAGCTAGTCAGGTCGGATTGTCAGCTTGTTGCAGATAATACCACACTGTAACGGAATTCATTTGGGTTATGATGAGCATCATGCAATGTGAATGAAATATTATATGTATATATTGTGTTTAACGACTTACTTTATCAACTTGGGACTGTGAGATAATGTAGGAGGAGAGGAGGGGAGAGAGAGAGTGTTGAGAAAGAAAGAAAAACAGAAACTCATTCACATACAGAAATACAGACAGACAGAAGGACAGACGTTCGGTGTTGTATATATTCATTCATTGATTCATCGTCTGTCCTGTTCTAACCTGGAGTAGAAGAACAGACTGGTCTAGTGATAGACACGGAGATATAGAATATGTGTTTTTGTGTGTATGTGTGTTTGTTTGTGTTTGTGAGTGACAGCAGGGACAATGGGAAAGAGGTAGAGAGACAGTATGGGACAATGGGAAAGAGGTAGAGAGACAGTATGGGACAATGGGAAAGAGGTAGAGAGACAGTATGGGACAATGGGAAAGAGGTAGAGAGACAGTATGGGACAATGGGAAAGAGGTAGATAGATAGAGAGAGAGAGAGAGAGAGAGCGATAGAGAGAGAGAGAGTGTGTGGGGCGAAGGAAAAGAGGTAGAGATAGACAGTATGGGACCACCTGAAAGAGGTAGAGAGAGAGAGAGAGAGAGTATGGGACAACCAGAAAGAGGTAGAAAGAGAGACAGTATGGGTCGATGGGAAAGAGATAGAGAGAGACAGTATGGGACCACCAGAAAGAGGTAGAGAGAGAGAGAGAGAGAGAGAGCGAGAGAGCGAGCGAGAGAGAGAGAGAGAGAGAGAGAGAGAGATAATGGCCAAACGAACTAACTTTATTTTCAAAGGGTTAAGAATTGGGCAGTCATTCCCGACATTATTCCGTCCTTCTTATCTCGCTCCTTTCATACAGTAATTCAGCCTTACATTATTTATTAGACGAGAGAGAGAGAGAGAGAGAGAGAGAGAGAGAGACAGAGAGAGACAGAGAGAGAGAGAGAGAGAGAGAGAGACAGACAGACAGACAGACAGACAGACAGAGAGAGAGAGAGAGAGAGAGAGAGAGAGAGAGAGAGAGAGAGAGAGAGAGAGAGAGAGAAGGTTGAAAGAAAGACGTCTCCAGGCTTATAAATTCTCATATATCCATCTTCCATTCCTACCGATGCCCAAAAAACATCGCCACGCAACACATTAATTCTCGTCACGCCACTGCAAACAACTAAGCAAACAGATACAAGCAACACCTAAACAAACATAAACCAGCAATAAAGTGCACACAAAAACTGTGATTTAGCAACATGAATATAGAGATCATTCTCAGTCCGCATGCTTAGTTCGTCGATGTCCAGATGTTGCAAAATCTGCAAAGAACTATACAACAAAACCCCAACAAAGAACAGACCCGTTTTTGGCGGGTGTCTGGTAGTTATATCTGCCCCTTTGTTGAATTACCCGCAACAAAAATTGATAAGGGCGTGAAAGACACGTGCACAAATCTGTCTGGTCCCCGTAGCTACTTATTTCCCTCCAATTTTGCAAGAGCTCAGAAAATGGTGGTCGGCAAATGGACGCTTGTGGGGGAGACTCAATTTATAAGCTGGAAATATTGTCTCCCCCCGTACTCACACAGTCTGCTACACGTTTGTCACATGCGGAGCTGCACGAGTGTGATTGAAAGCACGTCACAATACTCATAATACGTACACCTCGATTTACAATTACCTCGCATTAACGTCGCCCAAAACCAGTCAACCATGATACGAGGTTGTACAATTTCTCCCAACCCAATAGCTTCAGGAAACAGACAGGCTACAATGGAAAGTGAAATAGATGATTTTCTTAGCAAAGAATGATCGTTAAAAAATAATGAAATAGGATTCTGGGTCGCCATTGTTGCCTCTTTTATGTAGCCCACTCTGATTTTTCTTCCCGGTTTCCCAACGAAACAGAGAAAACATCTGGTGCTAGATATTGTTAATTTTGGTTATAACTTGAAGTAAAATTACAGTGTTTTTTTTTATTTTTTTATTTTTATGTTCCCGCATTTCGGAACGTACTCCTCTTCCTGATTACCCCTCTTCAAACAAATCCTCCTATTCTACACCTCCATTGTGTGCGTGAGCACGCAGATACACCAGCACACGCACACACACTTAAAAAGCCCTCATCACTCATCGTTAGATATGAACGCTGCCTTTAATTCCCGCACAAGAGGAATTGTTATCGAGTGCTCTAGGATTCCCGCTGGGGCTATTTATATGTACGTGCACAGTTTCCCGCGAACTCTGCGGAGTGCGTGACCTTGACTTTATTCAAGGAAAATCTCGGCCACTTGCTGTAGACAGAGAAGAGATATGAGTACAGGAGATATGAGTACAAGTGATATGAGTACAGGAGATATGAGTACAGGAGATATGAGTACAGGAGATATAAGTACAAGTGACATGAGTACAGGAGATATTAGTACAAGAAATATGAGTACATTTTTATTGTTTCTGCAAATCACTGATAGAAGAGATATGAGTACAAGATAATGAATACAGGAGATATGAGTACAGGAAATATGAGTGCAACAGATATGAGTACAGGAGATATGAGTACAGGAAATATGAGTGCAACAGATATGAGGAGATATGAGTACAGGAGATATGAGTGCAACAGATATGAGTACAGGAGATATGAGTACAAGATAATGAATACAGGAGATATGAGTACAGGATAATGAATACAGGAGATATGAGTACAGGAGATATGAGTACAGGAAATATGAGTGCAACAGATATGAGGAGATATGAGTACAGGAGATATGAGTGCAACAGATATGAGTACAGGAGATATGAGTACAAGATAATGAATACAGGAGATATGAGTACAGGATAATGAATACAGGAGATATGAGTACAGGAGATATGAGTGCAACAGATATGAGTACAGGAGATATGAGTACAGGAAATATGAGTGCAACAGATATGAGTACAGGAGATATGAGTACAGGAGATATGAGTGCAACAGATATGAGTACAGGAGATATGAGTACAGGAAATATGAGTGCAACAGATATGAGTACAGGAGATATGAGTACAGGAGATATGAGTACAGGAGATATGAGTGAAACAGATATGAGTACAGGAGATATGAGTACAGGAGATATGAGTGAAACAGATATGAGTACAGGAGATATGAGTACAGGAGATATGAGTACAGGTGATGTGAGTACAGGAGATATTAGTACAAGAAATGTGAGTACTTTTTTATTGTTTCTGCAAATCACTGACAGAAGAGATATAAGTACAAGTTAATGAATACAGGAGATATGAATGCAAGAGACACGAGAACAGGAGATATGAGAACAGGAAATATGAGTACAGGAAATATGAGTACAGGAAATATGAGTACAGGAAATATGAGTACAGGAAATATGAGTGCAACAGATATGAGTACAGGAGATACGAGTACCGGAGATATAAGTACAGAAAATATGAGTACAGGAAATATGAGTGCAACAGATATGAGTAAAGGAAATATGAGTACAGGAGATATGAGTGCAACAGATATGAGTAAAGGAAATTTGAGTACAGGAGATATGAGTACTTTTTCATTCTTTCTGCAAATCACTGACAGAAGAGATATGAGTACAAGATAATGAATACAGGAGATATGAATGCAAGGGACACTAGCACAGGAGATATGAGTGCAGCAGAGATGAGTACAGGAGATATGAGTGCAACAGACATGAGTACAGGAGATATGAGTACAGGAGATATGAGTGCAACAGAGATGAGTACAGGAGATATGAGTGCAACAGATATGAGTACAGTAGATATGAGTACAGGAGATATGAGTACAGGAGATAGGAGTGCAACAAATATGAGTACAGGAGATGTTAGTACAGGAGATGTTAGTACAGGAGATATGAGTACAGGAGTTATGAGTACAACAGATATGAGTACAGGAAATATGAGTACAACAGATATGAGTACAGGAAATATGAGTACAGGAGATATGAGTACAGGAGATATGAGTGCAACAGATATGAGTACAGGAGAAATGAGTGCAACAGATATGAGTACAGGAGATATGAGTACAGGAGATATGAGTACAGGAGATATGAGTACAGGAGATATGAGTGCAACAGATATGAGTACAGTAGATATGAGTACAGGAGATATGAGTACAACAGATATGAGTACAACAGATATGAGTACAGGAAATATGAGTACAGGAGATATGAGTACAGGAGATATGAGTGCAACAGATATGAGTACAGGAGAAATGAGTGCAACAGATATGAGTACAGGAGATATGAGTACAGGAGATATGAGTACAGGAGATATGAGTGCAACAGATATGAGTACAGTAGATATGAGTACAGGAGAAATGAGTGCAACAGATATGAGTACAGGAGATATGAGTACAGGAGATATGAGTGCAACGGATATGAGTACAGGAGATATGAGTACAGGAGATATGAGTACAGGAGATATGAGTACAACAGATATGAGTACAATAGATATGAGTACAGGAAATATGAGTACAGGAGATGTTAGTACAGGAGATATGAGTACAACAGATATGAGTACAGGAGATATGAGTACAACAGATATGAGTACAATAGATATGAGTACAGGAAATATGAGTACAGGAGATGTTAGTACAGGAGATATGAGTACAACAGATATGAGTACAATAGATATGAGTACAGGAAATATGAGTACAGGAGATGTTAGTACAGGAGATATGAGTGCAACAGATATGAGTACAGGAGATATGAGTACAGGAGATGTTAGTACAGAAGATATGAGTACAGGGGATATGAGTACAGGAGATGTTAGTACAGGAGATATGAGTACAGGGGATATGAGTACAGGAGATAGGAGTGCAACAAATATGAGTACAGGAGATGTTAGTACAGGAGATGTTAGTACAGGAGATATGAGTACAGGAGTTATGAGTGCAACAGATATGAGTACAGGAGATAGGAGTGCAACAGATATGAGTACAGGAGATATGAGTGCAACAGATATGAGTACAGGAAATATGAGTACAACAGATATGAGTACAGGAGATATGAGTACAGGAGTTATGAGTGCAACAGATATGAGTACAGGAGATATGAGTACAGGAGTTATGAGTGCAACAGATATGAGTACAGGAGATATGAGTACAGGAGTTATGAGTGCAACAGATATGAGTACAGGAGATATGAGTACAGGAGTTATGAGTGCAACAGATATGAGTACAGGAGATATGAGTACAGGAGCTATGAGTGCAACAGATATGAGTACAGGAGTTATGAGTGCAACAGATATGAGTACAGGAGATATGAGTACAGGAGATATGAGTACAGGAAATATGAGTACAGGAGATATGAGTACAGGAGATATGAGTACAGGAGATAGGAGTGCAACAGATATGAGTACAGGAGATATGAGTACAGGAGATATGAGTACAGGAGATATGAGTACAGGAGATATGAGTACAGGAGATAGGAGTGCAACAGATATGAGTACAGGAGATAGGAGTGCAACAGATATGAGTACAGGAGATATGAGTGCAACAGATATGAGTGCAAGAGATTTGAGTACAGGAGATATGAGTACTTTTTCATTGTTTCTGCAAATCACTGACAGAAGAGATATAAGTACAAGATAATAAATACAGGAGATATGAATGCAAGGGACACGAGCACAGGACATATGAGAACAGGAGATATGAGTACATGAGATATGAGTACTAGAGATATTAGTACAAGAGATATGAGTACAAGAGATATGAGTACAAGAGATATGAGTACAAGAGATATGATTACAAGAGATATGAGTACAAGTGAGTACAAGAGATATGAGTACAAGAGATATGAGTACAAGTGATATGAGTACAAGTGAGTACAAGAGTTTTGAGTACAAGAGATATGAGTACAAGAGATATGAGTACAAGAGATATGAGTACAAGAGATACGAGCCCAGGCGATATGAGCTTGCCATAGACAGACACAAGATATGGGTACTTTCTCATTGTTTCTGCTTACCACAGACAGACATGAGATATGGATGTGTTTTCATTGCTTCTACGTATTACCATAGACTGACATACTTATATGGGTGCTTTCTTACCTGCTCAGCTTACCAAAGACATCATCATCATCATCATCAAGTGCCCTGCCGACTGGCATAGGCGATCATGGCTCTCCACAGATCTCGGTATTTGGTGTTCTGAATCAACTCTGCTGATGATACTCCTCCATGCCACCGTCTCAGTCCGTCCAGCATCATTTCTCTTGATCTGCCTCCGCCTCTCTTCCCGTCGATCTTTCCAAAGACAGCAAGAGAAAATGGCGAAGTGGTTAAGCAGCCTGCCTCACTCCCCGAAGGAGTGATGTTAGACAACATCATTTGGTTCACGACTGCAATTCTCTTGGAGACGTCTTGGGCTCATCGCTGGAGCCACGGAGTTCATGCTTTGTGCGACGCTTTTGGCAGACCGGTCAGCAGAAAGAGACCGAGCCATGGGTATAGTTAGCTTGCATATCCTTTTACAGGACGTCGCAGTCAACTCCAGCATTTGTGTCACTGTTTGTGATCTCTTGGCAAGTTTACGTTCGGTAGTTTGCCTATTGCTTTCTAAACGACCGGAACCCATACCATTTCGTAAAAAACCAATTCAAGGTGGTCTGCTGCCAAATTGCCCGCAGCTGTGTTTCGAAAGCGGTATGTATAGGAGTAGGGATACAAGATATGTGAGTACTTTCTCATTGTTTCTATGTCATTGACGAGATTCGCGCATGTCGTAAATCTGTTATGTAAAGCTGCACTACTTTGTGTCATTTTATATTGTTTACATTTTCACAGCTTTACCGCAGTTCCACCCAATTTTATTCGAAAGTAAAGCAGTGCGTTAGCGGAGTTGATAGGAAACTGATCTGACCATGTCGCAATCACCGGTGCTGGTCGCCTGTTAAGTGAGAGATAGAACCGCCACATGTTCCTCCATTTATTCAAATAATCAAAATGCAATGACAATATCATATCTCTGTCCCATAGCAAGAAACTGCTTCGGGGCCGTGTAATTTATACCGAGAGCAAGAAGATACAAGGACCTATGTTTTCAACAGGACTCACAGTATCCTCCACCTCCTCCCTCACCTGGGAGAGACAAAGCAGACGCCCAGAATCGACGTCGTGCACGGAGACAACAAAGTTACTAAACCATCACATAATTTAATCAAAAGCAGAAACGGTAAATCAATGCTAATGTTGTCTTAACGTCAACATTTAGCTAGAAATGATAAAGAACTCTCTGCATGTTCCCAAGTGTTAGAAGGATTGTGAAATCTTACAACCACATCTCCCACGCATTCACATGTGGAAGGTTCTCAAATTATTTGACAGGTTTACGACTGTTGTGTCATTTCTTAATGTGTTCAAAGTTGAACTGAATACGCCTATTGCGAAACTATGTATTCTGCTGTCCTTGTTACGTATTTGATAAGTTAAGTAAAGCACGCCTTGAATAAATAGATAAGTAAATAAGGCAGTAAGGCTGGTGTAAAAATGTAGGTGCAGTGGTGTTAGTTATATGAACTGTGTTGATACCGAGTATCTCAAGAGGTGTGCATATAATACCAGAGCTCTTCTGTTTTCTTCGTGATCCTCCTCCAGGACCTCCTTCTCTTCTTTTTCTTCTTCTTCTTCTTCTTCTTCTTCTTCTTCTTCTTCTTCTTCTTCTTCTTCTTCTTCTTCTTCTTCTTCTTCTTCTTCTTAACCTACCAGAGACGACTAAGGAGACATCTATTAGTCAACGAAACCCGCAATGGAAGCCAAGAATATTATCACACCGTAACCCACCATAATACCATAAGTCTCCATGGTCCAGGTGTTACACGACTTTCTCCATAATCCCGTACACTCTTGTGAGTAACGTGACGTGATCGAGAATCGCTAGCTGTTCTCTCCGCGTCGGTACAGGGTATGTGAGCCGGTCGCTCAGAAAGCAATGTCAAACTACTGAGCGTACTCGTGCCAAGAAATCAACAATCAGCTGAAAGATGCTTATGTTGACAGCGAATGTCCTGTAAAGGATATGCGAAAAACACTACCATAAAGTTAGTTGCATATCATTTACAGGACGTCGCAGTCAACCCTAGCATTTATAATGTTTGTGATTTCTCCGCAAGTTTACGTTCAGTAGTTTATCATTGTAGGAAAATCAGCGCAAAACGGTCTGTTTCCAAATCTCCCGCAGCTGTGTTTTGAACGCGGTATGCGGAACTTTTGCATTACAATCTCCCAGTATTATTGCTGTATCATTATGACGAATCATATTTAATGTGTCTTGCAGTGTGTTGTAAAAATCTTCAATGTCGTCCTCCTCTGCTGTTGAAGTAGGTGCATATATCTGTACGAGTGTTGTGTTTGTAGGGTAGCTCTGACGTAGATCAAGTTGCTATGACATGGCCACCGTCCCATGTGTCCCATGGGGTGAATGTAATTAGTGATCATAAAAGTTCCACTTCCTGAACTACAGTAACGGAAGATTTCTGCTAAAGAAATTTCTTCGTGTGACCTTAACCGTGACCTTTGAACTTTGATCATCCTGCCATATTCACTTTACTGTTTTCATGGGCGTTAATTGCTGTCCTTTATTTACTCTGTCCTTTTAATTCCCGATGCATTATGTACATGTAGTCTTTTTAACCGTAGTCCTCTATAAACGTAGACGACATTGCATTGTATCTCTTTTTATATTAGAGGCCTTATATGTATAGTGCTAGTTATACGGTGGGCTCTTTTACAATAAAAACTGTTCAGTTGTATGGTAGTTTTTATTGTTGTTGTTGTTGTTTTTATTATAACGTTCGCTCACTTTAAACTCAAGCTTAGTCCATACACCTGCTACTACTTCTGGTGCACTGGACTCAATTTTGCTTGTGGATTAGCTTTCCTATTTTACCACGGTCCTGCGCCATCAGGTGAACTCACCCCGACTTTTGAGGTGCTTGTAATTTACGACCCTAAGTCAAGGACGAGAAGTCAACATTGTAGTCAAATTGACCGGAGTAGGGATTGAACCCGCTACTTCGGCATCAGCACACCGGCTTTAAGGGGCAGAACTCTTAACCATTCGGCCATACAGACCTCCGCTATGTGGTGATTGAATTATGGAACATGAGTGAACAAATGAACAAGAGTTTGAAAGCAACGCAGATGTGGTTCAGGAAACGAATGTTGCGACTACTTTGGACTGCTAGAGTAACTAACAACGATTGTCTGGAAGAGGCTAATGAAAGTAGAAATTATATACAACTATAAGATAGGGAGAAACAGCTTTCTTTGGTCATGTGATGAGAAGAGAAGCTTTAGAGAACATGCTGACGATAGGAAATATCAGTGGAGAGAACGGTAAATGTGGAATGAAACAAAGGGTGCTGAATGTACTGAGGCGGTAGATCGGAGGTATATAGTATAGTTTATCCATAACACCAAGTCCCGAGATCTGTACATAGAGATGAATGCCAACGCCAGCTGGCTGGGCACATGTTAATGGTGATACACGTACATTCTTTTAACTATCGTCCTCTATAAAAGTAAAGTCCTTTTCACTGTAGTCCTGTACACTATTATGTTGCTACTCATCTCAGAATGCCCGGCTGCGATATTGTATCACAGCCTGGCATTCTGAGATAAGTACCAAAGAACTTTTTTTTTTTTGGGGGGGGGGGGGGGGGAATTTTCATTTTCTCTTCATTAGAACAATGAAGAGAAAATGAAAATTCCACCCACAAAAATGTCTTTTCATTCTTCTCATCTCGTTCCTATGCCTTAATGTAGTCATTGGCGGGTCTTCTCCGTTGTTATATGTTGTGTTTTGTGTATGTATGAACTCCCTATCTGCAGCGACGAGATGACGAAATGTCTGTCCACCCCTAACGGTATATACATAATGATGGTGATAATGATGATACGTTCTTGTTTAGTCTTTCCTCCTCTACACTGGGTTGTAGAGATACATTACTATCTCGTTTGGTTGTCCACACCCTACACTGGGTTGTATATATACATTACTATCTCGTTTGGTCGTCCACACCCTACACTGGGTTGTATATATACATTACTATCTCGTTTGGTTGTCCACACCCTACACTGGGTTGTATATATACATTACTATCTCGTTTGGTTGCCCACACCCTACACTGGGTTGTATATATACATTACTATCTCGTTTGGTTGTCCACACCCTACTCTGGGTTGTAGAGATACATTACTATCTCGTTTGGTTGTCCACACCCTATACTGGGTTGTAGAGATACATTACTATCTCGTTTGGTTGTCCACACCCTACACTGGGTTGTATATATACATTACTATCTCGTTTGGTTGTCCACACCCTACACTGGGTTGTATATATACATTACTATCTCGTTTGGTTGTCCACACCCTATACTGGGTTGTAGAGATACATTACTATCTCGTTTGGTTGTCCCACACCCTACACTGGGTTGTATATATACATTACTATCTCGTTTTGGTTGTCCACACCCTACACTGGGTTGTAGAGATACATTACTATGCTCGTTTGGTTGTCCACACTCTACACTGGGTTGTATATATACATTACTATCTCGTTTGGTTGTCCACACCTACACTGGGTTGTATATATACCTTACTATCTCGTTGGGTTGTCCAACCCTACACTGGGTTGTATATATACATTACTATCTCGTTTGGTTGTCCACACCCTACACTGGGTTGTAGAGATACATTACTATCTCGTTTGGTTGTCCACACCCTACACTGGGTTGTAGAGATACATTACTATCTCGTTTGGTTGTCCACACCCTATACTGGGTTGTAGAGATACATTACTATCTCGTTTGGTTGTCCACACCCTACACTGGGTTGTATATATACATTACTATCTCGTTTGGTTGCCCACACCCTACACTGGGTTGTATATATACATTACTATCTCGTTTGGTTGTCCACACCCTACTCTGGGTTGTAGAGATACATTACTATCTCGTTTGGTTGTCCACACCCTATACTGGGTTGTAGAGATACATTACTATCTCGTTTGGTTGTCCACACCCTACACTGGGTTGTAGAGATACATTACTATCTCGTTTGGTTGTCCACACTCTACACTGGGTTGTATATATACATTACTATCTCGTTTGGTTGTCCACACCCTACACTGGGTTGTAGAGATACATTACTATCTCGTTTGGTTGTCCACCCGCTACACTGGGTTGTATATATACATTACTATCTCGTTTGGTTGTCCACACGCTACACTGGGTTGTAGAGATACATTACTATCTCGTTTGGTTGTCCACACGCTACACTGGGTTGTATATATACATTACTATCTCGTTTGGTTGTCCACACCCTACACTGGGTTGTAGAGATACATTACTATCTCGTTTGGTTGTCCACACGCTACACTGGGTTGTATATATACATTACTATCTCGTTTGGTCGTCCACACCCTACACTGGGTTGTATATATACATTACTATCTCGTTTGGTTGTCCACACCCTACACTGGGTTGTATATATACATTACTATCTCGTTTGGTTTGTCCACACGCTACACTGGGTTGTATATATATACATTACTATCTCGTTTGGTTGTCCACACGCTACACTGGGTTGTATATATATACATTACTATCTCGTTTGGTTGTCACAACGCTACACTGGGTTGTATATATACATTACTATCTCGTTTGGTTGTCCACACCCTACACTGGGTTGTATATATACATTACTATCTCGTTTGGTTGTCCACACGCTACACTGGGTTGTATATATATACATTACTATCTCGTTTGGTTGTCCACACGCTACACTGGGTTGTAGAGATACATTACTATCTCGTTTGGTTGTCCACACCCTACACTGGGTTGTATATATACATTACTATCTCGTTTGGTTGTCCACACGCTACACTGGGTTGTAGAGATACATTACTATCTCGTTTGGTTGTCCACACCCTACACTGGTTTGTATATATACATTACTATCTCGTTTGGTTGTCCACACGCTACACTGGGTTGTATATATACATTACTATCTCGTTTGGTTGTCCACACCCTACACTGGTTTGTATATATACATTACTATCTCGTTTGGTTGTCCACACCCTACACTGGGTTGTATATATACATTACTATCTCGTTTGGTTGTCCACACGCTACACTGGGTTGTATATATATACATTACTATCTCGTTTGGTCGTCCACACCCTACACTGGGTTGTATATATACATTACTATCTCGTTTGGTTGTCCACACCCTACACTGGTTGTATATATACATTACTATCTCGTTTGGTTGTCCACACCCTACACTGGGTTGTAGAGATACATTACTATCTCGTTTGGTTGTCCACACCCTACACTGGTTTGTATATATACATTACTATCTCGTTTGGTTGTCCACACCCTACACTGGGTTGTATATATACATTACTATCTCGTTTGGTTGTCCACACCCTACACTGGGTTGTATATATACATTACTATCTCGTTTGGTTGTCCACATCCTACACTGGGTTGTATATATACATTACTATCTCGTTTGGTTGTCCACACCCTACACTGGGTTGTATATATACATTACTATCTCGTTTGGTTGTCCACACGCTACACTGGGTTGTATATATACATTACTATCTCGTTTGGTTGTCCACACGCTACACTGGGTTGTATATATACATTACTATCTCGTTTGGTTGTCCACACGCTACACTGGGTTGTATATATACATTACTATCTCGTTTGGTTGTCCACACCCTACACTGGGTTGTATATATACATTACTATCTCGTTTGGTTGTCCACACGCTACACTGGGTTGTATATATACATTACTATCTCGTTTGGTTGTCCACACCCTACACTGGGTTGTATATATACATTACTATCTCGTTTGGTTGTCCACACCCTACACTGGGTTGTATATATACATTACTATCTCGTTTGGTTGTCCACACCCTACACTGGGTTGTATATATACATTACTATCTCGTTTGGTTGTCCACACCCTACACTGGGTTGTATATATACATTACTATCTCGTTTGGTTGTCCACACGCTACACTGGGTTGTATATATACATTACTATCTCGTTTGGTTGTCCACACGCTACACTGGGTTGTAGATATTGACGTTCATAGTTACAGCCTTCCATCCTCTATGCCAGCTGTGACGTCTCTGCTGTCATGACTGTATATTTAATGAACATTGTTGAACTCTCTCTCTCTCTCTCTCTCTCTCTCTCTCTCTCTCTCTCTCTCTCTCTCTCTCTCTCTCTCTCTCTCGCTCTCTCTCTCTCTCTCTCTCTCTCTCTCTCTCTCTCTCTCTCTCTCTTGTCTCTCTCGCCAATGAATATCGTCGAAGTGAATATTTAGCACTCCCCCAGTCACTTCGAGTAGCACACAATTCGGCTATGTCGAATCGGTCCACAATTCAACAATGTCGAATTAGCACTTAATCCAACAATATTCAGCGATTAGGTAATAAAACAATGGCAATTTAATACATAACTCAACAACGTCAAGCGAAAACATAACTCGACATAACCCTACAATGTCGAGTTAACATATAACCGTACAATGTCCAGTTAGGATATATAACCCTACAATGTCGAGTTATCACATAATCCTACAGTGTCTAGGTATCACATAACCCTACAATGTCGAGTTAGTATATAACCCTACAATGTCGAGTTAGCACACAATCCAACAATAAGCAAAGTAAACTGAAGGACCCTTCCGTGCGCCTCACGTGACTTGGGATATATGGTGCTACAGCCATGTTCTTGTAAGTCAGTCGGTACCCGTCTTTATTTCCCATGTCTTTTCCTGATTCCCATTGTTGGCTGGATCCACCAGGGGGACAAAGGCCATTTATCTTTAATCCACTTCGATGTGGATTCAAACTCATGATACGCATGCTGACCACTGCGCTACCCTGCCAATATTGAGTTGACAGAAAAGAGCTGATTTTTTTTTTAAATAAGTAAAATTAGTTGCATGTCCATTATGGGACGTTGCAGTCGACTCCAGTATTGTTTGGCTTTTTGTGATAAGCCAAAATACGCGCTTACCATTTGGAATACATATCGGCCCACAACAAGGATTCAGATAAGTAACTTTTATATTTGCGAGTTTATTTTCACGTAGTGTTTTTACATGTAGTTCTGTCAGTTTGAGTTTGTTAATTCAGTGCTGACGAAGGCATTAGCCGCAACGTCTATTTTGTTTCTTGTAATCGTGTTCTAGTAAAGCTCGTTTTCTGGTGATTCCTTCGTTGTGATTCACTAGGCAAGTTTACGATCATAGTTTGCCTTCCTTTCTGAATGGACCGACGCTCATACCATCGTATGCCGCTCATAGAAGAATGAAATAGAGACTAGAGGACACACTAGGCAACATTCAAATGAAAATCCACAGCCTGTCACCTTTAAATGACGGCAGCGTCTTGCTGCAGGAACAAGTGGATGACCAACTATACACCTGGAAAATGTGTCTTGATTAACCACAACTATCATACACATGAACCTACAAATATGGGATGTGGACAGAATTCGTATCTAACCATTGAAATAGCACCATGGATCGCAGAATGTTGTATTAAACCAGCATAGGTCAAATAATAAAAACATCAGACCATAATGATGTGTCCAGTATATTCACGAACAATGGCTAATGAAGACACCTTTCGAATCCCATTCGGTAGCTATACAATTGTCATGTTGTTTTGTGCGACCTCTAGTCTCCACTTCCTTCTTTTACTTCTATGAACGCCAAACATTACATGTGTGTTTATTTACGACACCAGTATATGACAACATATGCGCAGTCTGGTTTGCTTTCAAATCGTCAGGAGTACGCGCTATGCCGGATTGCGAATCTTCCTCAAAACCATTCACCACAGCGCCGATAGCAGGAATAAACAAATTCTAAAGACAATATGGTAAATAAACAACTACTTTTTAAAATATAGAAAAAATATAGGCTATCATTTGTTTTGCTGGTCTATTTTTGACATATTGGAAGGCAAAGTTCAAAGGGTAGGGAAAAATGGCGTTCAAGAAGGGACGTGTGGTGTCAGACTCAATGCCGAGTAGAAACATATTATTATTATTGGCCAGAACAGGGGACCGTGCTATGATAACATCAAACGACTGTAAGAACAGTCTCGTGTTAATTGAGCTAAGTGTTCTCCCGCAGTTAGTGTTTGACACATGGTCACACACGTTGTATGCTTGTGTGAATGTATCATCTGTATCGATGTAAGTTCGCCCATATGCCCATATTTAGATATATTCATAATTTGGCTGACAGTTTTTTTTCCCGCGAAAACCCGAACCTGTCCATCTCCGACACATTTCCGTTCTCACAGGAGCCTGATTGTCATCAACAGTCTTTGTTCTTTGTTTTCATTATTTGCCCCCTCACCCTGTACCATCAACATTGGGGCTTTCCCTGGCCGCAATGTCTTTATGGACAGACCCAGGACGCGCTAACCTTGGTCCGACCAGTTAGCAATGACGAAGTGAGCGATGCGCATGCGTACTTACTCTTTGTCAGCATTTAACTTGGACATCGGGCAGAGGTCGCGCGTGCTCCACGAGGTCACGAAGTGCCTGTTTTGGCCTTGAACTACCAGCAGCGGACTGAAAGCTGTATTAAGGGAAGCAAGATGGATGTCCTATATTGTTATGGTAGTAAGCTGTCTCAGGTCAGACATGGACTGTCTTAAAAATAAACTCTTAGTGTTGGAATATACACAGTTCGATAAGGAAACTCCGCTGAGGGAAAAATCAACGCGACAATGAAAACAACAGACTTGTTATTTCTTCTTTTTTGGGGGGTTATCTTTGTGTGAGTGTGTGCGTGTGTGTGTGTGTGTGTGTGTGCGTGCGCGCGTGTGTGCGTGCGCGCGCGTGTGTGTCTGTGTGTGTGTGTTTTCGTTTTCCCTTTGATAATGACTTTTGTAGAAACGTTCGGGTCTATCTTTCTTTTTCCTTACGCTGAGTTTCCTTGTCAAACGTTGTACTCATGTCTCCTGTACTCATATCACCTGTACTCATATCTCTTGTATTCATATATCTTGTGTCCAAATATTTACCGTACTCATATATTTTGACAGTAGACGGTACTACCTGCTTTCTGTTAGCGCCGAATGTTGGGCGGCGCTTACCAAACCCGACACCACACATTGTGCCAACTGCTTCGGGCGGAAGAGCACAATTGGGAGGGTACAAGCCTTATCCTGGTGCGAGGAAATGCAATCTACAGACAAAATGTCATGGCAGGGCAGACCAGGCCTTAAGCCTTGGTCGGCAGCTGGTCTAGGAACGAAGCTCCCACAGGCGATCAGTTATAGCATTGCTTTGCTGATCCGGCAGCTTCTGCAGCTTGTCTTGTTCCAGATGTAGGGGTGTTACCTTTCCTCTGGAGTGAACTAGGCAGGCCGAGAGATGGATCATGCTGCATGGGCAACACATGGTCTCTATATTTTAGCCCAATCTTTGTGCAATGGAGAGGCAATAATTCTATCCCTGGTCTTAACCGGTCTTGGAATCAAAGCGAGAGGCAACATTACGGGTTATAAGTCCTTGTAAATTGGCGTACACATGGGGCGCCACGGGTTGCCTCTGACGGTGGGAGACACCTACAGGTGTCACTGATCAGCTACCGCCCGCCTCAAGCTGGGAAGCCCTAGGCCAGTTGGGTGCTGATCCGCCACAGTCTGCCTTCTTCAATGGATGCTTGGGGCTAGGACAAAATCTGAATCGCAGGCTGTAAATCCAATGCACCAGGCACTAATACAAAGTAAAATAGAAACCTCAAGCTACGGCTTGCAACCTGGAACGTGAAAACCATGTGTCCAGGATTTTCCACTTACTTGATGAATATTAACGATGTGAGAAAAACGGCTGTGATTGATGCCGAACTCAATCGTCTTAACATTGATATTGCTGGCCTGCAGGAGACGTAGACAGTCAAAATGTTTTGGGCATGTTATGAGAAGAAATGAATTGGAGAACTTGGTGACAACTGGCAAGATCGAGGGAACAGACCAAGGGAAAGACCAAGAATTGAATACCTAGATGGCTTGGTCACATGGCATAGTCGAGACAATTCAATTCAATTCAATTCAACTTTATTTTAAAAGGGTTACAAATTGGGCACGCAGGCCCGTCTTACATTCGGTCCTTTCAATCACTCATCTTTCATTCATCAATAGTGCATGATGCATTCACATAGGAAAATGCATTGTCAAATGAATGTTGTAAACATAACAATGCATATTACAATGTTATGAGACACATCCCTCACCCACCCACACAACCCCTTTCCACCCACATACACCCGAACCCACCCACACACATCCCCATCCACACCTCACCCACCCACACATATCAACCACCCATACACATAAACCCTCAATCCACGCACACACACCCCACCCACCTCAGCCTCCCGCATACCCACCCCACCCACCCACACACAGCCTCACCAAGCCTTACACACTCCCTCTCACCCACTCACATCCCCCATACACCCCACGCACACACCCACACACACACCCCAACCCAAATACCCACCAACCCATCCTCCCCTATTAACACACATCCCCCACACACACATCTCCCCAAAACTCCCATCCCCCAGCCTACACACACCCATCCACCCATATCCACACACCTCCAACCACCCAGCCAAACACTCATCCCCAACCACAACACACCCACCACACACATAACATTCCCCACCACCACCCACACAACCCCACCCACACAACACCACCCTGCATACTCCCACCCCACCCACACAAGCTCACACAGCCAACACATCCCCACGCACCCACACACACTGCCACACACCCAGCCACACACACTCCACTCATACCACCAACACTCACCAACCACCCATGCCATTAACCACACATCCCTTACCACACACGCACACAATCCCCACGCACACACCATACCCCGCCCACACACACCACCCATCCCACACACCCCCACCAGCCAAAATCATCCAACGCTCACACACGCACCCACATCCACAAACTTCCACCACCAGCCCACACAACCCAAACCCACACACATCCAATACTTCTACATAACACCCCCAACACACAAAACATCCTGTCACATAATAGACCAACGTGATTTAACCAATGATGAGAATAAAAGGCGTTCTGATTAGCGGCATGTTCGAGGCCACAGGTTGTTTCAACAAATCCAGAAAATAGTCTGGGTTGCAGCTGCACGTGTTTACCTCTGGTCGACAGATTAGGAACATTCGGTGGTGAGTGAGATAAATCCCGGCATCGCTTTGACAGTTTATCAACATTCGAATACAGATAGAACCCGTCAGATCCTGGTTACAATCAGATGTCAACCATCACAGGTCGGGCAAAGTTAACAGCTGCAGATGTGTAGGGGAAGTTAGTGAGGTGAATCAATACACCACTTTGACAGTTCATAAACAGTTAGATTCACATAGAATTGCTCAGCTCAGGACATGAAACAGTCCCGTCTGTCATTTAGAGTTTCCGGACATCACGCGGATTGGCAGCTTGTTATTGAAAACTGTTGTTGGGATCATACAGTAACTCGCTAGCTTGTTGGGGAAGTTAAAACAAGTGATGACAACTCTGACAGTGACTAAGCCAGGGGAGATGGATTCCTGACAAGGGATGATCGGCCCAAAATAACACCTGTGTGCACATAAAGAATACGTCACGTGACCAATTTTAGGTTTGCCAAAAACCAGATTTGGGGATAAGGAGTGTAACTCGAAACGTCGATCTAGGAAGACGTGCTTTGGCACTGCGGTTAGGGAGTTAATAACATCTAACGTGTGCTGGATATATTATATTTATTTTACACGTGCCTGTCATGGCAAACTTAGATGTGATTGAGTAAACACTGCAGTGCCGTATAAGGTAGAACCTATTATAATTAGTTCTAATTAATATAGGCTGTAGCCTTGTTAAAACTAGAGTGTGATGATTAGCACTGTTAGTGGAAAACTAGCTAGAGTAGGGAAGTGATACTTGGCTCTGTTAGTTGAAAATAGATTAGTGAAGTGTTGATAAGCTCTACTAGTGAGAATTGAGTAATGGGGGATAATTGGGATCTTCCAGTGGGTGCTCCCTGGTGGGGGGGGGGGGGGGGGGGTTTCCGCACGCTGTTGGTTGTTTTTTTTTCTTCTTGTCTTGGCCTGATGAAAACCTATGTGTTCAGATCATCTGTCCCTGACAGAGTTAGGTTCATTGTATTTTGCTGAGCAAGGGCCAATGGCCACGATCATCTAATAGAGATCAGTGACGGGGAGGCTATCACAAGTTGTTTGATCTATTTTACAGGTTCCCTCTGGTCGGGATGAAGAACACAGAAGAATTGTAAAATCCGATCCCGGATAAAGTTTGGTGCAGGAGGATTGGCCAGCAACTTTATCAATGGGTCTATTCAGTGGAGAGGAATGGTATATGTATCCTACAGGATAAATACCGAATGAGTTTTAGGTCATACCAGTTTTAACACACCAGTAGTGATGGATATTCAGTTCACTTATGACTAGAACAAAAATAAAGGACTCTATTGGAGTATAGACAATAACTGTTTAATAGTGAGAACTATAGAACATTTCGCAAGAAGACAAAACGTCATGGTCATAGGACAGTGTTCCATGTTTTTTTTTTCACTGCACAGGAATTATGAAGTCTGAGTTCTATAAACTATTAGGAACAGTTGTGTTAGGAACAATAACAGTATTTTTTCACGGAGTATATATGTGAATGGGATTCAGATCTCATGGTCATCAGAGCTCCTGGAGGAGGACATGTCTGGATAGAGGGACACGACTTTGGTGAGGTCCATTGTGCTGATTCTTGTGATGTCGTGTAATCCTTGCCATGATGAGTGGACTCTGAACATGAACTCTGTGGTCTGACCTATACATTTACATTAGAATACACGACACACATTTTCTTCGCATACACGTCTCATATACGTTACACTTTTCTTTTAATAAATTAATCGTTATTAATTTTTAGAAGCAAGAGTTGTTGAATATGTTGGCGTTGGAGGAGAATGAGAGGGGGCAAAGTACGACAGTGAGAGAGTGATAGGAAAGGGTGTCCACGGGCTGATGGAGTGTGTTGGACGGAAGCTGGTGGATTCTCCAGGATATTGAATAAGGAAAAAAAAATTATAATGTGGGTGTTGACTCCCCCCACTCCAGGGACGACACTTTAAAGGAAGACACGACAATCCCTCACCCACACACATCCCCCACTCACCACACATTACCCACCTACACATTCCCCACACATCTCCCCACCCACCCATACATCATCACCTATCGGCACATCCCTCACTCACACCCGCATCCCCCACCCACACACATTCCCCACCCACCCATCCCCCAACCCCCACACAATCCCTCTACACACACTCCCTCCACACATACATCCATTACACACGTATCCCCCGAACACATGCGTCCCCTACACACACTTTCTCACATCTAGACATGATGCCTTACATAATCACTTAAACTAGTATGAACAATCTCCCACACTTTACACACACATACACTGACGACTGTCGTGAGCATTCTCACATAAATTGTAAAACATTTGAGAAAAAATTGTACATATACATAGTGTAGCATAAAAAATAGTGATGCAATTCAACAACAGAAACATGGAGCTGATCCACGACTCTGGTGATCGAGTGAGATGGCAGAACATGACCGCCCACGCTTATCGGCATGGCACATGATGGATGGGTGGATTTGGCAATATATTATCCTTCGGCATTAGTAAATATAAACGAAAAGATCTTAAAAGATCGTGGACCAATTCTGTGGTCGTCTGCAAACAGAGGAAAAGACTAGCCACCTGTTCCATTTTGCATTCAAGCCTCCATCATGTGATGTCCCCATTACATTACATATCCATAACAGATTCCTGCTTCGGGGCATGGTTAAGACGAAGACAAATACTGACACTCTACAAGATCTGAACATCGAAGGGAACTGACTCTTAAACTGCTTCATGTCTTGGGTACTGAAATACTCTGGTCGCATTAAGCATCACTGTGGTTGGGAAACAACAGTGGTGGAAGGCGTGGTTACTGGAAGGAGAAGATGGGGTCGGACTGCATGAAGATGCAGGCAGGATATTGCGGTTACCGTGGGCGTGACAAGGCAGGAGGCAAAGGACCTTATAAACAATCAGGCATATTTGCAGTGGGACGTGATGAGTGTGTCTGTCTGTAAAGTACTTACTGCTTGATGATGATGATGATGATAATGATGATGATGATGATGATGATGATGATGATGATGATGATGATGATGATGATGTTTGGGTGTACATTTCAGGTCAAGGTTGGTTATAGTAATGTGAAGCGTATTGCTAGGGAGTCTCCGTGGAGAAGTGGTCAAACCGTCTGCCTTGCGCTCTGAAGGTTGTGGGTTCGATTCTGGGCTACTCATTTCGGTTCACGAGTGACTTTTTGTCGGAGACTACTGGGGGTCGTCGCTGGAACTACGGAGTTCATGTATTGTGTGACGCTATCGACAGGCCACCCTGCGGATAGAGACCGAACCATATGGGATATAACCGGGGGAAATGAAGTCAGACCTTCTGCTCTTATCAGACCAGGCAGCAAAAATCAGACAATTCTCAGGAAGTCCTTAGATACCCATGAGAATGGATCGACCCCAAAGTCATACTGGTCGGAGACAGAACCCTTTCACTGCTAATTACTAAACCCTTACACTATCTTGACGAGCAGGCACATTAACACCTCAGCCGAGGCGGCAAATAAACATCTCAGGGATACAGATGATATATCAGGTGTCAGCGACTTGTGTGCTGCAGCTTTCAAGACTCCGCTACTTTCGCACTGCACGAAATAACAATTCATGACATTTGCGAAAGGAATGCAATTTATTCAGAGCCGACATTTGAATGGCTCTACGAGCGTTTAGGTTTCATCATCATTACACAATATGAATACATCAACGTGATGATAGATGATGCTAGCATTACACAATCTAAATGAACAGCCCTATGTTTGCCTATGGCCTAGAAAGCTATCGCATTGGTCAAGGATACGTCTGCTCTCTCTACCGTCTCCAGTCAGTCTGTTCACCCGCTACACATTGCGTGGACAAGCACGGACACTTTACTCTCCGTGCAGTAGCCCTTATTGCGTGCATGGTCTTGCCAGCACGCTGGCTGGTGAGTTCGAGTAACCTGGCATATCACGGTTACTCGCAAGGACCAGCAACCCAATTGCTTGGGGAAAGCCCTCGCTCATCTGTACTCGTCGACCTCTGGTCTGACGCAAATGTGTCTCCTTGTGCGGTTATTAGTAGCACTCGGTGTCTTCCCTGTCTGGTGTCTCTCTACTAGACTAGTGTTAACTCATTATTCCTGTAAGGCCTTATTGGGGATGCTGACATCAGGTAAACACTGGAACACGACATCGTTGAAACAGTTGTGTCGGCTACATATGAAATCAACAACTTCAAAAGGGCAACACGATTACTGGTTGTTACATCGCCGCCATGTTTGATTTCCAACGACGTTTAACCGCCAAGGTTTCCCTGACATTCTTCGTTTGGTGTAAGAATACATCGATATTCACGTCCTTGACAGTGGCCAGTGTACACGGACGTACTTAAGCAGATCATAGAGTCCTGCTTTCAAGAGAAAGATTATAGGAAGTTCCAGATAAGATGCAGAGGCGGGCATCCGACTGTCACAAAGGGACGTGGAACCACTTGGGGCGGCTCCTGCCTCTGGGGAACCGCAAGTCTTGTAAATCAATTAGAATGGTTGAAACGAAATTATTTAGAGTTAGACACCCCTTCAACCCAGTTGGTCATGCGACGAAGTACATTTGTTCGTACTGAGAGGCGCCATCGTCATTTGGAGATGGCAGGTTCGAATCCCGGTCGGTAACTATAGCTTTCAATTGTTATGGTGTCTAGTGCGTCCTCTAGTCTCTGCTTCTTTCTTCTCACTACTATGAGCGCCATCAATACACGTGTGTTTACTTATGAACTGTGTAAAGAACGCTAGCCAGGTAGTCGAAATAAAGTGTTTAAGCTAGGTTCTTTCCAAAATCCGTTATAATATAATATAATAATAATAATAATAATAATAATAATAATAATAATAATAATAATAATAATAATATTTCCTGATCCCAAATTAAGAAAGGTCAGCTAACAAACAATACAGCACACGAGAATGACATGCGCTAACTGCTTTCAGTGCACCAGGCTCAGGAAACTGGCCGAAGTCATCAATCTTCAACAGCATATAGTCAGTACTGCCCCAAGCCAGCTTAATAATACAGTGTCTCTCCTCTGACAATTCCGTACTTAGCGAAAGGTCACGCGGCCCATCATTAACGGCAAAGTCCCTACAATTCTGGAGCTTGATTTCGTCTGAATGAAGCTACTCAACATGGGCTCCATTAGTGAGGAAAGCAGCAGTGTTTCTCGCCGTTGTTACGGATGGAGTCAAAGGAGTTGACTGCTGGGCGTGTTCGTGGCTCAGTGGTAGTGATCCCGTCTCAGCTGCGGAAGCCGGCTCACTTGTCATGGACGATGGATTCATAGATTGGGATGTGTCTGAGTCTGTGGTTTATGGATACTGAACGCTGTTTCACAATTTTCCGTCATTCCAAGTTCCAAGTAGGCCGCATGTGATTTTGGGAGCAGTTCGCTTTGCGTTGATTTTCGGAATCACTTGAGCGTCTGTCGTTCAGAAAATATGGCAAAATACATTGATTGCAGCGTCGTGTTACAAAAAGATGACTATTTTTAGTGGAGAATCGAGGTATGGAATTTGGAATTATGGAATTGGTAATGAATGGAGGCGATGGCGGCTCCGTCGTGTAACTGACCAGCTGGTAACAGGAATAATCATCATCTACATCATTCGACTTCTGCTGCGAGAGGTTGCGCACTAAAGAGGTTGTGCCAAGTGCAGTGACGTCGATCATCATCATCATTTTCCATTTTTGACATCAAGTGTCGTGGGGAGGAATAGTTGACGTTCCAGCGCCCAATGAGTAGCACTGGATAGTGTGCAATGTCTTAGATGTCGTCAAATCCTCTTGCTCTCGTAATATATCTCCTTTAGTGTAGCGCCAGAGCTGGGAGCTGATGGTATTGCATTCTAACCATCATGGCCGGACCATTTGATCCTCTGCATTTCAGTATACGTGACACAAGATGTTGATCCCACTGTCTGTCTGATAATGTCGTTTCTTACTCGGTCTCAGATAGTTAGTTGGAAGCTCTTCTCAAGCATCTCATGTCGCAAGTGTTGATTCTGCGTAAGTGTGATTTGAATGACATTGATAACATAGTTTTGGTGTGAATTTGCTATTTATTATCTGCCGTTTTGCAGAAATATGTATATTTTGATGTTTCGTTGTGGGTGATAGTTGATATATAAGACTGACTTTTTGACATCTGATGGAGGTCTGTTGTACGTGGTCAGCTTCATCTTCGTTCCGGGACATGCGGGAGTTGGGGGAAATGTACGAACTGATAAACTTGCTGCCTCTGCCTCCCCTGCAGATGCCCAGCCCATGGATAGTGTCAATGTTATTAACTCCCTTAGAGAGATGTCGTGAGCAGAGGACTTTGACGCCAGAGAATCCACTTCGTTGACCAGAATGAGAGACTCGGAAGTTAGAATTGGCACGGTCAGACACGAGAGAATCATCCGGAGAATGAGGGCCCCTCGTTAACCAACACAGAACGGGAATGGTAGTGTGAGCGCTAATGCGGGTGGGGTGGGGAGGGGGGGTTTGGAGAGAATCGGGTACCCACGGACATGTCGGAGTGCAAGGATAATTGCCACAACAGATAACAAAGGGAATTAGCTTACAGCATGCAGTTTACTATAACATTTACTTTTTTTCATTTTTGACTGTAAGCAAAAAATAAGTAGTCAAGCGTCTGACTCGGGCTCCAAAGGGTTTGTGGGTTCGTTTCCCGGGGCCGCGTCCTTCGGTTCACGAGTGTTTTTTTTTTCGGAGACCCCCGGGGGGGGTCGTAATTGGAACTACGGAGTTCGCGTTTTTGTGCGACGCTTTTTCGCGCTGCGGAAAGGACTGGGCCATTTTGGTATAACACCCGGTGCAATGAAACAACCCTGTCGAATTTTAAGGGATTTTTTAAAAAAACATAAGTAGAGGACTTTCCCCAATCTTTTGTAGCGTAGGGGGTTAGGGTTTCCCAAGCCCTCTATTTTCGTAGACCTTTCGCATCTCTATAGGGGATGATTAGTGCGTTTTATCAGAGACCCCTTTGTGGGGTCGTCGCTGGAGCTACGGAGTTCGTGCTGTTGCAACTTTTTCGGCAGGCCGCTCTACGGAAAGAGATCGGGTCATATTGGATATAACTCGGTGCAATGAAGTCGATCCTCCCTCCTGTAAACCCCCTGTCTTTAAACCTTCGGGACATTTCGTTTGCGTTCGTTCGCTTTAAAACTCAATTTTTAGTCCATGCACGTGCTACAAATTTCTAACACACTGGACTGATTTGTTAGGTGGATTAGTTTTCCTATTAACAGTGTCCCTCGCCATAAAGGGGAAAACCCCCTCCCATTTCAGAGGTACTGTAATTTACTCCCTCAAGTCAAAGAAGAAAAGTCCACATTTTAACGCGACTGACCGGTGTATGGGGGGTTTAACATGATACTCGGCATCAGCAAATTGGATGTTTAAGAACAAGCGTTTTATCCATTCGGCCATGATAACCACCATCATGCAGAACCTAATTTCTCTTTTAAAAAAAATAAATAAAAAAAAAGTATTATTAAGTGTATTATTAAGGCGGTTTGGGGAGATAATACATGTACAGACCTACAAGCACTTGGAATCAACGACTGGCAAGAGAAGGTCCACCAGAGAGACGAATGGAGACGGATTGTATTGCAGCAAAGAACCTCAATGGCTCGGAACGCTGAAGAAGAAGAAGATTATTTAAGTGTTAAAAGATGTTGCATTATTTCTTGTGCGTATTTTTTTCACGCGTTCTGTGTGCCAGTGTGGGGTTGGTGTATTTATAGAGCGAGTGTTTGGACGTGTAATGGACGTATGGGACTGGTTACTCCATTCTCACCAAAAAAAGTGTTTTGATGGTGGCGGTTGTCTTTGGGGGGGTGATGATGATGATGATATGATGATGGGTGGGTGATGATGATGCTGATTGATGATGATGATGATGATGGGTGATGATGATTATGATGATGATGATGATGATGGTATGACAGAGTATTCATCTTCTCTCTTGCACACTAAAAAATGTTCAATCGAAGTTTTTTTTTCATACAGCATGCAGTTTCATTCTCACCTAGAGCATACATAAGATTGACATTTTTTAAAATAATTCTGATTCACGTTTCTTTGTCTTTCGACATAGCCGAAAGGATACAAGCGTTCTACCTGTTAAACTTCCGGTGCTCTGACGACGATGTAGCCTACACATGTCAGTTTGGACTGCGACGTTGACTTCCCGTTCAGAAAGCAATGGCAAGCTACTGAATTTCCCATTAAATCAACCTTGGGCTGGTTTTGATCATAACGGCCTACAAAGAACATGTACTGTATTTTTACCGAGAGCCCTGTTTTTTGTTTCTAAAATATAGTCGTGGGATGTGTTGTTCCTGACAGATGACCCTTCCTTTGTGATGCTGTTATTTGGTGTGTTGTAGTATGTGCCCGGCATATGGACGTGGTCACATGTCTTTGTCGTGCAAGTTCCGTTTTGTAACGGTCGCCGGAAATGCTTGAGTCACGTGGCTACAACGGGGGTATCCGCTTCTGCTCATTTCCCCCGAGCTTGTCTCGCAAAGGGCAAAAGGAACCCAGTGACGTGCGTGCGGGGATGAGTTTAAAGGGTTTTTTGACCCAGGTTTGCTCTACTTGCTGCATCATGGGAGGGAAGAACCATTTTCTGGCCGAAGGGGGAGGGAGTTGGGTGTGGGATAATGAGGCAGCGCTGAAGGAGGAGGATCACAGTTTGGTTTTTTTGGGGTTTTAAAAATATGTGTTTTTATTATGTTAAACTTTTAAAAAAAATGTCTCCACGATCATATGATCCTTTGTTATTGTTGCAAGTTAACAGTTTTGTCTAAACAATCTGTCTACCTCGTCATCAGAGCACCGGAAGTTTAAGGGCTATAGCGATCTTATCCATTCGGTTACGCCGAAAGACAATGTAAGGGCGTGAATCAGAGTACATAAATAACGTGTCATTCTATATATGCTTTTGGGGGTGAATGAGAATACATGGAATATGACAAAATTTATGACCGTTTTTAAGTGTTCAATAGAACAAAAAGGAACAGTCCATCACCCTTAAACATTATTTTATGCTCTAGGTGTGAATACACCATACATGGAGTATGAAGAATTTCTGCTGAAAGATCTTAGGGGGAATGAGAGTAGATGATCACGACATCATCACATCATCATCATCATCACATCATCATCATATCATCATTAAGTAATGTGTAGGTAATTGCACCCCAAACCCTGAATGTAATAATTTCACATGTGTATACAAATGTATTTTTTGTATTCGCAAATGAAAAGGGAAACACACAAGTTCCTTATAAATATACAGTTTTGAATGGAATAAAAATACAGGATGCACCTCTTTCTGTATTTGTGTATGTGACTTCTTTGGTTATTTCTTGCCGATTTATTTCAATATATTGTGAAGAGGGAAGGGCCATGGGCGAATGGATAACAGCGTTCGCTCTGAAACTTCCGGTGTTCTGATGCTGAGATAGCGGGTTGAACCCCTACACCGGTCAGTTGGACTAAAATGTTGACTTCTCGTCCTTGGGCAGAAGTCGGGGTGGGTTTGCCTGATGGTAGGGGGCACTAGTAATAGGGAAAGCTAGCTCACGCTCAAAAAAAACCCTCGCTTCCTGCGGGGAAATCAAAAACACCACCAACGGACTGGCGAGCAAACCACTGCGCTACCCCCGGGACCCGCCACACGGATGTAGTTGTTGCATATCCCTTTCAGGACGTCGCAGCCAGCCCCAGCATTATTTTGGCCGTTTGTGATTTCTTGGCAGGTTTACGTTAAGAAGTCTAGTATGCTTTCTGTACGACCCGCACTTATACATTGTTTGAAAACCCCAAAGCAAAGCGGTGCGCCGAATCGCCCCATCTGTGTTTCGAAAAGCGGTATGCTTTCTGTATTGGTATGTTGGTAAAGCTTTCTGTACGACCGCCTTTATACCATTGTTTAAAAACCAACGCAAAAGGTCTGCTTCCGAATCGCCCGCAGCTGTGTTTCAAACGCGGATGCGGGATTAAGAATTGGGGTCAGTAACCCCCACCCCATAGAGCCGGCAATCTTTCGTGTGTAATTTTTTATACCCACCATTCACACTCTGCTAGTGTCCCGAAAAAGGAAATTTAAATACTCTAGTCGCATTTAAAGGGTCACAGTGGTAGGGAAACCCAAAAGACGGGTTCCTGGGAGAGGAGGACAGGCCGACCTGCTGAAGATGCAGACAGGATATTGCAGTCGCCGTGGGGGTGACAAGATATCAGATCTGGCAAAGGATCAAGAACCTTTTCGGGGAAGGAGAAAGGGGAAGGGGAGCAGGAGCTCTGTACCACAGCCCTGGTATAATACTTTGGTACAGAATTAGAAGAAAACTCTTTATGCTAACCTCACTCGAATGGATGCGAAACCTTTTCAGGACTGAAGATGACTTGACTTCCAATGAGTTTAAATGCATAGTTCCCCCAAAGGAAACCACAAAACCCTTTATTCAACTTTTGTCATTTTAAGTTTGTTGTAGAATACTTTCTCCCTTTTAGTAAAGTTACACATCGACAGGGAGGGTGAGTTTGTTATAGAATATTTGGGTCCTTTCAGTAAAGTACTCCCTCAACAGGGAGGGTGAGTTTGTTATAGAATATTTGCTCCTTTCAGTAAAAAATTTCAACCATCAACAGGGAGGGTGAGTTTGAGTCTTGGGGTACGCACAAATACTTGTAGGTTTTAAATATGAGGGGGGGGGGGGGGAAAGAGGGGGGTCGTCTTATTTGATGTGGCAATCTCCGTAGCGACGTGGTCACGGGCCCCCTGGCTCGCGCTCCAAAGGTGTGGGTTCGATTCCGGGCCACGTCTATCGGATCACGAGTGCAGTTTTTTCGGAGATTTTTTTTGGGGTCGTTTTCTGGAGCTATGGAGTTCATGCTTTGTGCGAAGCTTTCGGGTAAAAAACCCCGGGGCAATGAAGTCGAACCCCCTTTCTTTTAACCGTTGTTTAACTTGATGTGTGAGTATGCTTATTCTCCTGCTATGATAGTCATCAATACCTAATAATTAGTGATCGGTGACTTTGAAGATCTCAAGAATTACTCCCAAGTTTTCCTTCACCCACTCGGTTTCCCCACTTCCTCCCCTTTGATTTTATTTTTCCCGTTAGCAATCAAAGAAAAAACACAGATAACAAACGCAGAAGTAGAATTACCCAAAATGGACGTCTGACCTTGACATGACACCGGAAACGGGGGGTTGGAAAAATCATGAAATCAAATTAGTCAGCGGGGAGAAACCGGGGGGAAAAAAACAGACGATCAATATTTTTGACCCATTCCTTTGGGGACACAAAGACAGAGTCATTATTTTTATTGGGTTCTAAAAAAGCGCGACGTCAGCTACAGGCCCCATCGGCTGTCAGAGCCGTGTGACGGTATGGGTGTCGTCAGGAGCATTTGGCCCCGGACAGGGCTTCATTGGTCGGGAGTTCTTCAGAGGAATTAAGATCCCCAAGTTAATGATGAGCCCTCGGTAGCTAGTTGTGTGGTGTATGTTGCCTTTTTGCGCGCGCGTGTATGTGTGCGTGCGCGAGCGTGAGTAGGGTGGAAGCCTGTGTGCCTGTATGATGTTTTCTAGCTTGCGTGTTAATTACGTAAAACCCCCCCAAAAACAGATTACGGTCGTGTCAGCATGACATTGAGAAAAAAGGAAAGTAATTAATTTTACACTTTGAAATATGCACTGAAATAACGAGCGCTGAGATCACGGTTTGAGATCAAGGAAATAACGCGAGACATAAATTCGGAAGAAAGCAGCGCTGGTATAATGGATGGACGTTCGAACTTTTGGTGTCTGTTCTCTCTACAGATCTCGGTCTTTGGTGTCTGTTCTCTCTACAGATCTCGGTCATTGGTGGGCTGGTCTCTTACAGATTCTCAGGCCCTTGGTTCTGTTTTCTCTACAGAAACTCGGGCATTGGTGTCTGGGCTCTCCCACAGTCTCAGTTTATTGGTTTCTGTTCTCTAACAGACTCGGTCTTTTGGTGTCTGGTCTCTCTACAGATCTCGCTCATTTGGGTCATGTCTTCTGGATCAATAGTGTCGTGTCTCTCTCGGTGATTGGTATCACGTCTCTCTTAGCCATTGGTGCCATGTCTCTCCACACATCTCGATGTACTGTATCAATTTAAAATCAACTAGGGCTCACTAAATTAGACACCAAGACGTGATATTGAGCACACCACCCACAGAGTGCCGACTATCTTTATCTAAGTATCATGACAGCCGATTGCTCTATAAAAATATAGGGTGTAATTTTAATGACTGTGCAGTGTTTGAAAATATTGCAGGTCCAAGTTTTGTATTTACCTATTATGTTGAATTAACTTTACAGAGGGTGACTACAAAACTTGGACCGGCAATATTTTCAAACACTGCACAGTCATTAAAAATAGCCCCTGTATGTGGTCCAGCTCCACGCGCTTTGTGCGCCTAAGACATGTAAAAAGTTCCGTTAATTTTTTTTTTTCTTTTATAAATGTACAACTATTAATTGACACCCATTGCCGCAAAGAGACCAAGTAGAGCTGAAAAGGGGCCCGGCCCAAAGGGAATTTACTTTCAAAGGGCCACAAAAAAGGGCACGAAAACCCGTCTTATATTCGGCCCATCCAATCACTCATTTTTCGCCCCTCAAATTTTTATTATGAATGATACATTTACATTGAAAAATGAAAACAGAAAAAAAAAAGCAAACATTGTAAAATGATTGCTGCAAAAAATATGGGGGGGAAAAAAGGGTTTTTTTTGCCCCCAACCCTAAAGAGGTTGTGCCAAGTGCAGTGACGTCGATCATCATCATCATTTTCCATTTTTGACATAAAGTGTCGGGGGGAGGAATAGTTGACGTTCCAGCCCCCAAATGAGTAGCACTGGATAGTGTGCAATGTTCTTAGATGTCGTCAAATCCTCTTGCTCTCGTAATATATCTCCTTTAGTGTAGCGCAGAGCTGGAGCTGAGGGATTGCATTCTAAACCATCATGGCCGGACCATTTGATCCTCTGCATTTCAGTATACGGACACAAGATGTTGATCCCACTGTCTGTCTGATAATGTCGTTTCTTACCCCGGCCCCGATAGTTAGTTGGAAGCTCTTCTCAAGATCATGTCGCAAGTGTTGTTTCTGCGTAAGTGTGATTTAAGGGCTTGATAACATATTTTTGGGTTGAATTGCTATTTATTATCTGCCGTTTGCAGAATATGTATATTTTGATGTTTCGTTGTGGGTGATAGTTGATAATAAGACTGACTTTTTACATCTGATGGAGGTCTGTTGTACGTGGTCAGCTTCATCTTCGTTCCGGGACGGCGGGAGTTGGGGGAAATGTACGAACTGATAAACTTGCTGCCTCTGCCTCCCCTGCAGATGCCCAGCCCATGGATAGTGTCAATGTTATTAACTCCCTTAGAGAGATGTCGTGAGCAGAGGACTTTGACGCCAGAGAATCCACTTCGTTGACCAGAATGAGAGACTCGGAAGTTAGAATTGGCACGGTCAGACACGAGAGAATCATCCGGAGAATGAGGGACCTCGTTAACCAACACAGAACTGGAACTGGTAGTCGTCGAGCGCTAATGCGTGTGGGGTGGGGAGGAGGGGTGGAGAGAATCTGAGTACCCACGGACATGTCGGAGTGCAAGGATAATGCCACAACAGATAACTAAGTAATTAGCTTACAGCATGCAGTTTACTATAACATTTACTTTTTTTCATTATGACTGTAAGCAAACAAATAAGTAGTCAAGCCGTCTGACTCGGGCTCCGAAGGTTGTGGGTTCGATTCCGGGCCGCGTCCTTCGGTTCACGAGTGTATTTTTTTTTCGGAGACTCCCGGGGGTCGTAATTGGAACTACGGAGTTCGCGCTTTGTGCGACGCTTTTCGCGCTGCGGAAAGAGACTGGGCCATATGGTATAACACCCGGTGCAATGAAGACAACCCTGTCGAATTTTAAGGGACTTTTTTAAAAACATAAGTAGAGGACTCTTCTCCATCTTTTGTAGCGTAGTGGGTTATGGTTCCAGCCCTCTATTTTCGTAGACCATTCGCATCTCTATAGGGGATGTATTAGTGCCGTTTTATCAGAGACTCCTGTGGGTCGTCGCTGGAGCTACGGAGTTCGTGCTGTGTGCAACGTTTTCGGCAGGCCGCTCTACGGAAAGAGATCGGGTCATATTGGATATAACTCGGTGCAATGAAGTCGATCCTCCCTCCTGTAAACCCCCTGTCTTTAAACCTTCGGGACATTTCGTTTGCGTTCGTTCGCTTTGAACTCAAGCGTAGTCCATGCACGTGCTACTAATTCTAACACACTGGACTGATTTGTTAGTGTGGATTAGTTTTCCCTATTAACAGTGTCCCTCGCCATCAGGTGAACCCACTCCGATTTCAGAGGTACTTGTAATTTACTCCCTCAAGTCAAAGAAGAAAAGTCCACATTTTAACGCGACTGACCGGTGTATGGGGTTGAACATGATACCTCGGCATCAGCAAATTGGATGTTTAAGAACAAGCGTTCTTATCCATTCGGCCCTGATAACCACCATCATGCAGAACTAATTTCTCTTTTAAAAAAAATAAATAAAAGAAGTATTATTAAGTGTATTATTAAGGCGGTTGGGGAGATAATACATGTACAGACCTACAAGCCTTGAATCAACGACGGCAAGAGAAGGTCCACCAGAGAGACGAATGGAGACGGATTGTATTTTCAGCAAAGAACCTCAATGGCTCGGAACGCTGAAGAAGAAGAAGATTATTAAGTGTTAAAAGATGTTGCATTATTTCTTGTGCGTATTTTTACACGCGTTCTGTGTGTCCAGTGTGTTGTTGGTGTATTTATAGAGCGAGTGTTTGGACGTGTAATGTGACGTATGGGACTGGTTACTCCATTCTCACCAAATAGTGATTTTGATGGTGGCGGTTGTCTTGGGGTGGTGATGATGATGATGATATGATGATGATGATGATGATGATGTGTTTGATGATGATGATGATGATGATGATGATGATATGATGATGATGATGATGAGGATATGACAGAGTATTCATCTTCTCTCTTGCACCAAAAAAAATGTTCAATCGAATTTTTTTTTTTCATACAGCATGCAGTTTCATTCTCACCTAGAGCATACATAAGATTGACTTTTTTTAAAAATAATTCTGATTCACTTTTCTTTGTCTTTCGACATAGCCGAAAGGATACAAGCGTTCTACCTGTTAAACTTCCGGTGCTCTGACGACGATGTAGCCTACACATGTCAGTTTGGACTGCGACGTTGACTTCCCGTTCAGAAAGCAATGCAAGCTACTGAATTTCCCATTAAATAAACCCTTTGGGGCTGGTTTGATCATAACGGCCTACAAAGAACATGTACTGTATTTTTACCGAGAGCCCTGTTTTTTTTTCTAAAATATAGTCGTGGGATGTGTTGTTCCTGACAGATGACCCTTCCTTTGTGGTGCTGTTATTTGGTGTGTTGTAGTATGTGCTCGGCATATGGACGTGGTCACATGTCTTTGTCGTGCAAGTTCCGTTTTGTCAACGGTCGCCGGAAGTGCTTGAGTCACGTGGCTACAACGGTGGTATCCGCTTCTGCTCATTGTCCCCCGAGCTTGTCTCGCAAGGTCAAAAGGTAAACCCAGTGACGTGCGTGCGGGGATGAGTAAGGTTGTTTGACCCAGGTTAGCTCTACTTGCTGCATCATGGGAGGGAAGAACCATTGTCTGGCCGAAGGGGGAGGGAGTTGGGTGTGGGATAATGAGGCAGCGCTGAAGGAGGAGGATCACAGTTTGGTTTTTGGGTTCTAAAAATATGTGTTTTCATTATGTTAAACTTTAAGAAAAATGTCTCCACGATCATATGATCCTTTGTTATTGTTGCAAGTTAACAGTTTTGTCTAAACAATCTGTCTACCTCGTCATCAGAGCACCGGAAGTTTAAGAGCTATAGCGATCTTATCCATTCGGTTACGCCGAAAGACAATGTAAGACGTGAATCAGAGTACATAAATAACGTGTCATTCTATATATGCTTTCGGTGTGAATGAGAATACATGGAATATGACAAGATTTATATTGACAGTTTTTAAGTGTTCAATAGAACAGATGAACAGTCCATCACCTTCATCATTATTTTATGCTCTAGGTGTGAATACACCATACATGGAGTATGAAAGAATTTCTGCTGAAAGATCTTTGTGTGATTGAGAGTAGATTATCACGACATCATCATCATCATCATCATCATCATCATCATCATCATCATCATCATCATCATCATCATCATCATCATCATTAAGTAATGTGTAGGTAATTGCACCACACCATGAATCTAATAATTTCACATGTGTATACAAATGTATTTTTTGTATTCGCAAATGTAAAGGAAACACACAATGTTCCTTATAAATATACAGTTTTGAATGGAATAAAAATACAGGATGCACCTCTTTCTGTATTTGTGTATGTGACTTCTTTGGTTATTTCTTGCCGATTTATTTCAATATAATGTGAAGAGGGAAGGCCATGGGCGAATGGATAACAGCGTTCGCTCTGAAACTTCCGGTGTTCTGATGCTGAGATAGCGGGTTGAACCCCTACACCGGTCAGTTGGACTAAAATGTTGACTTCTCGTCCTTGACAGAAGTCGGGGTGGGTTCGCCTGATGGTGAGGGACACTAGTAATAGGGAAAGCTAGCTCACGCTCAAAAAATCCCTGGCTTCCTGCTGGAACTCAAACACACCACCAACGGACTGGCGAGCAAACCACTGCGCTACCCGGCACCAGCCACACGGATGTAGTTAGTTGCATATCCCTTACAGGACGTCGCAGCCAGCCCCAGCATTATTTGGCCGTTTGTGATTTCTTGGCAGGTTTACGTTAAGAAGTCTAGTATTGCTTTCTGTACGACCCGCACTTATACCATTGTTTGAAAACCAACGCAAAGCGGTGCTGCAGAATCGCCCGCATCTGTGTTTCGAACGCGGTGTGCTTTCTGTATTGGTATGTCTGGTATTGCTTTCTGTACGACCGCATTTATACCATTGTTTAAAAACCAACGCAAAGTGGTCTGCTTCCGAATCGCCCACAGCTGTGTTTCAAACGCGGTATGCGGGATTAAGAATTGCGTCTGTAACTCCTACACCATAGAGACGGCAATCTACGTGTGTAATTTTCTATACCGACCATTCACACTCTGCTAGTGTCTGTACATGGACATTTAAATACTCTAGTCGCATTAAGGATCACAGTGGTAGGGAACCAACAGACGTGGTTCCTGGGAGAGGAGGACAGGCCGACCTGCATGAAGATGCAGACAGGATATTGCAGTCGCCGTGGGCGTGACAAGATATCAGATCTGGCAAAGGATCAAGAACTTTTTCGGGGAAGGAGAAAAGGGAAGGGGAGCAGGAGCTCTGTACCACAGCCCTGGTATAATACTTTGGTACAGAATTAGAAGAAAATTCTCTACGCTAACCTCACTACAATGGATGCGAAAACTTTTCAGGACTGAAGATGACTTGACTGCCAATGAGTTTAAATGCATAGTTCCCCCAAAGGAATCCACAACCGTTCATTCAACTTTACTTGTCATGTGAGTTTGTTATAGAATATTTGCTCCTTTCAGTAAAGTTACACCATCGACTGGGAGGATGAGTTTGTTATAGAATATTCGCTCCTTTCAGTAAAGTTACACTATCGACTGGGAGGGTGAGTTTGTTATAGAATATTTGCTCCTTTCAGTAAAGTTACACCATCAACAGGGAGGGTGAGTTTGTTATAGAATATTTGCTCCTTTCAGTAAAGTTACACTATCGACTGGGAGGGTGAGTTTGTTATAGAATATTCGCTCCTTTCAGTAAAGTTACACCATCACCAGGGAGGGTGAGTTTGTTATAGAATATTTGCTCCTTTCAGTAAAGTTACACCATCGACTGGGAGAGTGAGTTTGTTATAGAATATTTGCTCCTTTCAGTAAAGTTACACCATCAACAGGGAGGGTGAGTTTGAGTCTCTGGTGTACGCACACATACTTGTAGGTTTTACAAATGAGGGGGGGGGGGTCGTCTTATTTGATGTGGCAATCTCCGTGGCGACGTGGTCACGCCGCCTGGCTCGCGCTCCAAAGGTTGTGAGTTCGATTCCGGGCCACGTCTATCGCATCACGAGTGCAGTTTTTTCGGATACTTTTTGGTGTCGTCGCTGGAGCTACGGAGTTCATGCTTTGTGCGAAGCTTTCGGCAGACGCCCCGCGAAAAGAGACCGAGCCATATGGGATAAAACCCGGTGTAATGAAGTCGATCCCCTTGCATTTGAACCGTTGTTTTAATTTGATGTGTTATGTATGCTTATTCTCCTGCTAAGATAGTCAATCAATACCTAATAATTAGTGTATCGGCGACATTGAAGATCTCAAGAATTACTCCCAAGCTATACTTCACCCACTCTGTTTCCCTGTTTCCACCCCCTTTCATTTGATTTTCCCTGTTAGCAATCAAAGAAGAACACAGATAACAAACGCAGAAGTAGAATTACCCAAAATGGACGTCTGACCTTGACATGACACCGGAAACGGGGTAACATCATGAAATCAAATTAGTCAGCTGGGAGAAACCGGGAGGAAAAAAACAGACGATCAATATTTCTGACCCATTCCTTTGGGGACACAAAGACAAGAGTCATTATTCTATTGGGTTCTAAAAATAGCACGGCGTCAGCTACAGGCCGATCGGCTGTCAGAGCCAGTGTGACGGTATGGGATGTCGTCAGGAGCCTGGGCCAGACAGGGCTTCATTGGTCCAGAGTTCTTCAAAGGAATTAAGATCCTCCAAGTTAATGATGAGCCCCCCGGTAGCTAGTTGTGTGTGTATATGTATGTGTGTGTGTGTGTGTGTGTGTGTGTGTGTGTGTGTGTGTGTGTGTGCGCGCGCTTGTGTGTATGTGTGCGTGCGCGAGTGTGAGTTGGTGTGGGAGCCTGTGTGCCTGTATGATGTTTTCTAGCTTGCGTGTTAATTACGTAAAACCCCAAATACAGATTACGGTCGTGTCAGCATGACATTTAGAAAAAAAGGAAAGTAATTAATTTTTACACTTTGAAATATGCACTGAAATAACGGGCGCTGAGATCACGGTTTGAGATCAAGGAAATAACGCGAGACATAAATTCGGAAGAAAGCAGCGCTGGTATAATGGATGGACGTTCGAACTTTTGGTGTCTGTTCTCTCTACAGATCTCGGTCTTTGTTGTCTGTTCTCTCTACAGATCTCGGTCTTTGGTGTCTGGTCTCTCTACAGATCTCAGTCATTGGTGTCTGTTTTCTCTACAGATCTCGGTCATTGGTGTCTGGTCTCTCTACAGATCTCAGTCATTGGTGTCTGTTCTCTAACGACTCTCTTGGTGTCTTCTCTCTCAGATCTCGCTTTTTTGGGTCATGTCTTCTGGATCAATAGTGTCGTGTCTCTCTCGGTGATTGGTATCACGTCTCTCTTAGCCATTGGTGCCATGTCTCTCCACACATCTCGATGTACTGTATCAATTTAAAATCAACTAGGGCTCACTAAATTAGACACCAAGACGTGATACTGAGCACACCACCCACAGAGTGCCGACTATCTGTATTTATCTAAGTATCATGACAGCCGATTGCTCTATAAAAATATAGGGTGTAATTTTAATGACTGTGCAGTGTTTGAAAATATTGCCGGTCCAAGTTTTGTATTTACCTATTATGTTGAATTAACTTTACAGAGGGTGAATACAAAACTGGGACAGGCAATATTTTCAAACACTGCACAGTCATTAAAAATAGCCCCTGTATGTGGTCCAGCTCCACGCGCTTTGTGCGCCTAAGACATGTAAAAAGTTCCGTTAATTTTTTTTTTTTACTTTATAAATGTACAACTATTAATTGACACCCATTGCCGCAAAGAGACCAAGTAGAGCTGAAAAGGGACGGACGAAAGGAATTTACTTTCAAAGGGCCACAAAATGGGCACGCAGACCCGTCTTATATTCGGCCCATCCAATCACTCATTTTTCGCACTCAAATTATCTATTATGAATGATACATTTACATTGAAAAATGAAAACAGAAAAAGAAGCAAACATTGTAAAATGATTGCTGCAAACAAAAAACAAACATTAAGAATTCACATTTCAACGTTATGTGACAGGCATACATGCTTACAAAAGAACAACAGCTAGGCAGTACAAACAGCGAAAGTTATAGGTGCAAAGGGAATGAAAATGGAACTCAAAGAACCCCACCCCCCCCCCCCCCCCCCCCCCTTCCCCAAAACCCCCCAAGGGTTTTCTCGGCCTCTTCAACTAGTAACCTTGCACAAAAAAAAGGGCATCATTAGCCAGGTCTGTCAGCGGTAGGTTCGAATCCTCATGGAGAGACCTATGTAAATACCATATAAATAGATAGTAGTAGTAGTAGTAGTAGTAGTAGTAGTAGTAGTAGTAGTAGTAGTAGTAGTAGTAGTAGTAGTAGTAGTAGTATTAGTAGCAGCAGCAGTAGCAGTAGCAGCAGTAGCAGTAGTAGTGAATAGTAGCAGCAGCAGCAGCAGCAGCAGTAGTAGTAGTAGAGTAGTCAGTAGTAGTAGTAGTCGTATCGTAGTCTTAGTAGTAGTTAGTCGTAGGGTAGGCAGCAGCAGCATGCAGCAGCAGTAGTAGTAGTAGTAGTAAGTAGTAGCTAGTAGTAGTAGTATAGTAGTAGTAATAGTAGCAGTAGCAGCAGCAGTAGCAGTAGTAGTAGTAGTAGTAGTAGTAGTAGTAGTAGTAGTAGTAGTAGTAGTAGTAGTAGTAGTAGTAGTCCTAGTAGCAGCAGCAGCAGCAGCAGCAGTAGTAGTAGTAGTAGTAGTAGTAGTAGTAGTAGTAGTAGTAGTAGTAGTAGTAGTAGTAGTAGTAGTAGTAGTAGTAGTAGTAAAATCTTTATGAAGAAAACAACGGATAGAAATGGATAACACTAAAGACTTCGGTTTTCACCGACATAACATTTTTTTGAGTAATAAACAACATAAAATGTCGCTAGAAAATATTTCAAGTCTCCAGTTTATAAACTGCAATATCCCAGGGGAAAAAATCGATTTCTTCTTGAAATGGATGGACCGCATCAGTTCCAGAATAATTTCAAAAAGAACCTTGACCCGGCCATAATCCGGTCACATCCATCGGGTCAACTTAATGTCGTCTGCCGATGGCTTGTTTTGGCGGGAAACGATCTGACTCATTTAGCCGAGAACTTCTGGAACAATCGATTTCTGCTCAAATAATGTCCTGGCCAGGAGAGCATGTATGCCATTGGAGGAGAGAGAATTGGCATTCAAGAAAATGGCGCCTTTCTCGAGAGAACTCTTTTTTTTAAATATATTTGTCTGTCGGTCTGATTGTCTGTCTCTCTGTCCATTCATCCCTCTGCCTGCCTGCGCATCTGTCTGTATGTCTGTCCGTCCGTCTATCCGTCAGTCCATCCATCCAACAATATAGCTATCTCCTGCTTTTCTGTCTGTCTTTCTATCCGTCCGTCCGTTCAACTGTCTGACCGTCTTCTTACCAAACTACCTATCTACCTAATTACCTACCCACATGTCTATCTGTTTGTCTGGTTGTCTGTCTTTATGTATGAATGTGTAGTATGTCTGTATGTGTGTATCTCATCTCATCTCACCATGCTCCTCTTGTACCTTTGCAGTGTCGAGGTGAAGTATAAACAGCGGATCAGTGTCCGTTTATAGGCTTCATGTATCGATACTCCAGTGTTATTCCCTCTGTCCATCGTTTACGTGGCCGGCCTCTTCCTCTGCGTCTATCTGGTCTGTACATCATTGCTTATTGTGGTATACTGTTATTTAGTAACCTAGTTGCATGGCCAAACCACCAGACGTCTGTCTTCAGCTAATGACTCCGTCTATTCGCCTTACAATATAAACATTAATTCTAGCCAGTTGGACTCAAGCGTTGACGTTTCGTTCAGAAAGCAACGGCAAACCTGTCAACGTTAAATTACATAGAAAATCAGCCTGGAGTTGATCGTGCAGTTGATCGTGCAGTTGATCGTGCAGTTGATCGTGCAGTTGATCGTGCAGTTGATCACGGAGTTGATCGTGGAGCTGGTCGTGGAGTTGATCGTGGAGCTGATCGTGGAGTTGGTTGATAGTGGAGTTAGTAGTGGAGCTGATCGTGAAGTTGGTTGATAGTGGAGTTGGTAGTGGAGCTGATCGTGAAGTTGGCTGATAGTGGAGTTGGTAGTGGAGCTGATCGTGAAGTTGGTTGATAGTGCAGTTGGTAGTGGAGCTGATCGTGAAGTTGGCTGATAGTGGAGTTTGTAGTGGAGCTGATCGTGAAGTTGGTTGATAGTGCAGTTGGTAGTGGAGCTGATCGTGAAGTTGGTTGATAGTGGAGTTGGTAGTGGATCGTGAAGTTGGTTGATAGTGGAGTTGGTAGCGGATCATGAAGTTGGTTGATAGTGGAGTTGGTAGTGGAGCTGATCGTGAAGTTGGCTGATAGTGGAGTTGGTAGTGGAGCTGATCGTGAAGTTGGTTGATAGTGCAGTTGGTAGTGGAGCTGATCGTGAAGTTGGCTGATAGTGGAGTTGGTAGTGGAGCTGATCGTGAAGTTGGTTGATAGTGCAGTTGGTAGTGGAGCTCATCGTGAAGTTGGCTGATAGTGGAGTTGGTAGTGGAGCTGATCGTGAAGTTGGTTGATAGTGCAGTTGGTAGTGGAGCTCATCGTGAAGTTGGTTGATAGTGGAGTTGGTAGTGGATCGTGAAGTTGGTTGATAGTGGAGTTGATCGTGGAGTTGATCGTTGAGATGATCGTCGAGTTGATCGTCGAGTTGATTGTGGAGTTGATCGTTGAGATGATCGTCGAGTTGATCGTCGAGTTGATTGTGGAGTTGATCGTCGAGTTGATTGTGGAGTTGATTGGGGAGTTGATTGTGGAGTTGATAGTGGAGTTGATCGTGGAGTTGATTGTGGAGTTGATTGTGGAGTTGATCTGGAATTGGTTGATAGTGGAGTTGATTGGGGAGTTGATTGTGGAGTTGATAGTGGTGTTGATTGTGGAGTTGGTTGTGGAGTTGATAGTGGAGTTGATCTGGAGTTGGTTGTGGAGTTGATTGTGGTGTTGATTGTGGAGTTGGTTGTGGAGTTGATAGTGGAGTTGATTGTGGAGTTGATAGTGGAGTTGATCTGGAGTTGGTTGTGGAGTTGATTGTGGTGTTGATTGTGGAGTTGGTTGTGGAGTTGATAGTGGAGTTGATTGTGGTGTTGATTGTGGTGTTGGTTGTGGTGTTGATTGTGGAGTTGATAGTGGAGTTGGTTGTGGTGTTGATTGTGGAGTTGATAGTGGAGTTGATTGTGGTGTTGATTGTGGTGTTGGTTGTGGAGTTGATTGTGGTGTTGATTGTGGAGTTGCATAGTGGAGTTGATTGTGTGGTGGATGTGGTGTGGTTGTGGTGTTGATTGTGGAGTTGATAGTGGAGTTGGTTGTGGTGTTGATTGTGGAGTTGATAGTGGAGTTGATTGTGGTGTTGATTGTGGTGTTGTTGTGGAGTTGATTGTGGTGTTGATTGTGGAGTTGATTGTGGTGTTGATTGTGGTGTTGATTGTGGTGTTGATTGTGGAGTTGATTGTGGAGTTGATAGTGGAGTTGATAGTGGAGTTGATTGTGGAGTTGATTGTGGAGTTTGATTGTGGAGTTGATTGTGGAGTTGATTGTGGAGTTGATTGGGGAGTTGATCTGGAGTTGGTTGATAGTGGAGTTGATTGGGGAGTGATTTTGGTGGATTGGGGTTGGTTGTGGGTTTTATTGTGGTGTTGATTGTGGAGTTGTTGTGGGGTTTTATTTGGAGTTGATTGTGGGGGTTTTTTGTGGGGTTGTTGTGGAGTTTTGGTTGGGGGAGTTGATTGTGGGTTTTGGGTTTTGGAAATTGATTGTGGGGTTGGTTGTGGGTTTTTAGTGGAGTTGATTGGGGGTTGGTTTGTGGGGTTGATTTTGGGTTGATTTTGGAGTTGTTGTGGGTTTTGGGTTTTGGTTTTTATTGTTTGGGGTTTGGGTTTTGGAGTTGATTGTGGAGTTGATAGTGGGGTTGATAGTGGGTTTGATCGGGTTTGGGTTTATTAGGGAGTTTATTGTGGAGTTGATTGTGGGGGTTGATTTTGGAGTTGGTTGTGGGTTGAAGTGGAGTTGCCCGGAGTTTGGTTTATTGTGGAGTTGATTGGGAGTTGATTGTGGAGTTGATTGTGGGTTGGTTGTGGGTTTTATAGTGGAGTTTTTGGGTTGGTTGATTGTGGATTGATTGTTTTTTGGGGTTTTTTGTGGAGTTGGGTTGTGGAGTTTTGGGAGTGGGGGGTTTTTGTGGAGGGTTTATTTTGGGTTATTGTGGAGTTGGTATTGGAGTTTTTTTTGGAGTTGATTGTGGAGTTGATTGGGGAGTTGGGAGTGGGGTTGATTTGGAATTTATTGTGGATTTGGGGTGGGGGTTGGGTGTGGGTTTGATTTGGGGTTGGTTGTAGTGGGTTGATTTTGGGGGTTGATTGTGGGTTTTGGGATGGAGTTTTATAGTGGAGTTGATCCCGGGGTGGGGTTTTTTGTGGAGTTGATTGTGGTGTTGGGTTGTGGAGTTGGTTGTGGAATTTTAAAAGTGGGTTTTTCTGGAGTTTTTTGCTTGTGGAGTTGATTGGGGTTGAGTGGATTGTTGGGGGAGTTGATTGTGGAGTTGATTTTGGAGTTGATTGGAAGTTGATTGTGGAGTTGGAGGGGTTGATTGGGAGTTGATTGTGAGTTGTTGTTTGATTGTGGATTTGATTGTGAGTGCGTTGATTGTGGAGTTGATTGTGGAGTTGATTGTGGCGTTGATGTGGAGTTGATGTGTGTGATGTGGAGTTGTGTGAGTTGCATTGTGGCGTGATTGTGGTGTTGATTGTGGAGTTGGTTGTGGAGTTGATTGTGGAGTTGATTGTGGAGTTGGTTGTGGAGTTGATGTGGTGTTGATTGTGGAGTTGATTGTGGAGTTGGTTGTGGAGTTGGTTGTGGAGTTGGATGTGGAGTTGGTTGTGGAGTTGATTGTGGGTGATTGTGGAGTTGGTTGTGGTGTTCATTGTGGAGTTGGTTGTGGTGTTGCATTGTGAGTTGATTGTGGAGTTGATGTGGAGTTGATCGTGAGTTGATGTGGAGTTGATTGTGGAGTTGATGTGGAGTTGGATAGGGAGTTGATCTGGAGTGTTGATATGTGAGTTGGATTGTGGAGTTGATTGTGGAGTTGATTGTGGAGTTGATTGTGGAGTTGATCGTGGAGTTGATTGTGGAGTTGATAGTGGAGTTGATAGTGGAGTTGATTGTGGAGTTGATTGTGGTGTTGATTGTGGAGTTGGTTGTGGTGTTCATTGTGGAGTTGGTTGTGGTGTTGATTGTGGAGTTGGTTGTGGTGTTGATTGTGGAGTTGATTGTGGTGTTGATTGTGGAGTTGATTGTGGTGTTGATTGTGGTGTTGATTGTGGAGTTGATTGTGGTGTTGATTGTGGAGTTGATTGTGATTTTGATTGTGAGTTGATTGTGGTGTTGATTGTGGAGTTGATTGTGGTGTTCATTGTGGAGTTGATTGTGGTGTTCATTGTGGTGTTGATTGTGGTGTTGATTGTGGAGTTGATTGTGGTGTTGATTGTGGAGTTGGTTGTGGTGTTGATTGTGGAGTTGATTGTGGTGTTCATTGTGGAGTTGATTGTGGTGTTGATTGTGGAGTTGATTGTGGAGTTGATTGTGGAGTTGATTGTGGAGTTGATTGTGGTGTTCATTGTGGAGTTGATTGTGGTGTTGATTGTGGAGTTGGTTGTGGAGTTGATTGTGGTGTTGATTGTGGAGTTGATTGTGGAGTTGATTGTGGAGATGATTGTGGTGTTGATTGTGGAGTTGATTGTGGTGTTCATTGTGGAGTTGATTGTGGTGTTCATTGTGGTGTTGATTGTGGTGTTGATTGTGGAGTTGATTGTGGTGTTGATTGTGGAGTTGGTTGTGGTGTTGATTGTGGAGTTGATTGTGGTGTTCATTGTGGAGTTGATTGTGGAGTTGATTGTGGTGTTGATTGTGGAGTTGATTGTGGTGTTCGATTGTGGAGTTGATTGTGGTGTTCATTGTGGTGTTGATTGTGGTGTTGATTGTGGAGTTGATTGTGGTGTTGATTGTGGAGTTGGTTGTGGTGTTGAATTGTGGAGTTGTTGTGGTGTTCATTGTGGCGTTGATTGTGGTGTTGATTGTGGAGTTGGGTTGTGGAGTTGATTGTTTTGGGGTTTATTGTGGTTGATAGTGGAGTTGATTGTGGAGTTGGTTTTGGAGGGTTTTTTGTGGAGTTGATTTTGGAGTTGGTTTTGGAGTTGGTTGTGGAGTTGATTGTGGAGTTGGTTGTGGAGTTGATTGTGGAGTTGATAGTGGAGTTGATAGTGGAGTTGATCTGGAGTTGGTTGATAGTGGAGTTGATTGTGGAGTTGATTGTGGAGTTGGTTGTGGAGTTGATTGTGGAGTTGATTGTGGAGTTGATTGTGGAGTTGATTTTTGGATTTTATTGTGGATTTATAGTGGGGTTGATTGTGGAGTTGATTGTGGAGTTGGTTGTGGAGTTGTGTGGATTGATTGTGGAGTTGATTGTGGAGTTGATTGTGGAGTTAGTTGATAGTGGAGTTGATTGTGGTGTTGATTGAGGAGTTGATCGTGGAGTTAGTTGATAGTGGAGTTGATTGTGGTGTTGATTGTGGAGTTGATAGTGGAGTTGATTGTGGAGTTGATAGTGGAGTTGATTGTGGAGTTGATTGTGGAGTTGATTGTGGAGTTAGTTGATAGTGGAGTTGATTGTGGTGTTGATTGTGGTGTTGATTGGGGAGTTGATCGTGGAGTTAGTTGATAGTGGAGTTGATTGTGGAGTTAGTTGATAGTGGAGTTGATTGTGGTGTTGATTGTGGTGTTGATTGGGGAGTTGATCGTGGAGTTAGTTGATAGTGGAGTTGATTGTGGTGTTGATTGTGGAGTTGATAGTGGAGTTGATTGTGGAGTTGATAGTGGAGTTGATTGTGGAGTTGATTGTGGAGTTGATTGTGGAGTTGATTGTGGAGTTGGTTGTGGTGTTGATTGGGGAGTTGATTGTGGTGTTGATTGTGGTGTTGATTGTGGAGTTGATTGTGGAGTTGGTTGTGGTGTTGATTGTGGAGTTGATTGTGGAGTTGATTGTGGAGTTGGTTGTGGTGTTGATTGGGGAGTTGATTGTGGAGTTGGTTGTGGTGTTGATTGGGGAGTTGATTGTGGAGTTGATTGTGGAGTTGGTTGTGGTGTTGATTGTGGAGTTGATTGTGGAGTTGATAGTGGAGTTGATAGTGGAGTTGATTGTGGTGTTGATTGTGGAGTTGATCGTGGAGTTGGTTGATAGTGGAGTTGATTGTGGTGTTGATTGTGGAGTTGATCGTGGAGTTGGTTGGGGAGTTGATTGGAGAGTTGATTGGGGAGTTGATCGTGGAGTTAGTTGATAGTGGAGTTGATTGTGGTGTTGATTGTGGAGTTGATCGTGGAGTTGGTTGGGGAGTTGATTGGAGAGTTGATTGGGGAGTTGATCGTGGAGTTGGTTGATAGTGGAGTTGTTAGTTGAGTTGATTGTGGAGTTGGTTGATTGTGGAGTTGGTTGATAGTGGAGTTGGTTGATAGAGGAGTTGGTAGTAAAGTTGATTGCAACGGCATGCAAATGACATGCAATTGAAAAAAAAAAATACACATCTTGTCTAGCCAACATGTAAGACAGTGCGCATGTCTGTTTATCCAAGCTACAAACACACATGTATCAAGTGCAGCATCTTATTGTTCTGAAGTGTTGTTAATCATCAGCACATTTGTAAACAACAACAGGGAAATAAAGAAGCATTATAAACACACTTTTAGGGACATTGCTTTCAACCACTTAACTTCATCCTGTTACACTCTTAGACTGCTTCCGTTCACAACTTTTTTGGTGAGAAGATAGCGCTGCAAAAACACAAATTGCTTAACAAAGAAGTGCTACAAATAAAGGAGGGAACGGTGTCCGAGATTACTCTAGAAATGATTTCCTCAAACTTGCAATCTGTCCAAGTATTGTGTGTAAACAATGTCTGAATTGTCTATCTTGGCTTACCATGCATTATATTGTGTGCTCGCTTAAGTGGCTACAACAGTTCTTATTAATCTTATCTTCTATTATTTTGTCATTCTTTTCTTATCTGTCTTTTCTTATTGACTATTCATATTCCACTAATCTTATCTGACTGTTCTTATCTGACTATTCTTACCTTACTATTCTTATCTGACTATTCTTATGTGACTATTCTTATCTGACTAATCGTATTTGACTGTTCTCATCTGACTATTATGATCTTACTGTTTTATCTGGTTACTTTTATCTGATTATTCTTATCTGGCTGTTCTTATCCGATTATTCTGATCTTATTGTTTTTATCTGGCTATGTTTATTTGACTTTTATTATCTGACTATTCTTATCTGTCTTTACTTATCTGACTGTTCTTATCTGACTGCTCTTATCTGACTTTTCATATCTGACTGTTCTTATCTGACTATTCTGATCTTTGCTGTTTTTATCTGACTATTCTTAACTGACTATTTTTATATTAATATTTTATGTGACTAGTCTTATCTGACTGTTCTTATCTGACTATTCTTATCTTCTCTGTAAAGCGGGGTAGATATGTAAATATGCTGAGATTCAGAAATTGTACTCATAAAATTAGATAGACAGGCAGTCAGGCAGGCAGGCAAGCAAGCAGGCAGGCAGGCAGACAGACAACTAAATCATTAGGAGAACAGACACGCGTATCATTGTTATTTTTAGAATGGTTTAATGTCATGTCCAGTTAAACTAATATTACATATTTTCATACACATAATTATGTCAGTAGGTCAAACATACAGACAGGCAGCTGGACGAACCGTAGCAGCCTGTTGTAATCAATTAGATACAGACAGGCAAAATGAACAAATGAATGAACGAAAGAACGAACACATTTTATTTTCAGAATTAAGACTTAAGAGATAAAACATTTATGATCTGTTTAAATCCCCTCTAATCACTGGTATCGTGAAGGCTAATAGACTACAATGGCTGGGGCATATAGAAAGAATGGAAGATAATAGGGAAACAAAACTCGCTTACACTCAGGAAATAAATTGACCGTAGACCCCGAGGTCGACCAAGAAGACGGTGGAGAGATAATATATATACAGACCTACAAGCGCTTGGAATCAACGACTGGCAAGAGAAGGTCAACCAGAGAGACGAATGGAGACGGATTGTATTTGCAGCAAAGAACCTCAATGGCTCGGAATGTTGAAGAAAAAGAAGACTTGGGCAGGCATTCTCATTTTAATTATGCTCTTCTTATCTCTCTGCTTTCCTACATACATCACTTATAAGGTTAATTTTTAGCTAGGTGGTCTGCATCTATCATGCCTCGCAGAAAAAGTGATAAATGTTACATAGAACCAGTTTTAACATACGGCTACGAATCCTGGACAGTTAGTAAACGGGCAAAAAAAAATCTATGGAAGCCTTGAAGATGTGATTTTAAAGAAGAATGCTGAAAATTAATTGGACAGATAATTGAGCAATCTGGACATTTTGAGGGAAGACAAGTCGCAAAGACAACGTTATCACAAACATCAGAAAGAGGCCGTCAGTTTTTTTGTTGTTGTTTTTTTTTTGAGGGGCCACACATTATGAGACGACAGAAACTGGAAAATGTTGTGACAACGGGACATATTTGCAGAAAGAGAGATAGTGGAAGACAGCCTGAGAAAATTCTTGACATACTTGTGTCATGTCACGGAAGCGAGTCAATACCCGAATTGATCTATAACGTCGGAGGTCGCAATTTGTGGAGAGGCAAGATCGCCCACGCCGGCTGGCAAGGCACTGGATGATGATGAGATGGGGACAGTTAGAACAACAAAAGTCAGAGTGCGGAGGGTATAAGAAGGGTTTACAGACGAGAGAATCGCTTAAAGTCGCTTAAAAGTCGACAGGGTCGACTTCATTGCACCGGGTTTTATCCCATATGGCTCGGTCTCTTTCCGCAGCACAGAAAGCGTCGCACAAAACACGAACTCTGTAGCTTTTAGCGACGACCCACAGGAGTCTCCGAAACATTTAACTCGTAAACCGAAGGACGCAGCCCGGAATCGAACCCACGACCTTCGGAGCACGAGTCAAACGGCTTGACCACTTCGCCACAGAGACTCCTTCATTTCACCGAGTTTTACCCCATACGGCTCGGTCTCTTTCCTCAGAGCGGCCTGTCGAAAGCGCTGCACAAAGCGAGAACTTCGTAGCTTCAGCGACGACCCACAGGAGTCTCCGTAAAAGCTGGGGAGGAGGAGGATGTGATAATGATGTGGAAACTGCTGGTTGTCTCCAGGATTCATTTCTCTCCCAAAGTTTCCAAGGCCCGCGAATGGATTAATCCGTTGACTGTTTTTGACATCTGGGAGTTAGTTGTCTGTGTTTTCCGGTCCTGTGCATCGTGAATCATTAGCCTTGTAAACACGAAGTCAGGGTGATTAATGCAGTGTCTCAATTGGCACTTAGTGTCTGGTTAAAGGTCGCGTTCATTGCACGCGGATAACACCGCAAGTGTTTCTGTCTCCTCCTATAGCTAAAACATGGAGAATATAACCCCAGTGCACGACTTCCGTAGGACTTATTAGAATCCAAAATGTGTATATTCATTCATTCAGTAGCATGTCCAAAAAGTAGCATGTCAAAAAGCATGTCTGCTTTCGCCATACTATAAGCGTAGGCGTCATGTTTCGCCATTTCACACAATCACCAGAGTCGTAGATTAGTTCTGTGTTCTTGTCTCGACCTTGCCACGTGGTCAAGCCATTCAGATATTTAATTCTCTGCCTTCCCCTTATTCTTTTCCCTTAAATCTTGGCCGTTGTCACCAAGTTCCCCACTTTATTTCTTCCCATAAAGTGGCCACAAAATCTTGATTGTCAACGTCTAATTTCTCTAATCATTTTACGGTTTGTCGTTGCTTCTTCTATGACTTGCTCTTTGTTTTTCTGTCTGTCTATGGTATTCTTAGCATTTTCCTCAGAAACTACATGTCCACAGCCATAAGATGTTGTTCAGCTTGTCAGCTCGTTGTTCAGCTTGTCAGCTCATTGTTCACGATTCACATCCATACAAAAGTACAGGTTCTATATAGCACGTCAACACTCTTTTTTCTCGTTGCAAATGACACCTTTTTATTTGCCAGTATGTTTTTTTATCTCGCAAAAAGCAACCTTAGCCATAGCGATTGATGTTCTAATCACTTCAAGACATTGCCATAGGGCGATTTGACTGTCCTTATTACAGGTGACTTAGGATTCATTGTTCATAATAGTATGATAATACTATCGCCTTTGGCTGATGTGCGTGTGTTGACTGTAACTGGCAAATGTAGTGGAACAGATAATCTTTGGGTTGATACAGCTGATCACGCCACAGCGCTACAATCAACTGGAGGAAACTCGCTGTTCTGGACCACCACCATTCTGACTGGCGGTGCTGTGATCTTCTCATTGTGATTGATTCTCTCGTGTCTTGAATTAAATGTATGTTTTTCACTGGGTTATTCCCAACAACTAGTAATTTAGAACAGACTCAACATGTCCGGAATAACTCAACACAGGTATCGTTTTATACTTCTCTTGGTCTCCGAATATGATACGAATTACACTATCATGTTCACTACGTTTCACATAAATACAATATTCAGATACTAAGATTTAACACATTCTAATTACAAAAGCGCCGGTCTCTCTGGCTGTGGGGTTACAACACTTTCTCTCTGTAATCCCGTTTATCACGCAGATTCTCGTAGCGGAGCGAGAGCTGAGGCGGTTCGACCCCCGCTCGTGACTTGCGGGATACTGAGCCGGCCGCTCAGAAAGCAATGGCAAACTACTGAGCGTAATCTTGCCAAGAGATCAACATACAGCTGAAAGATGCTGGTGTTGACAGCTAAGTCCTGTAAAGGATATGCTAAAAAAAAAAAAAAATTACAAAAGTAGGGGCTCATTATGTGGCAATTCTACTCAACTCAGAACTAGGTCCGACACTGACCACAGCTCCAGTCCAGCTGCCTTAAGGTGACGTTTTGCCCTCGCGCAAAACGTTCTGCATACTTTTCACGCTTTTGTGACCAATGCCGGGTAGATCACTTGGCACGGTCTCTTCATGCAGACCGCGCTTGTTACAATCTCCTGCCATGTTTCAGGCCTGTATAAACTGGGCCATGGCAGACACCTCCCATCAGATGTTATGACTGTTCCGAGTTAGTTGTACCCTGTTCAAGAATATTCCCATTTACTCGTACATTAATCTTCCTAAATTTTAATTCTAATCCTAGTTGCATAGTATTTTCACCCTTCCCCTGGGCACTGGTTTCTTCCTAAATTGTATTTCTAAACCTAGTTACACATAGTCTATTCAATGACACTCTTTCCCTGGGTACAGGGTTCTTCCTACACTTCAATTATAATCCTAGTTGCATATAGTCTTTGCACCCTTCCCATGGACACTAGGTTCTTCCTACATTTTAATTATAATCCTAGTTTCATATAGTCTTTTCAATGACACCACTCCCCTGGGATGAAATGCTGGTAATGGGCAAGGTTAATCCAAACGAAAAAAATATGTCCAGGGTACTAGAAGTGGTAGCATGTTTATGGACTACGCTTGAGTTCAAAGCGAGCGAATGCAAATATATACATATTTATTTATTTGTGTGTGTATATATATATATATATATATATATATATATATATATATATATATATATATATATATATATATATATATATATATATATATATATATATGGTGACGGTGACGCGGTCATCTACACAGATGGGTCGGTCGTCCGACATGTGAGAAGCTCATGGGCCTTTACAGCTCGGGCCGGAGGGAGAATTGTGAAGGAGGACTCTGGTGCTTTCACTGAAACCACAAGTAGCCTGACCATGGAAGTCGTGGCAGTAAGTAAAGCAATAACATGGCTCGAGACACAGACATTCACTAGGGCTTGTTTCCTTAGCGACTCAATGAACATGATCAAGAGGATAGAGGAGGGGTCGACCCGAAGAGAATGGTTGCTGCCTCTGAAGCGGTCTCGGCTGGCAAAGATTAGTTTCATCTTCGTGCCAGGTCATGCGGGAGTACAAGGAAATGAGCGGGCTGACAAGCTCGCAGGTGAGGCTACTGTGGAGGGCGGACGCGCCATGGACCAGGCTGACATTCTGAATGCTCTACGAGAAGTGAGACTTTTGCGAGAACCAAGTGATGACTGTGAATCTACAACAATGGCCAGACTGCGGGAGCAGCAAATTAAAAGAGGGGTGGCCAAACAAGAACACTACGCAGGAAGCCAAAGCAGATTGATAAACCAACACAGAACTGGCGTCGTTAGCCGCTACACGCTGCGGGATTTGCTGAGGAGGGGATCCGAGCACTTATGGACTGAATGGTTCGATGTGCAACGAGGATGATCTGTCGACTAACTAACTAACTAATATATATATATATATTCACTAATATATACATATATACACAACAAAACAACAACCTATTAACATTTATCTACAACATGACACCTGCACCAAACTGGAGAAGCCTCAGACCGAAGCATCACAGATGTAGGACAATGAAGAAGAGCTGTGTCGAAATACCTTCATACTGCCACTACCACCATGAAGCCTTCTGGCTATATCATGTTACCCTGGTATTACAAGACCAATCACCATTCGCAGGGTGACGTTGTTAGTATCTGGCCGGCCGCCTTTATTACCCATGGAAATTTTGTGATACCCATTTTAAGCCTGGTCGACCTGAAAGCTCAAGTAAAAAGTTAGCTGCACAATCTTTACAGGACGTCACCGTCAATCCCAGTATATTTTGCTGTTTGTGATTTACAATACAAGTTTACATTTAGTAGTTTGTCATTGTGTTCTGAACGACCAACACGCATACCACTGTATGAAAACTGGTTTTCAAATCGCATGCAGCTGCGTTTTGAACGCGGTGTGCGGGATTACGAATAGCGTTCGTAACTCCAACGCTACCGCGTCGATACAGGAACCCAATTAAGTAAACGAAAAATCCCCGCAGTCGAAAACGATTTCAACCTATACCATTGAGCCAGGCAAGTAAGCTTGCTATTCACTGCGCTCATTCGCCTCCCAACTTCTGACGTAGTTGGCATAAATCTAGAGCAATGCTCACTCAAAGCTGTGTCACTGTAAACTGTGGGACAATTTTTAGCTATTAGCGTAAATAGTTTTGCCTGAAGGACGAGCAGATATGTAACGGCAAAATTTGGGCGATAATCCGTTGTATGCGTGTTGACAACTTTAGCGCCAGTTGCTCACGACATAGAATGTTGTCTTGCTCAAGGCAAATTACATCTGAAAGTAAACATTGATCCAAAGTAGGACTGTGTTATTCACAATCTTCTATACAGTTCACACCCTACTGGGCCACATACGCAACACGACTAACACCAGCCAAAATAAGACTGCTAGATCAATCAAACATGTGACGTCTTCAACGGGAAGGTTGCCTACAGTGGCTCTCAAATCTTTCTATTGTGTGTTCTTCATTCATTGGCTGTTAGGTACATACACTTTCGTGTGCTTATCAATGATTGTCTTTTAGTTGCACACGCTGCTGTGTGTTCATTATTTTATTGGCTTTTAGTTGCACAGGCTGTTGTGTGTTCATCATTTCATGTGGCTATTAGCTGCACACGCTATTGTGTGTTCATCGTTTGATTGGCTGTTAGTGCACACGCTACTGTGTGTTCATCATTTCATGTTGTGGCTATTAGCTGCACACGCTACTGTGTGTTCATCATTTGATCGTTTGATATTTCTGACTTCAATTTGAGTTGAGTTCATTCAAGAACCGGCGTCACCGCACTTGGAACATTTCGATACGCGCTCATCTTCAACAACCAGCGAAGAGTCACAATACTAATGGTACCAGTAGCCGTCTGATCACGTGTTCGCCTGGCCTTTCCTGTGAGTTTGGAGTGTCGTCCAGATCCTCTGGGCATCCCCTGTAGCACCATTCTCCCCATGCTGTGATGATCCAGGTGGAGTGAATAGCTGTGGTTTGACTTGTGAGATATAAAGTAACTATAAGTGACAGTCAAACATCATCAAGTGCTCTGCCAGCTGGCGTAGGGGTTCACGCATCTCCTCAGATCATGGGTTCTTGGTGTTCTGGATCAACTCTGCTGATGATATTTCTCCACGTCACCTACCAAGTTAAGCCAGCATCATTTCTCTCGGTTTGCGTCTGCCTCATCTCCCACTGATCATTCCAATTGTCACGATATTTTCAAATGTTTATCTTCTCATCATGTCACCTAGAAATGTTGTTTGTCTCTTTCTTATAGTTGCATATAACGCCCTACTTGCATTATCCTCTTCCATGCAAATGTTATTAGTTACTCTAGCACAGTGGTTCTCAACCTTTTTTGCCCCGTGCCCCCTTCACAATATTTTCAGAACGTCATTCCTCCCTTTCGTATTTCCTACCTAAAAATTTGGCCCGTGCCCCCTTCACCATATTTTCAGAACGTCATTCCCCCCCCCCCCCCCACCTTTCGTATTTCCTACCTAAAAATCCCCTCCCGCCCCTACACCGTATACGTAATAATGGAAGCACATACTAAAACAAGTCTAGACATCCACATAAAACGTGATTTGTGGGTCTACTTACTTTATAAAATGAATTTTAGAAGGGTGAGACGTACAGAACCGTAAAGTATGAAGGGAAAAACAATATCAAGTAATCGGTTCTTGTATTAACGCGATCTTGAAATAATCTTCATTCCCTCGCGCCCCCCGGAAACCCTAAAACTCCCCCCTGGGGGAGGGAGGGGGGGGGGGGAATTCCCCACCGGTTGAGAACCACTGCTCTAGCAGGTCTATGTCTTTGCAGCATTCGCCTCAAGAACTAAATTTCTTATGGTTCCAAACTCCTCCTAATTATATAATCCACGTTGCATGATTCACTGTCGTACAGCAAGACAGATTCTATATAACATTTCAGTATTCTTTTTCTGACATTAAGTGAAAGTGAGTTATTGTATAAGATATGTTTCATTTTGGTAACTACAGCTTTTACTTGACCTACTCTGCTCTTAATCTCTGCTACGCATCTTCCATCTGATGCTATGATTACCCTTAGGTATTTAAATTTAATAACTTGGTTAAGCGTTTTCTCATCCATTAATATATCCCATTTTTGTGTTTTCTATTTCTTGGAGATAACCATTGTTGTCTGTTTTCTTGACAGTGCAAGACATTCCCTTCTTTGCACTCTCTATTACTAACCGCTCTGCGGCGAAGGGGTTACAAATGCAACTCGTTAATCCCCCATACCGTGTTCGAAACACAGCTGCCGGCGATTTGGAAGTAGGCCGCTTTGCGTTGGTTTTCATGCAATCGTATGAGTGCCGATAGTTGAGACAGCAGTGGCAAAATATTGAACGTAAACTTGCCCAGGGATCACAAACAGCCAAAATAATCTGAAGTTGACTTCTATAGAGTGTATGTTTAATGACTGTGCAGAGTTTGAACGTACTGCCGGTCCAAGTTTTGCATTCACCCTCTGTAAAGTTTATGCAACATAATAGGTAAATACAAAACTTGAACTGGCAATTTTTTTCAGACACTGCACAGTCATTAAAAATATACCCTGTTTGTCCTCTAAAAGATATGAAACAAAAAACTATTACTAAAATGTTCGACCCAGTCTAAGATACGTACCCAGAATGCCTTGGGAAATAAAGGCTGCCTGAGTGACATTGACCTCTTAGCCTCATAACTGAGTATGGGCCTATCACCGAAACCCCGACGCGCGTTAGGGCGCGAAAAGGGATCCTTTTCTTTACTACAACAGTTTGCAAATCCTTTGCAAGACGTTGCGATCAACCCCAGCACCTATAGACTACGAATTAATAGACATTTGCTACGTTCAGTAGTTTGCCAATGATTTCTGAACTAGAAGTCAACTCTAGAGTTCCACTGATCGCCTTTTGGATCACACTACACTGAGCCACCGTCAGAAGAGAAAGTTAAACACGTTAAACCTTTCATTCACGCTTGGACGTAAATCTTGAATTCCTGTTTAGAAAGCAATAGCAAATTACTGAACGTAAAATGGCCTATGAAAGTAAAATCACCTAATAACCAATTAAAGCTGTATATGACTGAAACATCCTGTAGAGGACGCGCAATTTTTAAACTGCTACAGTGTCCAGGAGAATTGCTGCGCTTTTCAGCCAAAGGGAGCTAATTCAATGAAATCGTCGGATCTTTATTGCAACATTCTTAGCTATGTTTGCTCGGACGTAGGTTGGACGACACGGCTCGTCACCTACGAAAGTGATGTAAAGATTTACCACCGATTCCTCCGTGCATTCAGGCTCACAAAATGTAATGATTTTTTTTTACTTTTGCGCTCTCTCGCTTTGAACTCAAGCGTAGGACCATACACACTATTTCTAGTCGTTTTTTTTTTGGGGTTCACATCCTTTTTACAGGACATCGCTTTCAACACCAGCATGTTACTGCTGTTGTTGATGTCTTGGCAAGTGTACTCTAAGTAGTTTGTCATTACTTTCTGAACGACCGGCTCCATGCCAATCGTTGAAACCCAGCGCAGCGTGGTCTGCTGCCAAATCGCGCGCAGTTGTGTTTCGAACGCGGCTAAGCGGGATTACGAACCACGTCCATAACACCCCCGCCACGGAGACGGCACTTGTAGTAGTGATGGATTGGATTTTACATGTGGATTCATTCATTCATTCACTCAGTAGCATGTCCTTTGCAGAACCACGCTCCCATAACAACCTTCCGGAAAACCTCTCGATCATAAGCAAGATGTCCCGCGTGCCGATACACCCATCTGGAGATCATCCGCCACATCCTGCACCCATCTTCTCTTCGGCCTTCCTCTTCCTCTCTTCCCAGGCATATACCCCTCCATTATTGTTCTCTCCAAACTTTCGTGACGTTTCAAGTGACCAAAATATTTCAATTTTCTTTGTTTTATCGTTTTTAATAGCCAACCTTCTTCAATATTCAGCTATGTGGATTAGCTTTCTTAATTAACAGTCTCCCTCGCCATCGGGAGAACAAACTCCGACTTCAGAGGTACTTGTAATTTGTGTCTCCCAAGTCAAGGACGCCGATCTCCCTGGCCTAGGGTTAGCGTCTTTCTCCGTAATCCCGTATACTCTCGTGAGTGACGTGATGTGCGCGGGAATTTGTAGCGGTTCTCGCCGCGTCTGTAACTTACAGGGTTTGTGAGCCGGTCGCTCAGAAAGCAATGGCAAACTACTGAGCGTAATCTTGCCCAGTACATCAACAGCAGCTGAAAAATGCTGGTGTTGACTGCAACGTCCTGTAAGGGATATACAACAACAAAAAAGTGAAGGACGATAGGTCAACATTTTAGTCCAACTGTGTACACTGGATGTTTAAGAACACGCTTTCTTATCCATTCAGCCATGCAGACCCAACATAGGAAACAGTTTCGGGTCAATTTTATCTGTACTTTGTTCTCCATGGGCATTGGATTGTCGTCTGTTAAGAATGTACAACCTAGAGCAGTGGTTCTCAACCGGTGGGGAATCCCCCCCCCCCCCCAGGGGAAAATTTTAGGGTTTCCAACAGGGGGGGGGGGGTGGAGGGGAGGGGAATTAAGATTATTTCTAGATTGCGTTAATACAAGAACCGATTACTTGATATTGTTTTTCCCTTCATACTTTACGGTTCTGTACGTATCACCCTTCTGAAATTCATTTTATAACGTAAGTAGATCCGCAAATCACGTTTTATGTAGATGTCTAGACTTGTTTTAGTATGTGTTATGAAATTTAGCTTCAATTATTACGTATACGTGTAGGGACAGGGGGGAATTTTTAGGGAGGAAATACGAAAGGGGGGGGGGGGGGAATGACGTTCTAAAAATATGGTGACCGGGGGGGGGGATGACGTCCTAAAATATGGTGAAGGTGGGCACGGGCCAAAAAAGGTTGAGAACCACTGACCTAGAGCGTGTGAGGAAACATAACACCCCAGGCAATGCACACATGCCGTGTTGAATCATGGTCTGGTTACAACATAAAATTGCATCTCTGCAGATGGGCAGTTTCAGTACCGGTGGTGCACACCTAGCAATGAATGAATCACCAAAAAACGAGAAGTAGATTGTGAGCTTTACTAAAGCACGATTATAAGAAACCAAACGGACGTTGCGGCCAAAGCCTTTGTCAGCACAGAACATACGAACAAAAATAGACTAACAAATACACGAAAGACACGACATGAAAGTATTAATTTCACTTATCTGACTCTAACAGATGCAAGCATTTGTCTTTGTTCTGACATCTCCTCCTCCTCTTCCTCCTCCTCCTCCTCCTCCTCCTCCTTCTTCTTCTTCTTCCTTCTTTGTTTACCTTAAGTTGCGAATACGAATAAGTGGAAAACGAAACATGCTACCATCTGAACTTAAGCTTGTTGACATCTGTCAGGGTCTGATATGTAAGTAATAGTGTAAGTGCCGGTATGTAAGCGAGAGTCAGTGTAAGCATAGCTGAGGTCAAGGGCAGTAGGAGACATCACGGCTTGGCTAACGGACGGTCAGGCAAGAAGTCCGTGGATAGACCCACGTGATGTGGGAAGGTCAAGGAGAACGGAGGCAGTGTGTGTGAGACAGCGAATAGAGACGGACGTGTGGAGATATAGCGAGCGATAGAACGATCGAACGATAGTGTTGTGACGGATAGATGAGATGAACGTTGTGTATTGATATTCGAGGAATGTACTAACTGTGATATGTGCGGGATGATGTGAGGCTGTGATTGCGAATGATCATACGGGCGACAGTGTAAATATCGCCCATGTGAGCTAGCGCGTGGCTGCTGGTGTTGAACGATTGTTTGAGCGTTAAGTGCGACCATGTTGTCAGCCTGTAATATATTGTAATAAATGTTGGTCAGGAGATAGCTCCTGCGAGTTTCCGATTGCAGTCATGTGTTATTAGTATATGTGTCGTAGATGTTGTAATTTGCCTGTCCAAGTCCAGTGAGCTAGAAGGAGGAAATAGTAAGGACTCTGACAGTTTAAGTTTGTCCTCAAATGAAACGAGTGTAAGCCGCCCCTTCTCCTGTTAGTTAAACAGTTACGCCACGTGAAGATTAGGAGTTGGACTTTTGCTAACAGAAGTGATGAATGCGCAAGCCATGGGGGTATTTTGCCAGGTTGGGCGCTCACCTTCAACTCTGCCCTCCCGGCCAGAACAGCGATTTAGAACCATCTTTCCACAATAATAAAAGTAATGCCTGTTTTCTTGTGTTCTCTCGTTTTGAACTCAAACGTTCTCAACTTGCCCTACTAGAGAGTGCACTAGACTGATTTTTGCGTGTGGGTTCGCTTTCATTGTTACCAGTGTCACTCTCCATCAGGGGAACCCACTCCGTCTTCTGAGGTACGTGCAATTTACGTTCCTAAGTCAAGGACGAGAAGCCAACCTTTAAGAGACCTTCCGGTCGCCAACATGGCGGTTAGGCATTGAACCGTTAAGGCCTGTGGCGTGTTTATGCTTGTAGCTACGGTTTGCAATAGCATTTTCCTCATGTTGGACTGGTAGTACATGGTTCCGTCGCCCTGCTACTGAGTGAGTGCGTGGGCGACACTGTGAGCTGTGAAATTCGCCTGGAATGCTTTTACATCTGTCCTGTACAGTGACCTGCATGTTCGGAACAATGGCTACCGGTTGTTGCTGAATTGGCTGATTTGCCTTTTCGGTTCACGAGTGCATTTTCCAGGAGACTCCTGGGAGTCGGCGCTATAGCTACGAAGTTCGTGCTTAGTGCGATACTTTCGGCGGGTCGCCCTGCGGTAAAAGACCGAGCCATGTGAGAAAACCGGGGTCAATTAGGTCTTTCTGGTGACTGCCGAGTCCATCGACGAAGAACTGTGGTTTTTGTGGATGCATTTTGTGTTGGCATTCTGGCTGCGGCATTATGCACAGTTGGATTGCCGAGACTTCTGTCTATTCCACTTTTCACATTGGACAGTGGGGAGCATTTCGTGTGATATTCACAGGCACAGGAATGGAGCATAATGGGGACGACCCGTTGCAGTGAAGTTGGAACCTCGACTAACTAACTAACTAACTAACTAACTAGTCAACCTTTAAGTCCAACTGCCCGGTGTCTGGATTGAACCTACCATCCCGCCATCAGCGCAAGGAAGTTTAAGCGTAAGCCTTTAACCCTTTCGACCACGTCAACCCCCAGTAACGCTTATTAAAATAATAATAAATGGCATAACAAAAAAGAAAGGAAAAAAACATAGCAATAATCATTATCATGATCGTCATAGTTCTCACAATTCTAATACCACAAATCCCCGTTAAGAATGTAGGACGCACTTTATGAATATCATAATTGCTCGAACGGCATGAACAAAGACAGAATCCGTTCATTATCTGACATAATGGTATATGATATTAACTCAATTATATCACCCAATAGGGTTAAACGACTTTATAAACATAAAAAAGTGTTCATCATCAAGAGCACTATCATCATAATTATCATCATCAACATCATATCAGCCACGCCACCATCACTGTCATCATAATATTGGACTTATTATTATTTTCATTGTTTATGTTAGCGGTGGGGTAGCTAGTAGTAGTAGGAAATAAATGGACAATGATTGAGAGTCTCACGCAAATTGTGTGGTGTGTCATTCTGTTAAAACAGGGAGTGTGAAGGATGTATCCCCTTCAGATTAAATCTAAGGCTACGCACTCCTGCATCGTCTTGTAAGTACGTATTTGTGTACATGATGAGAGCACGATGAAGCTGGATTTCGTCTTGGGTGTACGTTTGGAGGACTCCCTCGAGAGACGTCTTAAGACCCAGGTGTTCAAGTTATGCCAGACTAAAAGTCTCCATCATGCTCGAGTCTTCATCAGGCAGAGACACGCCACAGTTGACAAACAAATGGTCAACATGTCCAGCTACGTGGTTCGTCTGGACTCTCAGAGACACATCAACATCTCTCTACGCTAACATTACGGTGGTGGCAGATTTATTCGCGTAAAGAATGCCAGAAAGTGCCAGTCTGGTGGTGAAGCTGATGACGAGGATTGAAAAAAATAAATGTTAAACATGCAGACTGCTCAGGGCTCTGTGTTACAATATTAAATGTTTGAACACACACACAAAGAAACAATACACATAGCCATGGATCCAGAGTTCAGGCGTGGCCTGTTGCAGAAAGAGCTGAGTTATCTTGATGGGGACATTGTCTACAGGAAGTCAGCCCCTCGTTTCCTCTTCTTTCGGTCGCTTGAAATTTGACTATAACTGCAATGTTGTCTCGTGTATTTTATTTAACTGTCTTTGTTAATTCACTCAGCGGTCCAAAGAGTATCTTCCACTGTCGTCTCTCTAGGCCAGAAGGTTTACTTAGATATGTCGTATTTTGGGCAGACTTGGAGTAGCGTGACCTTACATCTTCTTCGCCAATCCACATGTGCACATGGCTGATTCACCAATCTTCAGTTTTGTATACACGTGGTTACGTAATCTAATGTGTCCTGTTCTGAGGTGCAGAATAATCATTTGTTCTTTTAAAAATTAATCAGAAAGTCACCAACACCAGCTCAAACCGATTACCATATTAACTAACTAATATGGTAATCGGTTTTAGCTGGTGTTGGTGACTTTCTGATTGATTTTATCATTCTTTTCATTTGGTAGCCCTTCAAGTTGTCCATCTCTTGCTCCTTCCTTAGCTGGTTTATCAGCTCTCTTGTTTCCAGGTACTCAACAGAGAGATGACATCCACTGTATGGTGACTTTACGCAGACTGCCTAGTTCAGATAGTAGTGTCCGTAGTACTTGCAATTTTCCAGACTGGAGCGCCACTAGTATAGATTTTGTTTCTGTCAATAGCACCACAAGCTGTGAACCATGGTTGGTATTCGGTAATTTCTCTGTTTATATCTTGATTGCCTGGAGTTTTGCAGCCTTACGTTTTATAACGACACATCGCTGGCAGCCATGAAGCGCAAAAGTTACGAGTCACTTAATGATAATCAAAAGAACAAAACAGTACTGGGATGAAGGAGAAACAACATATTAATAACCTGAATGTAGTTAGTTCAGTCACAGGAGTAATAATCTAAGACTGGAATGGGCCCTAATTATAACTTCTCTTCTGGGGTTGAATGATGTAGGGGGTAATGGGAAGAAAGGGAGCTAATTTAATTAAAAACTCAAACCAATTAATTCCCTTAGTGAATTTAATCTCATAAGCCACAAACAATAGGTTGGACAATTTATTGCCTGGCATATTTCGCAGCAAATTTTATCTATTTAGGTCAGAATATGATTCATATATTCACTTTATATGATTTATAACTCTGCAGTATGCATATGATGACATGCAGTGAAATATGCCAGACAATAAATTGTGAACTTATTGTTTGTGGCTTCTGTGTTTTAATTCAGTTGAATCTGTGTGTGTTTCATCAATCAATCAACCCTTCACCATTACGCCCGTTGTCTGTGTATTTGTCTGTGCAGTTTCCAGAACTTTCGCAGTGTTTTGTCACCTCCAATCTCCTTCATGAAACATTCCCATTTTGCCTTTTTGGCCTCTGCAGCACAGCGCTTGAAAACCTCCACCTTGTCTTTCTTGACATTTTCCGCTGTGTCCACTTCCTCTCGTGAGCTTCGAAGTGTCTGTCACACTTTCCTTAGCTGCTTCATTGCAGCTCTCTTTGCTTTCCAAGCCTGATCTACTTCTGGGGTCCACCATGGGGGCTGCAAAAAAGAATTTTTTACAGCCCTGTTGCATGCCCCCTGTCTGAGTCCAAGAAGGCTGAGTCCACTCGTACCGGAAGGTCTTGCGCGCTCTCCCAGCCTTAACTTTCCTGGGTTTAGAGATCAGGACTGAGCATGGCATGTGATCACTCCCATGGTCATTCAAAACAGTCCACTTTACATCAAGGACTAATGACTGGGAGACAAGTGCCTAGTCAATAGCTGTGTCCGCATCGCCAGGCCTCATTGCCATTCTAATCGGCCTACCATCATTTATGCAGACCACATCGGAGTCCACCATGGCATCCGCATGGGCAATTCCCTGTCGGTTTTCTCCACTGCTGTCCCAATCTCTGTTCCTCGCATTGAAGTCTCCACATATGAGTAGCCTATCACCTGGTATTTCCTCCAATTCCTTAAGCCTGTCCCAGTTTTCCTTTCTGACAAAACAGTCCACTGTGGCATATACATTTATGATGTTCCAACTTAAGCCGCCAATCTCCATTTGTATACCCTGGACCTCTTTTGCACTGTGATTCAGCTGGCTCAAGTCAAGTACCACATGCTTCACTCCTTCCTTCACCAGCAGACCTTGCCCACGTCTCATCTGCCCAGTAGGGTTTATATAACTGGCGTACCCAGGGCAATGGTATTTGTCTGTATTTAGCTCCTGGAGCATGAGGACATCAAAATCATATATTAGCCTCTCCAATACAGGACCTCTCTGCCTGGCACTACGACAGTTCCAATATCCCACTCTTACATGGTTGAGACCTAGTCTCTCCACTTTTCGTCTTGTTCTCCTGGCGCCTGCCCTCCTATTTCTATGCCTTCTTCTCACACCATTTCCTCGTCTTCTCCTCTTCACTTTCTCTTCGCTAGCCCCTGAAGAATGTGTCAAGTACAGAGCACGTGCTCCGTAGCTCCGGCGACGATTCCCTTGTTCAAATAATACCATATACACAAAGTTTGGATATTGCAGGAAATGAGCAGTCACCCTAGTAGAGCCTGCCTGCTAGGGAAGGGGCAGGGGATGTCCCTCAAGAGTCTATACGCCTGGCGCCGTCCCGCCCGCATACCAGACGTTCCACGTTCACGACCAACTCACCCGTGGCCATTCAGTCCTCGGCACGTCGTTCCACCTTCAACTTGGGGGTTTATAATCGGAGTTTTCCATCTCCTAGATTGGCTGCTGTAATAGCTAACGGGCCCAATCTACCCAATCTACACAATCAAACGGAATGGCATTATTGAGAGCCACTCATCGTTGGTTGTGTGTGTGGGAGGAAGAAGGGTGGGACCTGTAACACATAAATATCCCTCCCCACGACGCTTGACGGCAAAAGTGGAAGAGGATGATGGATCACCTACCTGCGCCTTCAAATATTTATTACCTTTCCGTTACATACTGACCAATACAAAGACGTCATTTTAGTAGTATAGGTTGGCGCCCAGACCCCACTTTCAGCCTGCAGGCTGAAGGTGATAGGGTTTATGAAGGAAATATGGGTAAAATTTGTCGACTCGGCTCCAGAACCTGGAGGCTGATCTATGAAGGAAATATTTTTGGGCGGGTGAAATTTTTTTCGGCGTGTGGGAAATTTTTCGTGGGAACGGGTTTTTTGACGCTGCCTGGTGGGTGTAAAAGTAATTAAGGTAAAATGTTTAGTTGGTTCTGGAAAGCGAAGGGGGAAAGTTATTTTGGTTACGTCTATTAGTATGTGTAGTGATAAACAAGGGTGTGATGGGTCATTCTACTCATGGGTATATGGTGGTGGCGTAGACATAATGTGTATGCGTGGTGATAAACAAGGGTGTGATGGGTCGTTCTACTCATGGGTATATGGTGGTGTCGTAGACATAATGTGTATGTGTAGTGCTGTATAAACAAGGGTGTGATGGGTCGTTCTACTCATGGGTATATGGTGGTGGCGTAGACATAATGTGTATGCGTGGTAATAAACAAGGGTGGGATGGGTCGTTCTACTCATGGGTATATGGTGGTGTCGTAGACATAATGTGTATGTGTAGTGATAAACAAGGGTGTGATGGGTCGTTCTACTCATGGGTATATGGTGGTGGCGTAGACATAATGTGTATGGGTAGTGATGAACAAGGGTGTGATGGGTCGTTCTACTCATGGGTATATGGTGGTGGCGCAGACATAATGTGTATGTGTAGTGCTGTATAATCAAGGGTGTGATGGGTCGTTCTACTCATGGGTATATGGTGGTGGTGTAGACATAATGTGTATGGGTAGTGATGAACAAGGGTGTGATGGGTCGTTCTACTCATGGGTATATGGTGGTGTCGTAGACATAATGTGTATGTGTAGTGCTGTATAATCAAGGGTGTGATGGGTCGTTCTACTCATGGGTATATGGTGGTGGCGTAGACATAATGTGTATGGGTAGTGATGAACAAGGGTGTGATGGGTCGTGGTTATACTCGACGAAGTAAGAGGTGTAGATGGTTACTATCATCTGAACAGTGTGATAGTAGTGAAGGTAAAGGGTGGTATATTCACTACCATCATTACAAAGGAAAGCGTATAAAGTTATAATGGGTATGGTGGTAAGGGGTATTAGTGATCAAGTAGGAGTGAAACAGGGGTGGTCATAAATATAATAAGAGGTGTTCGCAATTACACACTGGTCAACCAGTGGTCAAGCAATGGTCAAGTAAGGGTCAAGTAGTCAAGTAAGGAAATTTTACGGAAAAGTGATTGTAATGATATGGTGGTGATTAAAGAGTGGTAAATTAGTGGTCAATCAGTGGTCAAGCAGTGGTCAAGTGGTCAAGTAAGGAAAATTTTAGGGAAATGTTAGGGAAAAGTGATTGTAATGAGATGGTGATGATTAAAGAGTGGTAAATTAGTGGTCAAGCAGTGGTCAAGTGGTCAAGTAAGGAAAATTTTAGGGAAAATTAGTCGCAGTGACATGGTAATGTTTAAATTAGTGGTAAATTAGTGGTAAAATTAGTGGTCAAGTAGTGGTCAAGCAGTGGTCAAGCGGTGGTTAAGTGAGGAAAAATTTAGGGAAATTTTAGGGAAAAGTGATTGTAATGATATGGTGATGATTAAAGGGTGGTAAATTAGTGGTCAAGTAGTGGTCAAGCAGTGGTCAAGTGAGAAAATTTTAGGGGAAAAGTGATTGTAGCGACATGGTGATGCTTAAAGGGTGGTAAATTAGTGGTCAAGTAGTGGTCAAGCAGTGGTCAAGTAGTGGTCAAGTGGTCGAGTGACCACTTAAATTGTAGAGGACGATGTGCCTAAGATTATGGTAGTGATTAAAGTGATCGATGACGTGGTCAAGCAGAGGTCAAGCAGTGGTCAAGTAGTCGAGTGACCACTTAAATTGTAGGGGAAAGTATGTATAGTGCAATGGTGGTGGGTAAAGTGAGGAAGAATCAATAGTAGTGATAATACTACTACGAATATTAGCGACAAGCACAAAGACAACCAAGTACATACTTGATACACACAAATACAAAGACAACGAAACACACACACACGTACACACATACAGATACAGAAGTACAGACAAACCATACCATTACTACTCTCACAACAACAGCTATACACAAGTACACACCCATAATCAAAGACACAAATACACACATACATACAAACACAAAGGCAACCATACACAGACAACCCATACCATTACTACTGTCATCACAAGTACACACACGTGTACACACATACAAGCACAAAGTCAACCGCACACACCCATAAACATCCACTCAAGTACAGACACAGGAAAACAAAGAAGCAAACAAGGACAGACACACTCACCCATAATCAATTACACAAATACACACCTACAAACACAAAGACAACCACACACAGACACATTTGTACATACAGACATACACATAAAGACAGACAAGCACAAAGACAAACCATACCATTACTACTGTCACAACAACAGATATACACATGTGCAGACACACACACTCACCCATACACAAGAACACTCAAAGACAAATACAAAGACAGCCAAGTACACACACATACACACCCATCGCCTAGGATTACTACTGTCATCACAACTATACTCAAGTACAGACACACCCATCGCCTAGCATTACTACTGTCATCACAACTATATACAACCACGTACAGACACGCGTACAACAACAAAGACAGACACAAAACACATACAGACACCCATACACATTTGATACACTTGTACATACAGACACATAAGTACACAAAAAACAAAGAGGGCCACACAAACCAGTACTACTGTCATCACAACTATACACACACGTGTACACACATACAAGTACAAGAATAGCTTGTCTAACTGCCACGTCAGCTATGTAGGGTGCAGACCCAGTGTATAAAATAGAAGGCGTCTCTTGTGAGCACAGTACCAGTTCACGGGCTGAGTTGGGTATCTACAGAGGTGCTTCAGGCTGGTGTGAGCAGTGTAGTAAGCAGATATTGTTCACGTACTGACTTGACTACAGCAGTGAAACTTGGTGTGAGCATTGTTCGTGTCGTCGGCAGCTGATAAAACAGTGAAACATTGTATACATCAGAACTTTTTGGTGGTGTAAGAAATGGAAAAAAAAACAGTTTATCAATATGGCCACCAGATCTACTTTCACGTGTTCAGTGTGCGACAAAGACTTCCGTGATAAGTATACCCTTAATCGTCACATTCGGACCATTCACGATACGAAATCATACTTATGTCATATCTGTGGACAACGTTTCAACAGAAAAGACAATCTACAAAAACACAAACGAATACATCATCACCGGTCTATGGATACATCAGAACCAGAGACAACTACCTCTTCACCATCAGAGACAACACCACCAACAACCTCGACGACACCACCAAATGAAACCAATATAACTAACAGTCAGATACAACCAGACGAGAATATTCTTGAACAATTGGTAGAAGACGAAGTGAGCATCTTAGCAGCCGGAGAACCAGAGACACTACACATCCTTCCATCGGATATTCAACAAATATATAGAGAAAATTGGGAAGCTATCAGGACACATCACAAGATTAACAAGTATTTATCGACATACACCTTCTTTATTAGCCCGGAGATACAAAAGCCTATCAACTGGACAGATACGTTGTATAAGATTTTCAATGCTCAAATTAGTCGCTTTAAGATCAACTTTAGCTTTCATCTAGTGTTACGACATAGAGGAACACAAGATCTTAGATTCTATCATGCATCATTTAACAATTCTTCTGTTTTAGAATTTCCAGCGCTAATACATAACAGATATGACTTTGATGCCTTCCTTACAACAGTACACGAACATGACATTCATTCCTACGCCATGCAACAACGTACAGACACCAAATACACACAAGAGACAGTAGCTGGTATATGTTTTTACCTCTTTCATATGCCCGAGTTCCCGATAGTTTGATGTCTAGGTCATCCCCCAACTACATTGTTTTATAATTTTGTCACTAAGCATGTATGTCATTGATGTTTTCTTATAGCACTAAAGTGTTTTGATGAATAATACATTCTTTGATATATTGAAACCAAGATATTTGTTGATTTTCTTTAGTGGTTTTGTTTTTACTTATTGTTCCGAGAGACAGCAACACTGACAGACAATGAAATAAAGACACATACTGAGATGTATTATGTATTTATTCAACTGATGCTTGCAACCAAGTATAGAAATTACACCATCCACCTCGCAGTATCCAATGATGTAGTTTATCAGTCATATACGTGGCACATTGGGCAGTGGGAAGCGTTTTATGTGATATTCACTGGCACAGGAACGGAGCATAATGGGGACGACCCGTTGCTGTGAAGTTGGAACCGTGACTAACTAACTAACTAACTAACTAATACGTGGCTACAGATGTAGCGAAGCTTTCCTCCAGGTCCTGGACATTCACGTCTGTATTGTAAGAATTATTAACCAGATGCATACCCAGACGCATACCAAGTGTAAAAACCATCATTATTCTCCCGTAGTTGATGACGTTATCGGCAAAGACTTCGTCAGCGATTGAAACAAAGACCGGGAAAACGTGTTCGGGCTTGATACAGACTTCTAGTCTCGTGAATAACACATCATGTTGGTTGGCTATCTGACGTACTAAGCGACACAACCTCGAGTTATTGGTCTTTGTGGGGTTGTAGGAACTAATAATAGTCAACGCCATACTCACCACCTCGGTGTGAACTTGTGTATAGTCGACCATTGGTTCCATCATTATTATACCAATAGCTACCAGAGACCCACTGGCGTGCAGTTGGTGGTCAAATGGTCTAATAATATCACCCGATACGTTTATAAACACCAATGCGAGTAGATAGCTGTTTATTAATACCCATGGATCCTAGGTGGAAACATCCTTTTACGGCTTTGATTGCGGGCCCAACGGGGAGTGGTAAACCGTCTTTGTCCAACAGTTCTTGACCCATCTACCAGCCATGGTAGACCCCCTTCCAGAGGAAATTATATGGTGCTATGGGGAATGGCAACCCATCTACGAAACTATGAAGGGTGTTCAATTTAATGAAGGTCTGCCAGATATGGAAAAATGGACAGGGGATAGACGTCGGTTAGTTGTCATAGATGATCTAATGTCTGAGACAGATGACAGAGTGACTAAATTATTTACTAAAGGGAGTCATCATCGCAACCTCATTGTTATGTATATAGTACAGAACCTATTTGGTAAGAATAAAGAACAAAGAACTATCAGTCTGAATTCGCACTACCTAGTGGTGTTTAAGAATCCTCGAGACGGGTCTCAGATTACCGATCTAGCCAAACAGATGTATCCAGGCCGTGTGTCATATGTCCAAGCGAGTTTTAAAGATGCGACATCGGCTCCACACGGGTATTTGTTATTTGACCTGCGACAGGAAACACCGGATCAGCTCCGCTTACGAAGTCATATATTTCCCGACCAGCAGCAAGTCGTCTACGTCCCCAAATAACATGTCTAACCGACTTAAACGTAACGAGGGTATCGTCGCCTTCCACTAGTCAACGTATGCGCTAGAGATCATTTGCCTAGACACATTGATAGAACACAGCCAGCTGCTTTGATCGTCAATACTGACACCAGTGCTTACTCTGGTTCACATTGGATCGCCCTATATTTTAATGGTCTAGGTCAGTTTGAATATTTCGATTCGTTTGGCTTGCCACCATTACACGCCGACATTATCCATTTTATACAACGAAACTCGGACAGATCACCCGTGTACAATACCCGTATGCTACAAGACATTAATAACACTACTTGTGGTCTGTATGCGTTGTATTTCTTATTAATGAAATGTCGTGGTTCGAGCATGGCACGTATCCTGCAACGCTTTGGACACAGACAACACGTGAACGACCGTCTCGTGTTTCGATTGGTTACTCCGTGGTTAACAAAGACAAGTCCAGAACTGTTTAAAACTAGATAAATTCGTTGTTATAAAATAAGACGAACACTCGTCTTTTTGTTTCTACAACGATCAAGATGTCTACACCCAAGTGGTTATTCATGTCAAGACCTGATGATATGCCCAGACAACTAGACAACAGTTTGAAAGCGGTGACAGTTTCTCAAGACACAGGAACAATGACACTATATCAATCTACCGACAGTCAAGACAAGCCTCTAAATGACCAGACATCTTTCTACAATAATCAAGTCCCTCTGCTCCCTTTGGATCGTAAACGAAGCCATTTTTAAATGTTGTATACCAATAAAAGCCATTTGAAAATGTTATTATTTTTTTCTCTATTTTATTATGTTTTTGTTTATGTATTTGTTTATAGGTGTTTGTACTTGAGTGGTTGTTTATTTGTTTATGGGTGTGTACTTGTGTATAGTTGTGATGACAGTAGTAATCGTTGGCGATGGGTGTGTCTGTGCTGTCTCTGCACTTGTGTATATCTGTTGATACTGATAGTAGTAATGGTATGGGTTGTCTGTGTATGGTTGTCTTTTTTTATTATGTTTTTGTTCGATTGTATAGTTTTTTCTTCTCTCTCTCTCTCTCTCTCTCTCTCTCTCTCTCTCTCTCTCTCTCTCTCTCTCTCTCTCTCTCTCTCTCTCTCTCTCTCCAAAAGTCACTTGAAACAACCTACAAAACCACGCTGTAAGCATTGATAGCAGGGGGTTATTAGTACCATCCCGTGTTTTTGCCGCAGACGCCTCCCATTCATAACACTGTTGTACTGCTACCACCGCGTGTTTTTTTCTCGTTAAGAAATTCCTGACCGTAGCCATACAACCTGCGTGTTGCTGGTCCTCTGTCTGTTATTCGCATTAAAAGTTGGTATGACCCCTGCTTTGGCATGTTTAGTGACTCGTTGGTTTGTGTGAGTTTGTGTGTGCGAGGTTGTGTGTCTGTCTGTCAGTCTGTATGATTCTGTTTATGGCTGCACTCGTGTCTGCTTCATTGTGTACTCGGTTGTATTTTAGATTCGTTATACTTGTGTGCCTGCTTCTAAAATGGCCCTGATTGTATGATTGATGTCTGTATGTATACTTGTATGGTTGTCGTTGTGTTTGTGTTTATGTATTTGTTATAGACAAGGAGACTCGTGTAGACGCTGATATATCACCTAGAGGAACAGTTCAAGCACCTGGAACCGTATTGACACCGGGTGATCTGCGGACCCGATCGACATCACCATTCTTATTATAAACATCGCTATATCGACCCCTAATACCCCCTTACCACCATGTCCTTCTTTATAAGCTTTTCGGTGAAGAACCCACCCTTGCAGTTACTACCACCTATAACACCACCCCGGCGGCCTCTTTTATCCCTAAGACGGGAGAATGCCTTCGTATTACACGACCCTGATTGTTTCATTATTGAACCCATTCCCCCACTAGTAATAATTACCATCGATTAATTCATAGGTGATTTTACTATTCATTTCCATTCACCTTCTATTATTAATAACCACAGGCACGACAGACCTCTACAGGACCACTCATCTATCTATAATAACCAACTGACCCCCTTTAGGGGTCGTACTCCTTTTTTAATGTATGGGTCGTAAACCCTTTTTTTTAAAGAGTAGTTTGATGTTGTATACCAATAAAAAACACTTGAATATATTACTTTTTTGTTTTTACTTTTGTCTCTGTGTTTTACTGTGTCAGACTCCTACAACTCTCTTTTTGTTCAGTAACCAACTACACCTCCTTGTTCAGTAACCACCTCTTACTTCGAGTATAACCACGACCCATCACACCCTTGTTTATCACTACACATACTAATAGACGTAACCAAAATAACTTTCCCCCTTCGCTTTCCAGAACCAACTAAACATTTACCTTAATTACTTTTACACCCCACCAGGCAGCGTCAAAAAACCCGTTCCCACGAAAAATTTCCCACACGCCGAAAAAAATTTCACCCGCCCAAAAATATTTCCTTCATAAATCAGCCTCCAGGTTCTGGAGCCGAGTCGACAAATTTTACCCATATTTCCTTCATAAACCCTATCACCTTCAGCCTGCAGGCTGAAAGTGGGGTCTGGGCGCCAACCTATACTACTCATTTTCTACGAGAACAAGAGTGTTGAGGTGCTACATAGAACCTGTACTTTTGTATGGATGTGAAACAATGAGCAGTCAAGCTAAGAAAACACATCTGATGGCTGAGGAAATGTGGTTTCTGAGGAGAATTCAAAGAATACCATGGACAGACAGAAAAACAAATGACTAAGTCCTTCAAGAAACAATGGAAAATCGTAAACTGATTAGAGAAATTAAACATCGACAACAGTTGATGTTTAAGTCAACAGTTTTGGGCATGTTATGAGAAGAAATAAACTGAGAAATTGGTTTCTGAGAAGAATTCAAAGAATACCATGGACAGACAGAAAAACAAATGGCCAAGTCCTACAAGAAACAAATAAAAATCGTAAACTGATTACAGAAATTAGACATTGTGAAATATTTTCTCAACGTCGCTGAGAATATTCCCCGTAAAACAATTCAAGAGTGACACCGCAACAGGGCTGGTTTGTTCCCCGCTTCTAAAATCCAAATTTACAACGACTTATTTTTGACGGGAAAGCCAAAAACTTTAACGGGGGAAAGCTAGGATAAAAACCAGCAACGGCCGGTTCATGGTCTCATTCTACTACCCCCAACACGCAGTCACTAACTAGAAGAAGGCCGACTGTGAATGCAGGAATACGGTGGCCTCAAATCTCTACGGACGCCAGTATGACAATAAAGTCTAGAGAGAAAAGGACCAAAACCAGCAGCCAGTGTACTTGGAAACACAACCAAATCTTAAACCTGACATCTTGATGCTGACAGGTTATGTTGGAGCCATTCAAAAAGGAATGAAGGATCCAGCTAGATCCAGACCTGACTTTGTGAATGTAACACCTTGTTGAGTGAGCACCTTGTTGAGTGAGGCCCTTGATAGAGTAGTGCAGAAAGCTTTTCACCTGCAAGATTTTCCTCGATCCATGAAGGACTAGGTAACATAGATGTTAGATTCTTGAACCTGAAAGGGGAAAAGTAGAGCCCATATTCTGCTCCGACCTGGAACAACAAAAAGAACTCGACTAAAACTATCACATATATTGCCGCCGAGGTCCAAGAACTTGAAGATTGACAAATCCGAATGGATACAGTTTTTCTCCTCAGATTATACGTAGAAGGAGAAGCCCAATAAATCTTCTAAAAGACAGATACAATACTGATGGCGATGGATCTTTTAGTAGGCACACCCAAGATAAATATATGTATTTAGAGATGGTCATGACCATGTTTTGTGAAAATATTTATTATGCATGTTTATGACATTATTGTTCTATAACAGTACTTAAGTGTAATACATTTGAAAATAAGGGTCATTGTTTCTTTTGAGAGTTCTCTTGTCGTAGTAAATTGTTGTAATACCAACCCTAGATTAATAAGTACTTAGTTGGGAGAGGAGAGGCAAGGAACCACGAAAATGATATTTTGAACATTCAGAAAAGAAGACAACAACTTTTCATTGTTTTCCTGGAGGTATACTTTGGTTCTCTTAAACTCTATTTATGGTCTCAAGCCAATGGGCCATTAACAGCTAAAGTAATTACAACGGGCAGGATCACATTGAGAAAGAGGAACTTAGTATCCTTTATCTCTTTGGAGTTGTCCCAACAACCATACATCCGACAGACGTAGACGGTCAACAGTTTTGGACATGTTATGAGAAGAAATAAATTGGAGAACTTGGTGACAACTGGAAAGATTGAAGGGAAGAGAACAAGGGGAAGACAGCGAAGTAAATACCTAGGTGGCTTGGCCACGTGACATGGTCGAGACAAGAACACTGAGCTGATACAAGACTCTGGTGATCGAGTGAAATGGCGAATCATGACCGCCCACGCTTATCGGCATGGCACATGATGGATGGATGGTTACAGTCTTTGAATGATAGTGAATGTCCATGAATCTATTGCTATTATTGCAAAGAAAATACAACGAAAACATAACAACCTCATAATAATTCAATTTGTATTGACATGAAGTGGTTTCTGAGGAAAATGCAAAGAATACCATGGACAGCCAGAAAGACCAATGAACAAGTCCTTCAAGAAACAAATGAAGATCGTAAATTGATTAGAGAAATTAGACGTAGACAGTCAAAATTTTTTGGGCATGTTATGAGAAGAAATGGATTGGAGAATTTGGTGACAACTGGTAAGATCGAGGGGAACAGACCAAGGGGAAGACCTAGAAGCAAGTACCTGGATGGCTTGGCCTTGTGGCATGGTCTAGACAGAAACACGGAGCTGATCCACGACTCTGGTGATCGAGTGAGATGGCAGAACATGACCGCCCACGCTTACCGGCATGGCACATGATGGATGGATGGATTGACATGAATCTGTCTGTAGCCCTACTACAGAAACTGGGAATTGGTCTAGCCCGTTAATGTCGTTATCGAAATTTCAGGTGAGGAGATATCGTAACCTACACCTCATGTCAACATTGAGCAGAAACACTGGGATGGTTGCTGCATCGAAGGACTGATAAAGTATGGGAATGCCCAATGTGCGGTGACGTCGTTAGCTATAACATAACATAACATAACATAATATCATATCATATCATATCATATCATATATAATAACATAACATTACAAAGTTAGTTGCATACTCTTACAGGACGTCGCAATTAACCTCAGCATCTTTATTGATGTTTGTAATTTACTGGACTAAAGTGGGGGTTAAAGCAGTACTAGATTTTATTAGAAAGCAGCAAGTCAAATGGTTTGGCCATGCAAGTAGGCTACCAGTCAACAGCATACCACAACAAGCAATGATGTACAGACCAGATGGAAACAGAGGAAGAGGCCGACCACGTAAACGTTGGACGGTGGGAATAATAGAGTCCATGGGAATATCGATATATGAAGCCCATAATCGGGCACTCTCACGATGTTTATACTTCACTTCGACACCGCAAGGTACAAGAGGAACATGATGAGATGAGATGAATAATTTACTGGACACCTTTTACCTTCATTAGTTTGCCATTGCTTTTATGAACGACCAACGCTAACACTATCGAAATCAACGCAAGGCGGCAACTCTGAAGTCAGAGCGGATTCGCCTGAAGGCGAGGGACACTGTTAATAGGGACAGCTAATTCACACGTAAAATTCAGTCCAGCACTACTAGAAGTAGTGTGTGTGTGTGTGTGTGTGTGTGTGTGTGTGTGTCTGTATTGTGTGTGTGTGTGTGTGTGTGTGTGTGTGTGTGTGTGCGTGGACTACGCTTGAGTTCAAAGCGAGCGAGCGAGAGGGAAAAAAAACGCAAGGCAGCGAAATCGTCTGCAGGTGATTTCGAAGCGGTTCAGCGTCTACCCCGGCCTTAAGTTAGACTTGAGCGTTGATTTCTGGTTCAGAAAGCATCGGCAAATAAGTTAATTTAATAACATACTCAGTATCAGACGACGCAGCCTACCCCAGCATCTTTTGGCTGTTTGTGATTTCTTGGCAAGCTTACGTTCAGTAGTTTGCCTTTGCTTTTTGAACGACCGGCACTCATACCTTTGTGTGGGAAACCTACGCAAGACGGTCTGCTTCCAAATCGTCAGCAGCTGTGTTTCGAATGCGGGATTATGCGGGATTGCGTAACTTCTTCGGCACAAAGCATGTAATGGCAAGCTACTAAACTCACAGTTGCCTAGAAAATATACCCAGCGTCTTTCAAGGCACTTGCAACATGTTTTATTCGGTATGTCAGGGAATTGTGAAACTGCGTTCACCAACCCTTAGTCAAAGCGCCGGAAAACATAAGACAACATAACATTTATTTATACATTGTTCATGGTTAGATAGTTGAAGAGTGTCTAGTTGGTTATGTGACGAAGTACACCTGTTCCTGCAGCACGGCACTCTCGTCATTTGGAGGACACAGGTTTAAATCCGGTTTGTAACTCTAGCTTTCAATTAGCATGATTGATTATCATGCGATCCAATTTTCATGTTGTCTAGTGTGTTCTCTATTCTACCAGTTTAGTTTAGTCGATGGATCAACATCACGGCACACGGGTGTAACCCATAAGTGCTCCGTTCTCCTCCTAACTCAAACCTGATTCTGGAGAAACTCAGCTCAGTGCACGAACTCCGTAGCACTGGCGAGGATCCTGAAATATTTTGGGTAGATTTTTAACTGGATATTTTGCCCGGGCAGCGCCGTTAGGCTACTCTTTTTCAATTTCCAACTGCCAAGGGATTTTTTACGTGCACAACAATACACACGGGCGTCCGATCTCACTACCCAGAGACCAGGGGCAATATTATTACTAGAAGTCCACGTGAAAAAATCCCGGTCCTCACCGGGGCCTGGACCCGGAACCTCCAGCACCCGAGGCGGACACCATACCTCGAAACCACGCAGCCCCATCTCTCTCTCTCTCTCTCTCTCTCTCTCTCTCTCTCTCTGTCTCTCTCTCTCTCTCACTCTCTCTCTCTCTCTCTCTCTCTCTCTCTCTCTCTCTCTCTCTCTCTCTCTCTCTCTCTCTCTTCTACTTCTTTCGTGCGTCGAAGTACACTTGTTCCTGCAGCGAGGCGCCGTCGTCATGTGGAGGCGGCAGGTTCGATCCCGGTCGGTAACTATTATATCTTTCAAAAATGTATGTTGTCTAGTGCGTCTTCTGACCTCAGTATTTCCTTCTTCTTCTGTGAGCGCCAAATAATACTATGTGTGTTTATTTGTGAAATCGTTCTACTTCTATGAGCGTCAAAAAATACGCGTGTGTTTATTTATGGTTTGATATTGCACTGTTAACGTCTACATGTTGATGTTGTCTAGTACGTCCTCTAGCATCTACTACTTTCGTTTACTTCTACGAGTGCCCAACAATTCATGTGTGTTTATTTATGTTTTGATATGGCACTTTTAGGGTCTCAATTTTAATGTTACAAAGGGAGATCACTGCAGGTCGTCTGCTTCCGGTATGTTCTTATTACTGTGCAGTTCTGAGAAACAGGACAACACTTCGCCTCCCATTGTTTGACTTCATTGACACCACACAATGGGAAATACAGTTAGTGAAAGTGACGAGGAGGGGAAAATGGAAAGCTCTCTTGATGTAAGCAACCTATTAGTTGCGTATTATGCTGGTATTTTGTTTAGCTGAAAATTAAAGAAGATGTTTCTCACATCTCTCTCTGCAAGTAGAATTTAATTGTTGTTATTGACAATTTCAATTATTAATATATTATTTGTCATTTTTTTTTAATTTTGGTATTTTGAAAACAACTTTGCCAAATATTAAATATTTCACATATGTAAGTTTGTGTTGGATATAGATGACAACATTACATCCAGAAGTACCTCATTCAAATACTTATGTCAATTATATATAAGTTATAAGTAAGGAAGGACCATTTCGCTTCCAATTCGTGGACTGCTGCAAAATCTAACCACCACTGAACATTGTACCAGTGTAAACATAAGGAAAACCTTAAAATTAAAAAACAAAACACTACGGAGAATAGAAGTAGAAACAAAAATGAATAATATGAGGAGGATATGCACTTGAGCTCCGCAAAAAAAAAGATTCCCCACCCTTCGGAAGAGTAGCATTGTTATCCTTTCAGCCATATCCACTTCTATGAAATTGCCTTGTTCATCAATCAGGTGCCACCTCAACAGTGAAGGTTGGCTGCAATGGATCTCCAACACTGTCTCACCCTGACTGTACATTCTGATGTCCGTCCATCTCTTGATGTTTTCTTCCCACTTGTATCATTGTCTACCTCTTGCTCGCTTGTCCTCAACCTTGCCCTCCAATATGGTTTTTTATAAGAGTATTATGTCTTTTAATGCGGCTGAAATATTTCACTTGCCTCCTCTTTATTTCTTTCATCAACTCTCTTTTCATTCCCAGGTTTTCTAGAACCTTTGTATTTGATTGTATCTGTTTCCTTGAAATACAACATATTCGTCTGTATATCCCATCTCCAGGGCCTCTATGCAACTTCAGACAAACCTATAAATGCTTTGTTATGATATATATATATATATATATATATATATATATATATATATATATATATATATATATATATATATATATATATATATATATACACACACACACATTGGCACCTTGCCGTCTTGACAGACGATAGTTTGTGCTTTAAAAAGGCATAATAACTTTTACCTATGGCGGTAGCAAATGTGACTGATAAGGCCAATTTGCGCTGTAAATGTCCGTTCACAGTGGGTGCATGTGAACATGTGGTCATTTCTTCCATCATGCACCATCTTACGTCTCAAACGCTTGGTGTGTGACTTATCTGCAATAATTTTCTCCTTTGTCTTTATTCCATTTCTGATGTTTGCCCTCCATGCAACACGTTCAGCGGTGACTTGCTCCCAATGTGCATTATCAATTCCTGTATCAATCATGTCCCGCCGACCCTGAGATCTCTTACCCATCTGTAATTCACCAAAAAAGATGTCCTTTGGTATTCTACCATCATCCATCCTCCTAAGATGTCCTATCCATCTAAGTCTACGAAGACTGAGCATGGAATAAACTGTCACACAACCTGATCTTTCCAATACTTCAGTATTTGTGATTTTGTCTTGCCACTTAATACCAAGAATTCTTCACAGACACCGCATATGAAAGCTGTTTAAACGTTTCTCTTGGTGTGAGTAAGTTGTCCAGGTTTCACTGCCATAAAAAAGAGTACTAAGGACACAGGCTTGATAGACAAGGACTTTCGTTTTTGCAGTAAGCTTCCTGTTCTCCCAGACTCTTTTTCTTAACCTGTTCATTGTTGTTGCTGCCTTACCAATCCGGATGTTGATTTCTTGATCTAGGGATAATTTGCTATTTACCACTGATCCTAGATATGTAAAATGGTCTACCATCTCTAGTTCGGCGTCATCAATAAAGATTGATGGTACCCCATGTGCACCTTGTGACATAATCTGTGTCTTCTTTTTGCTAATTGTTAAACCAAATTCAGAACAAGCATTGGAGAATGCAGATGGTAGACATTGCAATTCTTCCTCAGAGTGGGTCGTAACTGCAGCATCATCTGCAAAAAGCAACTCTCTGATCATTACCCTCCTAATTTTAGTCTTGGCCTTCAATATCTGAGCATCGTAGAGGCCGCCATCTGAGCGTGAGTGAATGTATATACCACCATCCTGATCACGAAAGGCATATTTCAGTAGAAGTGAAAAGTATATTCCAAAGAGGGTGGGAGCTAGTACACAACCTTGCTTAACTCTACTTTTTATTTCAAATTCTTCAGAAGTTGCACCATCAAACTTAATTATACCCTTCATGCCTGTGTGGAACGATTCCACCAATGGACAGAAGAGTTGGTGGGCAGCCAATCTTCTTTAGTGCCTTGAACAGACCCTCACGACTGACCAAATCAAATTCTATTGTGAGGTCGATGAAGGCAATAAACAGTGGTTGATTCTGTTCATGGCATTTTTCTTGCATTTGTCGCAATGAGAATATCATATCAATGGTAGACCGGTTCTGTCGAAAGCCACACTGTGATTCGGGGTAGACTTGATCTCCTAGGACTTGAAGTCTGCGCAGAACAATTCTGGCAAATACTTTTCCAACAATACACAGAAGTGAGATACCCCTATAGTTGTTGCAGTCGCTCCGATCGCCCTTGTTCTTCAGTTATCAGTTATCAGCTGGGGTATCTTCATTGCACTCCGGACATGTCCATAGGTGCTCAGATCCTCCCCCCAGCATATGCATCAGCGTCCGGTGGCTAATAGTGCCAGTTCTGTGTTGGTTGACGAGGCGCCTTGTTTTCCCGATGTACCTCTCGCGTCTGGCCATGCCGATTCTTACTCCCAAGTCTTTCTTCCTGGACAACGATGTGGAATCACTGACGTCAAAGTCCTCTGTTCTCGCCATATCTTTCAGGAGGTTAATAACATTGGCATGATCCATGGGCTGGCCATCTACAGGGGGTGCAGAGCCAGCCAGTTTATCAGCTCGTTCATGTCCCTCGACTCCCGCATGTCCCGGGACAAAGATGAAGGTGACTTTACGGACAACAGACTTCCGCAGCGACTCAGTCCACTGTCTACGTACAGATCCAGCTTCGACCTTCTGAATCATGCTCATTGAATCACTTAGTACACACACGTTGGTATAATGCTGTGATTCCAGCCATATGAAAGCCTGTGTAACTGCCATCACCTCCATAGTCATGCTGCTCGTGGTCATAGAGTGGGCACCACTGGATTTTTAACGGTTCGGCCCGCTGAATGGACTGTAAATGCCCACGCACTTCTCTGCTGCTTTACAAGAGATCCATCTGTATAGATGAGCACTTCGGGGATATCTGAGTGTTCATAGATGAGCGTGTTAATCTATGCATTGACAGCAGCAGGGTTCTGCTCTCTGCACCGTCTGTCGAGTGTGATAATGCAGGAGAAAGTGCACTTAAAAGCTGGAGGCACCGGCACCCATTCCTTGCCGGGGTTGATACTGGTAAGACTGCAGACCTGTCTGACGACATCTTCCGCCCGACCCATCCATGATTTGCCCCTCTTTAGCCTGTCACCCTTTTCTCTGAATATAGCGTCATGCAGAGGGTGCTGCTCATCTGCACTTATTTTTAAGTATGCACGAGCTCTCCAGATCTTGATCCTGTGTTCCATTGTCGGGAAGTCAAGGAGGTATCTCATTGCTACACAGCTGGTGTCTCTCGTGCAGCCCAAAATGATGCGCATAGCTTTGTTTTGTACCTTTTCAAGTCTTCCAATCTGTGTAGGGCTGACAGTGAGGATGGCCAGGGCATACTCGATGCGTGAAAGCACAAGTCCTTGGAACAGAAGTATTAGCAGTCTTTGCTCGATATTGGCATTCGCCATGACTCTCATTGCTGACAGACCTTTTCGAGCCTTCGTTATGACATAATCGACATGATCTCTGAAGGACAGGCTACGATCAAGCCTCACGCCAAGATATGTCATTGACTGGGTTCTACTCAAAATGCTCCCATCCATTCTTACTGCCGGCAGGTCTGTTTTCACAATATGGTTGTTTAGGGAGAACCATGTAACCGATGCCTTTGCAGGGTTGACAAGGGCATCGGCATCAGCACACCATGAGGAAATTCAGTCTAGTTCGCCCTGCATATCATTGGCAACCGCCTGTCTATCTCGACCCTGTCGATACATGAGGATGTCGTCAACGAATTACAAGAGTCCTACCCCTCCCGTCCAACTGTTGTTCAGTGATCGGCACCGTATACACGTTGAATAGTACTGGTGACAGTGGTGAACCCTGCGGCAATCCTGGACATATCGTTATCGGCTCAGAAGACCAACTCCCGCATCTTAGCACCACCTTCCTTTGGAGCAGAACTGCAGCTATCCATCGTACAAGGTGAGGGTGCACTTTCAGTCTGAGGAGGGTTTGCATCAAGTGCTCGAAAGATACTCTGTTATATGCATCCTCTAAGTCTATGGCGGCCGCAAATGTCTCTTCTCTGACCTGAAATCCTTCGTAAACATCTTGAGCAAAGACCGCCGCATTCAGCCATGACTCTTTGTTACGTCTGTATCCTCCAAGTGTGGGCGGGAAGCAGCTGAGTTGTTCCAAGTCACAAGCAAGTCTGTGTGCTTCAATTTTCTCCAGTGCCCTTGTTCTTGTACAGTGTTATGATGCTTGAATCTTTGAAATCCTGTGGGACTTGTCCTTCTCGCCAGCATAGCTCTATTAGCTGGTGGATCTGTAGAGTGAGTGTGTCTTGCCCACTCCTGATAACCTCTATTGGAATCCCATCCTTACCTGGAGCCTTGCCAGATGCAAGTTCATTTATAGCACACTTAATTTCTGTTATGGTGGGAAGTGTGTCCAGGTGGTCAAGAGTTGGTAGAGCCTCTATGGCATTGAGGGCATCATCCGCTAGTTTGGTCTCACTTGAGTAAAGCTCCAAATAGTGCTCTACCCATCTGTCCATCTGCTGTTTCTTATCAGTGATGATTTCTCCAGTCAAGGTTTTCAATGGTGCCCTTCTTTTGATCACTGGACCACAGGCTTTCTTTATTCCTTCATACATGCTTCTTATGTTTCCCTTATCACTTGCGATTTGAATGGACTCACATAACTTGATCCAATAATCATTTGCACACTGCCTGGCAGCCTTTTGCACATCCTTCCTAGCTTGTCTTAGCTCACTCGGAGTGTTACGCGTTGGTCTTTCCTTGTTTCTTAAGAGAGCTTTCTTCTTCTTATCAATCAAGTGCTGCACTATCTGGCTGTTTGCCACAAACCAGTCCTGCCACTTATGATCCAGTGCCGTAAACCCCTACAGCAGTTTTATAAAGAGTTTCCTTAAGTTGACCCCACTTTTCATTTACTGTACAATTTTCTGCTGTATCAGTGAAAGCGTCTTCAAGTTGCTGTTGAAACTGAAAGTACTTTTCAGGATCGTGAGTGTTAATAATATTAATTAACAGTTGCCTCTCGCTTTGATTCCGAGACCAGTTAAGACCAGGGATGAAGTTATTGCCTCTCCATAGCACAAAGCCTGGGCTAAAATATAGAGATCATGTGTTGCCCATGCAGCATGATCCCTCTCTCGGCCTGCCTAGTTCACTCCAGAGGAAAGGTAACACCCCTACATCTGGAACATGACAAGCTGCAGAAGCTGCTGGATCAGCAAAGCAATGCTCTAACTGTCCGCCTGTCGGAGCTTCGATCGTAGACCAGCCGCCAACCAAGGCTTAGGGCCTGGTCTGCCCTGCCATGACATTTTGTCTTTAGCTTGCATTTCCTCGCACCAGGCTTGTACCCTCCCAATTGCGCTCTTCCGCCTGAAGCCGTTGGCACAATGTGGGGTGTCAGGTTTGGTAAGCGCCGCCCAACGTTCGGCGCTAACAGAAAGCAGGTAGTACCGTCTACTGTTATACGGTAGCTCAGTCATATCTGACTAAGACCTGACACACATATATATATATGTATAAGGTGATCTTATATATATATATATATATAAGGTGATCAGGTAGATTCGGGGGTTGGGAAACTTTTTTCTGTCAAAGTTCATTTGGATATTTAGAAGCATCATTTGCAAACCATGTACAATTATCGACTTAAAAATAAGCCAGCTATGAGGGGGCTTCAAATGAAAACCTTAAAAGTGTGATAGAAATAACAGTAACCATGCCATTGTCTTGTAACCTGTCAATATTGTTGTTAAGGATGTCAAGAGGGTTAAGCACTTGACATCGCTGTGCTGATGTACACGGTGATGCCATAAGGACAGTTTTAAGATGGTCGCCCCACTTTTGACATGCACCAAAGAGGGGCAGCATTCTGTTATCCGTTGTTTTGATCAGTGCAGGGACGCTGTCAGTCCAGCAAGTTTATTAGTGGAGTAGGAAGTTTCAAAACAGCATGACTTCTGTGACAGACTGTTCACGACTGGGTCAGGCACACCAAGTAGTGACCCCAGAGTCATTTGCAGCTGTTGAAGGCCTCATACAGGAAAACCACAGATAGACTGTGCGTGACATTGCCACACATCTTGACATTAGTCAAGGTTCAGCACACCACATCATCCATGATGTGTTACAATACCGCAAAGTGTCTGCAAGGTGATTGCCACGGCAGCTTACTCTAGAATTGAAACAACAAAGCATTGATGCTTGTCAAGAACGTTTGCAGTGCTTTGAAGCAGAAGATGATGGTTTCCTATCAAGAATTGTTACTGGAGATAAAACCTGGGTTCACTACCACGAGCGGGAAACGAAGAGAGCGAGCAAGGAATGGTGCCATCCCTCCTCACCTAAACCCAAAAAAAAGTTTTGCATGCAGCCATCTGCAGGGAAGGTTATGCTGACTCTCTTTTGGGATGAACAATTATTTTAGAGCACTACATGCCAAGAGGGAAAACTGTCACCAATGATACATATACAGATCTTCTCAGGAATTATCTTCGACCCGCAGTCAAATCCAGCTGACGTGGACTTCTGAGCACAGGTGTCCTTTTGCAACATGACAATACGCGACTTCATTCTGCCCATGTAACGGTTGAAACCATCGAAGACTTCCACTTTCAGTGTGTACCACATCCCCCGTACTCGCCATACCTAGCCCCAACTGATTTCCACCTATTTGGACAACTCAAAGAGTCATTAGGAGGAAAGAGTGATGTTAATGTGATGGATGGAACTGCTTCTCTTTATTGTTGATAATGTTGCTACTTGCAACTGCTTTTCCAGGTTTGTGTCAGTTAGTCTGGAGCATAGTCGACTGTGATGGTAAGTTTTGAAAATAACTGAGCGCAGCAGTAAGTTGTTCCAAAAACAGACATATTTTTCTGTGCTTGCCTCCTTAAAGTTAGAAATTCATAATTGCTCAAGTTGCCTTGGCAGGGCCACCCAATTGACTTCAGGGGCCTTCTCTGAACTTTTCCTACCCCTGAGGTGAATCAATAGGTTTATAAAGTGGAACGCAGACAGATCGAGTAATTGAATTTGTAATAGATTTGAGACTAAGAACAAAGTGTTTATTTGTATATGGTGTATATGTGTGTGTGTGTGTGGGTGTGAGCGAGTATGTGTGTGTATACATGTGTACATACATATGAATGTACGAGAGATGCTGGGGAAGTGGCATCAACTAAAAAAAACAGTGTGAGAACCACTGATTTAGATCATTCAGATATATTGCATTAGTTTGCATGGATTATTTAGTTGGTTCTGGGCTCATAAAGATAGAATGATCAATGGTACAAGTGGGAAGATAATATCAAGAGATGGATGAACAGACAGTATGGTCAATCATGGTAAGAGACAGACAGTGGTGGAGATTCATTGCAGCCAGCTTTCATTGTGGAGATGGTACCAGATTGATTGGTTAGCTTTAGTTTTCAAGTTTTACACACACACTCATGCACGCATGCATGCACGTGCGCACACACACGCACACATGCACATGCCCACTAACCCAGACCTACACATTTGCATACACGCATTCACAGAACAAGGGGGGAATTTTGTGTTTCTAGAAGACTAGGGTCCAGAATGAACTTGGCAGTCATTGTTCATCGGTTGTAGTTTATATTCAATCTGTTCATATTCTGCCTTCTCCATAGGTTGATGATGGGCTGTCAGATGGAGACGATAACAATGGTAAATGTGTTATATTAGCTACGCACTTAATTTAATTTTCTGCTCTTCTCTTTGTGTATTCTTTTTAAGGAAATGTTTGTGGTCATAGCTGATTGTGTCAGATTTGTTAAAGAATTTGCACTGGAACATTTGAGAATTCTGAAATGTTCTATCAAACTTGTTCTGCTGTATGGCTGTATGGCTGTGATTCTTAGAATGTGAATGATCAAATTTGGAAGAGCTTGGAGGCAGCAGAGGTATGGTTTCTGAGACGAATGTTGCAAATACCTTGGACTGCCAGAGTAAACTAACTAATTGACTGGAAGAGGCTATTGAATGTAAAACATTATATGCAACAATGAGAAAGAGACAGTGTTTTTTTTTATTGGTCATATAATGAGAAGAGGCAGTGGAAAAACATTGTGGCGACTGGAAAAATTACGGTATAAGACTGAGAGGGAGACCAAGAGAAATAATACTGAATGGTCTAAATGAATGCCTTGGAGGAATATCATCTATAGATGTAATTCAGAACACCAAGAACCGAGATCCATGGAGAGACATCAACACCTGTGCTATTTTGCAAGGCACATGATAATGATTTTTACTTACAGAATCCACCAAATGATGACTACTATGCTTGACTAACAAGGGCGATCACTATTCTTTGACTCAGGTCAGGGCATAACAGACTGAATAAACATATGCATATATTGATTTATTTGGTTGTTTCGGGATTTGAGAATTAAATATTGAGCACAACCCACTACTGGCAACGTTGATCGTATTCTGGTATGAACCTAAGGCCTATCCACGTCAATGTGGAAGCACTAATATATATGCCTTATCTGTCTAATTCCCCACAATGCATATGGGAACTAAGCAATTAATCACTCAATCAGATGCCATCTCCACAGTGAAGGTTACCTGCAATGGATCTCCAACACTGTCTCTCGCCTTCATTGTACACTCTGTCTGGCTGCTGTTCATCCATCTCTAGATGTTATCTTCCCACTTGTATCATTGTCTACTTCTTGCTCACTTGCTTTCAGCCTTATCCTCCAGTATGGTTTTTATAAGAGTGTTGTGTCTTTTAACATGGCCGAAATATTTCACTTGCCTCTTTTTTATTTCTTTCATCAACAAAGCAAACAAACTGCTGAACAGAGTCTTCAAAATTGTCCTCGGTACAACGAGCTAGAAAGAACCGCTGAATCAACACTAAACTCCTAGCTGTACGGAACTAAAGAGGAACTGTACAAATTTGGTCAGTTCATAAAGAAAACTTGCCTGGTTGTGTAATAAAGACAGTAACTACAAGAAGAATATGCAGAGGAAGTGGCTTAAAAATCACCCCAGTTACTCAGCTCTGCATGGAGTGTCTGTGGTAATTGAGACTCTACAAATGCAGATTACTGAAAATATAACTTCTTATTTTAATTCCAGCAGTAAGAAGAATAGGAAGATAAACAATCATTTTACAAATGAAGACCTGTTGGAGGGCCTGCTGTGGGTATCTGAAGTGTTAGGATCATCACATTTTGCTAGTCTGACTGCATGGAGAAATAGGTGGCTAACCTTTCCCTCCCATAGCGAACGTCAAGAACTGGCATTGATCCTTCATCTGACCACAACTCATGCCGTTGTCAATGTACGGTTCTATCCACTACACCAACGTGCCTGCTAGGAAGAAATTTTACTGAAATATCTTTTTTTTCTGTGTTATGAGCCATGATGGTGTAGGGGTAGAGGACTGGCTTACCATCATTGATCTAGAGTTCAGGTCTATGTAGCATCTGGGTTTTATCCCGACCAGTATGCTCCTGAGGTGACCTTCGCTTCATGTGATAGCAGTGATAAAGACAATCCCATGGCATATTCTGCAGTCAGAGTGTGGAATGTTAGGTCTTCACATTTACCCGGCCACACCACATTGAGGTGGGGGGGGGCATTCCTTTGCCTGCCGTCTTTTAAGAAAATTCTTAAAATTATCCTGGTAAACATTTTACAAGAATGGCTTGAAGAGAGAGAGAGACTGGCATCTTGTCGTCTTGATAGACAATAGTTTGTAAAATGGAGTTTTAACTCTCCATAGCACAAAGCCTGAACTGAATTTAGAGACCATGTGTTGCCCATGCAGCATGATCCCTCTCTTGGCCAGCCTAGTTTACTCCAGAGGAAAGGTAATACCAATACATCTGGAACAAGGCAAGCATCAGAAGTTACCAGATCAGCAAAGTAATGCTCTAAGTGTCCATCTGTCGGAGCTTCGATGCTAGATCAGTTACAGACCAATTCTTAGAGCCTGGTTATACCCTGCCATGACATATTGTCTTCAGGCTGCATTTCCTTGCACTAGGATAAGGCTTGTACCCTCCCAATTAAGCCCCTCCGCCTGAAGCTGTTGGCACAATGTGGGGTATCCATTTGGTATGTGCTACCCAACATTCGGCACTAACAGAAAGCAGGTAGTACCGTCTAAATGGTAAATATGTATATGTCAGATTGCATGTCACAGACAACTATAGCCATGTTTGGAACTGATGTCCTGTATCATCGCCTTGTTTCAGAATCTGAAAGCAAGCCGGTCACAGATTTGTGTCATCTCTTCCGTGACAGTGACTCCCTTCGAGCTGCAGCTACCAAAGTCAAGTGAGTCCCCTAGTCATCGCCATTGTTATCACACGCCTAGTTGGCTGGCATGTGAGATTGTTATTCACCACAGCCATTGCTCCATTGTACCAGTTGTCAGTTCGTTTTGAAGACATTATTTCATGCCATGATGCACAACTGTTCAGCATCTTTTCTCTTTGTCACCTTCAGACTTTTTTCCCCCAAATATCATTAATCTTTTCCAGTTGTTCTCATCCTGTTGTAACCAAGGAGACCATTTCCTTCTCATGTTTCAGTTCTCATTTTGTCATAACTAAATAATACTGTTTCCTTCTCATTTTCCAGTTGTTTTCATCTTGTCATAATTAAAGAATAATTTCCTTCACATCTTCCAGTTTTTCTTATCTTGACATAACTAAGGAAGACTTTCCTTCTTGTTTTACACAGAGCATATGCAAACATTTTGCACATACTCCACTACTTCTTCCGCATTACATGTTTCCTAGCGTCAAACTTAGCATCTAGTGCAATTTCTCCAGAGATCCCTTGGTTCATCGCTGAACATGCGGTGTTCAAGCTTTGTGTGATGCTCTCGGCAGGCAGCTAGCCATTCTGCAAAGAGAGAAAGAGCCAAATGAAGAATACCCAGGAGCAATGAAGTTGGTCCTCTCACTTTGACCGTTAGTTTCTACATATTGACGCTGATTGCTATGCTTCACTGCTGAAAATGATCGCTCCAGTTTCTGTATGCTAAAGATTGAAAGTGCACCTGTAATGTATCACACATGGGATAGAATGCAGAGAGTGGCATGATGAGAGGGCAGACCAAGAAATTAAACATGATAGAATCTCAAAATTACCAGTCCCAAAGAAAGGAAAAGACCTGGAAGAACCAAATGGCTATCGACCTATCAGTCTTCTTAGCTGTGTAGGAAAATTAATGGAACGCATTATCAATGGCAGGCTAACATGGCATCTGGAAGAAAACCAACTCTTAACACCTCACCAAGCAGGATTCAGAAAGTACAGATCTACTGAAGATCAAATAACCTATATAGCTCAGGAAATAGAGGATGCCTTCCAAGAGAAAAAGCACACACTAGCGGTCTGGATAGATTTAGAAAAAGCATTTGATAAAGTATGGAAGGAAGGACTGAAAGTAAAACTGCAAAAAATGCATGTTTGCGGGAAAATGTACAAATGGATCAGCCACTACCTTGAGAACAGAACTGCCAGGACAAAAGTACAAGGACAAACCAGCAAAATGATGCTGTTGGAGCAAGGTGTCCCCCAAGGAGGAGTTCTTTCACCAACATTATTCCTAGCATATATAAACGACATCACGGAAAATTTTCCAGCCAGAGTACACACATCATCCTTTGCAGATGACCTAGCCATATGGACATCTGAAGAATATATTAGTACAGCTAACAGCAGAATACAGCAAGCCCTATTAGCGCTAGAGGACTGGTCAAAATCATGGCTAGTGAAGATAAGTGAGGAGAAAACAACATGCACAGTGTTCTCCCTCTCAACTAAAACTCAGCAACCTAAGCTGGTATTGAATGGAAAAATATTGCGCCATGAAGAAAATCCAAACTATCTAGGAGTCACCTTTGATCGTCGCCTGACATGGAAGACACAGGTTGAGAAAAATCGAACAAGAGCAAGGCAAAGAATGGCAGTCATGAAAAAGCTTGCTGGTACAACATGGGGAGCAGATGAGAAAGTTCTCAAGAAGTTATATACTGGACGGGTGAGGCCAGTACTGGAATATGGCATTGCAGCTTGGGCAACAGCAGCTAAGTCAAACTTTAACAAAATAAGTAGAGTCCAAAATCAAGGAATGCGAATCATAACTGGAAGCCTGAAGACAACGCCTATTAATGAATTAGAAAAGATCACTTGTTTACAACCAATGCAGGATAGAAGAGATAGCAGAGCCCAGCAACAAGCAGAAAAATTTAGAAGATTGACAGACCACCCTATGTACAACAGATTTAATGGTTTTGGAAAGGGAAGACTGAAGCGTAGCAACTTTGTAGAAACTGCAAAACGAAGGATTAGGTCAGATCCTATTCTTAACATATCAACAGTCAAGCCCATACACAATGCACACAAGTTCCCAGCTTGGAGACAGCGGCAACTGCCTGAGATGATAGAAAACATTCCTGGTATTGAGAAAAAGAACACTCAGCATGAAACCGAAAGAAGAGAAATAACCCTAAACTACATAAAAGAACATTACCCAAGCAGGAATTGGACCCATGCATATACAGATGGATCAGCCAAAAATTCAATAGAGAATGGAGGAGGAGGAATTCTCCTAAATTTAAAAAATGGAGCGAAAAAAACACATTCAATGGCAACTGGAAAATTTTCAAGTAACTTCAAAGCGGAGGTAGAGGCTCTGAAAACTGCAGCAGAAATGCTCCTGATGGAGGAAAATAAAGAGAAGCAAATAGCTATCTTCACAGATGCAAAGTCAGCTGTCTCAATACTGAAGAGCAATAACAGCACAGAACTAACTGACCTAAGAGCAGCACTCCATGGTCTATGCCAGAAATCCAAAAAAGTTGTAATACAGTGGATCCCATCACATTGCAGTATACCTGGAAACGAAGAGGCTGACAGACTGGCAAAAGAGGGCGGACGACTACCACAGCCTGACATAGACATAACCTATAATGAGGCAAAGAGGTTGATAAAAAGCACTTATAGAAACAAATGGGAATCAGAGCATCCAGGCCATCAGAAGGATGATGCATATTACAAACTCGACCGAAGAGAACAAGTAGCAATCTTCAGACTCCGCACAGGACATAACAGGCTGAAATACCACTTGTTCAATAAACTAAAGATAGGAGATACCGATGAATGTAATTGTAGAACTGGAAAAATGACAGCAAAACATTTGCTGCAGGATTGCCCAACGTATGCAGAACAGAGAAAGATATTTTGGCCCACACCTGCTTCATTTGAGGACAAGCTCTATGGAGATATCAACAAGCTAAAGTTGACCGCAGATTACTTTAACTATATACAGGTTGACATTTAAAGGTGCATGAAGACCCAGAGGCATGAAATGGAATATTGCTTGGATAGCAAATCCATTACGTGGAAAGTCCAAATCAAAAGCCCATTGTGTGGGCTTCATAAAAGGTGGAAAAGTGTCCTAGTGGCACGAAATGGAATATTGCTTGGATAGCAAATCCATTACGTGGAAAGTCCGAATCAAAAGCCCACTGTGTGGGCTTCATAAAAGGTGGAAAAGTGTCCTAGTGGCATGAAATGGAATATTGCTTGGATAGCAAATCCATTACGTGGAAAGTCTGAATCAAAAGCCCACTGTGTGGGCTTCATAAAAGGTGGAAAAGTGTCCTAGTGGCACGAAATGGAATATTGCTTGGCTAGCAAATCCATTACATGGAAAGTCCGAATCGAAAGCTCACTGTGTGGATGTCATCTGCAGACTGCATACTTCTGGTTTCCGGAAGAACAGCCTATGGTGAACGGAAGGCCCAATATACGGAAGTGAGGCTAAGCAGCCATGTGCAGGACGTGACGATTCCTTGGGTGAGCCCAGTTACAGAGCGCTATGTATCGGCTCTGCAAGTATGGAAGCCTCCTTGGATGGCGGGGAATGCCCATGGTCTGCCCCTGCCTTCCCTTGAGGGCTGACCAGGATCTTTGGCTGTTCTATATGGACCAGCTGGGATGGGGGATAACACCACAACAGTGAGAGTCAAACGTCCTAAGAAACCCCCGGGAAGGTTAACCCGGTCAACAAATGCCCGCAGAAGTCGGATGTGTCGGCCTAACGGCGCAAGAACGCAGCTCTGCTGTAAACAGGCACAACGCAATCACATCCGAAAAAAAAACTCCGGATGAACGAAGAAGAAGAAGAAGAATCTCAAAATGCTGGACAGTTTGACATGATGGCATGGAGAAATATCGGTATAAGTAATGATTGGCAACACAAGAAACAGAAGGCTGTGGATAGCCATGGTCACAAACACAGCACAGCATGAACAGTAAGAAAAAGATTGTCAAGCTGGGGTTGATGACACAACAGTGTACACAGATGATTGATGCTGAGTAGTCCAAAAATAGGGTTGGGTTTCCTGGCTGATGTCAGAGATAGAATCATCATCCGGGAAGATGAACCTGGTCAACAAATGCATGAAGAAGTCGGATGTGTCGGCCAAAAGATCATGTAAACAGGCACAATGCAATTACGTCCAAAACAACATTCCGGACGACCACAGAAGAAGAATCATCAAGCAGAATGGAGCATACCAAATAAAAGTCTCCAGCATGAGAATTGAGATCGAAGTTGCTACTGCAACAATGAGGTTGCCTTTTAATACTTCAGTAATTGAGGTGATTATTGTCTCTGAATCTTACTTTTTATCATAATCATAATTTAATGAACAGTCAATATTTATATGTAGTGCATGAAATTCTCTTTTGTGCATAGTAGCTGGAGGACATAACTCATTTCTTTCTTGACTCTCTCAGACTTTGGGTCTTTGTGGTGTAGTGGTCAAGCTATCTACCTTGTGCTCTGAAGGTCGTGGATTTATTTTTGGACTCCATTATTCAGTTCACAAGAGCAGTTTGTTTGTTAAACCTCCGAGGGTTGTTGCTGGAGCTATGGAGTTCGTACTCTGTGTGATGCTTTCAGCAGGCAGCAAGCCGCTCTGTGGAGAAAGACCAAACCATATGGGATAAAACCTGGTGCAGTGAAATTGATCTCCTTGCCTTTAACCCCTGTCTTAGAGTTTTCTGAGTGCTGATTCCTGCTGCATTTCCACAGCAATTGGTATAGTGGACACGCTACCCAATGCCTTCCACATACAACAACCATGGCATTTCTGTGAAAGTTGAGTGTTTGCCTTTGGAATAACATGATTTCTGTTGTGCTTTTTAATCTCAAAGGTTTCTTTGCCATTAGAATTTAGTCCTGTTTGTATTTTCTGATGTTGTCACCTCTCGATATTACTTTATATTAGAGAAGACTGTCAAAGGGAACAACAGGTCCTGTTTTTTTAATGAAGTGTCCCAACCTAAAAGCTAATGGCAACATCACAGGCCTTATCAGGAAAACCCAGTGTCTACTTCTCCAGTTTTTAAACTGTATCCGTCCCCTACATTGCACCCTGTGCGGACATTGTTTTTATCCTTACGAAACAAACTGTCTTGCTATCTTCACGTTCATTATACTTTCAAACTGCAAGGGAAAGCTACTACAGCTGTCTCCAACAGTTACTAATTCCCTCTTTGGGTCTCAGGGATAGCTGCAGAAGATCTACACCTTCACAATTATGGGCTGCAAAGAGCAGTCAACTTGACAAGCATTGAGATCAACAACCACCATCCTACTGTTCTCTGCCACACATTTCCTGTACATGTCCCATAGTGCCTCAGCTACAATGCCCCAAAGGGAGTTCTATGAGATATGTATGAAAATGTTCTTTGGTTTAACATTGTCTGCTTGTTGAATTAGTTCTGTGCCATTTGATTTTTGTAGGGAGAAGATTCCAGAAAATGTCATCTTGCAACACAACTCTCACATCTTACAGTGGCTTGAAAGTAGACAAGAAAGGTTGGAGGTAAGTTGGTCGGAATTCTTCCTGGTAAGTCTTGCTGATCGATGCATTATACGTATATTTTTTTTGACACTTGCTTGCTTTGAAATCAAGCGTAGTCCATACACGTGCTACTACTTCTAGTGCACTAGACTGATGTTTGCGTGTGGATAAGCTTTCACTATTACAAGTTTCCCTCGCCATCAGGCAAACCCACTTTGACTTCAGAGGAACTTGTAATTTATGTCCCCAAGTCAAGATCGAGAAGTCAACATTTTAGTCCAACTGACCGGTGTAGGGATTGAACCTGCTATCTCGGTATCAGCACACCGGATATTCAAGAACAAGCGCTCGTATCCATTTGGCCATACTGACATCTGATGCATTATATATTATTATTACTCTGTCTGGGCATTGGGTTGTAGTCTGTTGACAGTAAAATACATAAACCCATGGCCAGACATTACCAGCTCAGGCGTGACTTCATCAGTCCATCTGTGCTGTGCAGTCAATTGACACAGCATTCATTTGACAATGTTTTTTTTCTGTGTGAATGTAACATGCACAATAGATAATTGATGTACAAAAGACGAGTGTTTGGAAAGGCTGAATGTAAGGCAGGCCTGCGTGCCCAATTTGTGACCCTTTGAAAATAAAGTATGTTCGTTTGATTTAATGTGCATATCTGCAAATGTGAAGTTCCAGCACTGGTCATACATGACCCGCTGGGTTCTGAGCTGGGTTTCTGCATTAAGGTCCCCGTAAAGATGGTTCTTCAGTATCAGGTCAGGAGGAAAGCCCCCATATGCACCTCACTCTGATGGAAGCAAACTTATGTCATGGTTCAAACTATTTGAATCCTCTTCCAGAGAATTCACCAGACAACCAGCCAAGATTATTGTCATTAGTATTTTGCAAAAGGCATCTTTGTGTGAGCAGGGTCACACATGCATCTATTTCTGTGCATGTCTGTGAAAATTAAACAGACCAAACAAACATTTAACGCTAGCATTATGGCTTTGTTATGTCCAGGGACCACTGGATCTAAGAGACTGACAGAAGAGGTGTTACTGAAACATACCGTCATAACATTGGTGATGTGAATATCTGCCACCTTAACTGTGACTTTGACACTCAAACATCTTCCAGCAAACAATTTAACACTGTAGAGCATCATGGCAAACATTGTTACAGAACATTGAAGCAAAGATCACACATGCAAACATCATACATCATTGCAAACACCATATAACATGACAAAAAATATCATATATTGTAACATCCTAGCAAATATGTAACATTATAACAAACATATATCATAGCAAATATGATGAACATTGTAGTATTTATATTTTTTATGTTTAATATTTTCACATATAGATACATAAATGGTATATTGTTTGTTCCTGACATGGTCATAGTTGTCATTAAAAGATACATCACATATACATGACTGCTTCCTTATTTGGTTAAGAACGAACAAACAAACTTTATTTTCAAAGGGTCTCAAATTGGACACACAGGCCCGTCTTACATACAACCCTTCTAATTACTCATCTTTCGTACATCATTTATTTATTCTGCATGTTAAATTCACATAGGGAAAAAACACTGTCAAATGAAAGTTGTGAACATAATGCATATTACCATGTTATGAGACAGGCCAGCAACGCCCCCCCCCCCCCCCCCCCACACACACACACATGCATGTACACACGCATGTGTGCACGCGCACACACACACACACACACACCTGCATACATATTTACACCAATTACACAACCTCTCCCACTCAACAACACACACACACACCTGCATACATATTTACACCAATTACACAAACTCTCCCACTCAACAACACACACACACACCTGCATACATATTTACACCAATTACACAACCTCTCCCACTCAACAACACACACACACACCTGCATACATATTTACACCAATTACACAAACTCTCCCACTCAACAACACACACACACACACCTGCATACATATTTACACCAATTACACAAACTCTCCCACTCAACAACATGCAAATACACACTCCCTCGCATACACATATACTAACTCACAATCACAAACTCACTAACAAAAGTTTACTAATACACACATACATTCTCTCCCCCCTCTGTCTCTCTCTCTCTCCCCCCCCTCTCTCCCCCCTCTGTCTCTCTCTCTCCCTTCTCTCTCTCTCTCCCTTCTCTCTCTCTCCCTTCCTCTCTCTCTCTCCCTTCTCTCTCTCTTTCTCTCTCTCTATCTCTCTCTTTCTCTCTCTCTTCTCTCTCTCTCCCTTCTCTCTCTCCCTTCTCTCTCTCTCCCTTCTCTCTCTATCTCTTTCTCTCTCCCTTCTCTCTCTCTCTCTCTCTCTCTCTCTCTCTCTCTCTCTCTCTCTCTCTATCTCTCTCTCTCTCTCTCTCTCTCTCTCTCTCTCTCTCTCTCTCTCTCTGAGGATGTTAGAAAGCTTAGGCCAGGATGATTTTAGCACAGTACAAGAACTTCCTATCACTGCTTGGGATTACATGCAAGTATATGCTTAACCCTTTACAGGGCAGACGCTTGTCCGTTTTGTAGCCCTGAACGGGCAAGATTTTTTCAGGTTCGGTAAAATTTCGGGTCGCGTTAGTAAAATCATCACAAATAAGGTGTTAGTCAACCGATGTTAGTTAAATAAACAACACAATGAAGGGAAAAGCATGCAGAATATGTTACTCACGTGATTGTTGTCGGTAATCCATATATGAACACAAATATTTACGAAATACAGGCATGTTGTTTGTGATTTTCCGTCGTCTATACGGCAATTTACAAACACATTTTCAGAATCATAATCACTTTCTTTAAAGTCCGACTCAGACTGCTAAATGCAAAGTAACGTTTTGCACTGATATCTAGCTCCGAATAATAGTCAACTTCGTGCCCTTTAATGTCACTTAAATTGAACAGAGCGAAATCTCGGTTATCACTTGAAGAATCGCCGAAATCCGTTTTGAAAAACAGCGTAAAAACCCCGAAAACTATCAAAAAAAGTCCGTAAAAGTCGGTTCAAATTCATAGTACGCGCTTTACAAATGGCGGCCACATTGTCAAGCTATCGGCGAAAGAGAAAGTAGCCATCGGAAGTATCGGAAAGCCGAGAGATCGCGTTTTTACAATGCATAATAGTATCGGCCGGTTTGAGACGTTCTGCCCGTTTAACGTATCGGACGGAAATGGCCGGTCCACCTTGTAAAGGGTTAAACTATACATCCTGGATGTAGAATCATTCCAATGATGAGTATATACTCTTGATTGGCAGGAGCTATCATGCCATTCTAGTATGGTGCCTAGGATGGAGCATAGAAGACTGAAGAAACACACACATAGGCTTCATCTGTCTGCTTCATCAGTATACACTTGTGGGCTCAGCAGATTGTTGAACATGTTCTATAGGATTGTCCGGTGTACAGCCAGCTAAGAAAGATACAAAGCTGTTAGGAGCTAAGAATGAACTCAAAACAATGGTTGAGTTTATCAAAGAACTGGTTTCATGATTTAATCATGACAGACATCAATGGAAAGAAGAAGAAGCATATTCTAGATATATTGTTTCTGGCTTTCTAATTCTTAAACAACATTTAAAAAATTATAGTTGCATAGTTTTGTCCTTTTACGGTTAAGATATTCACTCAAAGATTTGTTTGTTTTTATTTTCTTCTGTTTAGGACTGTATCAGTCTTGCCCAGTTTTGTGACATGCTGTGTCACCAGGGAGTTGAGCGTGTGGACGCAATTAAGGTACTGCCAGTTATATAAACAATATGACAAAAGTATATATACATAAATATAGGGGGTTTAAAGGCCAGAGGACCGGTTTCATTGATCACATATGGCTGTCTCTGTCTGCAGGGCGGCAAGTTGAAAGTGCCACACAAAGCATTAACTCCGTAGTTCCAGTGATGACCCACAAGAGTCCAAGAACACTGCACTCATGAACCAAATGAAGGAATCTGTAATCGAATCCACAACCTTAAGAGCAAAGGCAGGCTTAACCACTTCACAGCAGAGACCTACATGGTGTCTCAGATACAGCTTGTTTGAACAGATCTAGATACCACATTGAACTGTCTGTAAAAACTGTCATTTACTGCCAATATAGTACCTTGCAGTGTATGGCAGGAGGGTCTTTGAGCCACATTGAACTCTCCCTTGCTAGTCATTCTATCTTTCTCAGGTAGGTTTTTCATCTCTTGACCCACCACCTGTGTAAGGGGGGGGGGGGGGGGGGGAAAGCGTGTGTCAACGTCTCTAGGGGTTTACAAAGTGGGTTCAGACAGGCAGATGGTGCTAGTACAGATGAGGCATGAAAACATGGTGATATACATGGTTTAATGAAAATACATCATAATTTCAATATCATAAATATCACAGATTATATCTTTATCACTCCAAACACGCTCTCGCAACGGCTTTCACAATACTCTTGCGCAGATCAAGACAATGCGCACTCGTGTCTAGCCACGCACACCAACACAGTTGCGGTCACATTCATTCGCATTGAAGTCTATCCTGTCTCTCCACTCGGTCACACATCCTCTCTCATCCATGTCCGAGTCTCGTCTCTCCTTTCCCTACTCAGTCCGGTGGTCACGAGGAGGTCGTGCTGTCACATCTGTCCCGCACTCGCCTGTTGAAGCCAGGCGTACTACGTCATTCCGTCCAAGGTGAACCTGTCCCGTCACTCAAGGGCACAGTCCTGTCTCTAACCCACTGTCCTAGGCATCTGGACTGTTCTACCATCCCCGCACTCTCCCCATGTCTGTCCTCTGTCCTCTGTCATGTCGTAACCAGGACCTTGACAGTGTGCTCGTACGGTGGCTAGCATACTTGCCTGTTGGTCATGTGTTCAAATCCACATCGTGGTGGGGATTTTTTAAAAATTGACCTGGACTTTGAGGCAGACCCAGCCTAAAATGTGTACCATGAAATGGTGGGGAAAGTAAAGGCAGCTGGCAAGACTGTGACCACGTCACCCGTCAAGTGCCGATTGGTTTATATTAATCTATGGCTAGCACCATGTACCCATTGTGCCTGAATGCATGGGAAAGGGTCCTTGATTGACTTTGCATACACTTTCTGATGTTAGTGACCAGTTCTCTTCCTTGACCAGATTTCTTTCAAAATGTCTTAAGTTCTCTTTTTACCTTGAATAATATAGCAGGACGCATTGCGCTAGTTTTTTATGAAATGGTATGGGTGCCGGTTGTTCAGAAAGCAATGGCAAACTACTGAACGTAAACTTGCCAAGACATAAACAACAGCAAAAAATGCTGGTGTTGACTGCAAACATCCTGTAAAGGATATGCAACTGACTTTTTAAAACTATAGTACTATGGCTCCACGAATACTGCTTGTGTATGATGGTGGCGACACCACGGGCAACAGTCTTGGCTGACTGGCTAAACTACATGAGTGAAGGGTAAGATACTGGAGGGTATGGTTGAAGGGGAGCGAGCAAGAGGAGACACTGAAACAAGTGGGAAGATAATATCAAGAGATGGATAAACAGCAGTCTGACAGAATGTATGATCAAGATGAGAAACAGACAGTGTTGGAGATCCATTGCAGCCAGTCTTCATTGATGAGATGGCACCTGATTGATTGATTGACTGTAATACACAACTTGAGAAAGGGAAAACTGGAATATATTGTGGCAACAGAAAAGTTGGAGTGCAAGATAATCAGAAAGTACTATAGAATATATACCACTCTTTTATCTTGCTGTGTGGTTTATTTCTGTGGCCTATGTGCCATTAATATGGTGATGATCATTATTATTTGGTCACTTATTAATTCATTTTTTAATACTTTTTATGTTTTTATAATATGGTTATAACCTTATACTAAATGTAAGACAAAAATAATGTATAAAAATGAAAGCTGGATGGGCAGAATGTTAGATGGACCTATATGCACAATTCTGAACCCTTTAAAAATAAAGTTTGCTCGTTCTTTTATATCTGTCCGTGATGGGTTTAATATACTTCTATAGGTGGAAATATTCAGTGTGCAGTGACACCTTTCAACATGACATAACACTACATTGTTCGGTAGAACCACATACCTGTAGCCTCCGAGTATTTGTAATCTCTCACTGATCTGCTGTTTGTCTGTGGCTCCAGGCATTCATTACTGTAATCTTGCTATGTCTGTAGGTATTCATTACTGTAATCTTGCTGTCTGTAGGTATTCATTACTGTAATCTTGCTATGTCTGTAGGCATTCAATACTGTCATCTTTCCATGTCTCCAGGTATTCATTACTGTCATCTTTCCATGTCTCCGGGTATTTATTACTATAATTTGTCCATGTCTCCAGGTATTCATTACTGTAATTTGTCCATGTATTTGGGTATTCATTACTGTAATTTGTTCATGTCTCCAGGTATTCATTACTGTAATTTGTCCATGTCTCCAGGCATTCATTACTGTCATCTGTCCATGTCTCCAGGCATTCATTACTGTAATCTTGCTGTCTGTAGATATTCATTACTGTCATCTTGCTGTCTGTAAGCATTTATTACTGTCATCTTTCCATGTCTCCAGGCATTCATTACTGTCATCTGTCCATGTCTCCAGGCATTCATTACTATAATCTTGCTGTCTGTAGATATTCATTACTGTCATCTTACTGTCTGTAGGCATTTATTACTGTCATCTTTCCATGTCTCCAGGCATTCATTACTGTAATCTTGCTGTCTGTAGATACTCATTACTGTAATCTTTGCTGTCTGTAGGCATTCATTACTGTCATCTTTCCATGTCTCCAGGAATTCATTACTGTCATCTTTCCATGTCTCCAGTATTCATTACTGTAATCTTGCTGTCTGTAGATATTCATTACTGTAATCTTGCTGTCTGTAGGCATTCATTACTGTCATCTTTCCATGTCTCCAGGCATTCATTACTGTCATCTTTCCATGTCTCCAGTATTCATTACTGTAATCTTGCTGTCTGTAGATATTCATTACTGTAATCTTGCTGTCTGTAGGCATTCATTACTGTCATCTTTCCATGTCTCCAGGCATTCATTACTGTCATCTTTCTATGTCTCCAGGTATTTATTACAGTCATCTGTGCATGTCTCCAGTATTCATTACTGTAATCTCTCCATGTCTCCAGTATTCATTACTGTAATCTCGTCATGTCTCCAGTATTCATTACTGTAATCTCTCCATGTCTCCAGTATTCATTACTGTAATCTCTCCATGTCTCCATGTATTCATTACTGTAATCTGTCCATGTCTCCATGTATTCATTACTGTAATCTGTCCATGTCTCCAGTATTCATTACTGTAATCTGTCCATGTCTCCAGGTATTCATTGCTGTAATCTGTCCATGTCTCCATGTATTCATTACTGTAATCTGTCCATGTCTCCATGTATTCATTACTGTAGTCTCTCCATGTCTCCGGTATTCATTACTGTAATCTGTCCATGTCTCCAGTATTCATTACTGTAGTCTCTCCATGTCTCCAGGTATTCATTACTGTAATCTCTCCATGTCTCCAGGTATTCATTACTGTAATCTCTCCATGTCTCCAGTATTCATTACTGTAGTCTCTCCATGTCTCCAGGTATTCATTACTGTAATTTCTCCATGTCTCCAGTATTCATTACTGTAATCTCTCCACGTCTCCAGGTATTCATTACTGTAATCTTTCCATGTCTCCAGGTATTCATTACTGTAATTTCTCCATGTCTCCAGTATTCATTACTGTAATCTGTCCATGTCTCCAGATATTCATTACTGTAATCTGTCCATGTCTCCAGGTATTCATTACTGTAATCTGTCCATGTCTCCAGTATTCATTACTGTAATCTGTCCATGTCTCCAGTATTCATTACTGTAATCTCTCCATGTCTCCAGTATTCATTACTGTAATCTGTCCATGTCTCCAGTATTCATTACTGTAATCTGTCCATGTCTCCAGTATTCATTACTGTAATCTCTCCATGTCTCCAGTATTCATTACTGTAATTTGTTGATGTCTCCAGGTATTCATTACTGTAATCTCTCCATGTCTCCAGTATTCATTACTGTAATCTGTCCATGTCTCCAGGTATTCATTGCTGTAATCTGTCCATGTCTCCATGTATTCATTACTGTAATCTGTCCATGTCTCCATGTATTCATTACTGTAATCTCTCCAGGTATTCATTACTGTAATCTCTCCATGTCTCCAGAATTCATTACTGTAATATCTCCATGTCTCCAGTATTCATTACTGTAGTCTCTCCATGTCTCCAGGTATTCATTACTGTAATCTCTCCATGTCTCCAGGTATTCATTACTGTAGTCTCTCCATGTCTCCAGGTATTCATTACTGTAATCTCTCCATGTCTCCAGGTATTCATTACTGTAATCTCTCCATGTCTCCAGTATTCATTACTGTAGTCTCTCCATGTCTCCAGGTATTCATTACTGTAATTTCTCCATGTCTCCAGTATTCATTACTGTAATCTCTCCACGTCTCCAGGTATTCATTACTGTAATCTTTCCATGTCTCCAGGTATTCATTACTGTAATCTCTCCATGTCTCCAGTATTCATTACTGTAATCTGTACATGTCTCCATTTATTCATTACTGTAATCTGTCCATGTCTCCAGGTATTCATTACTGTAATCTGTCCATGTCTCCAGGTATTCATTACTGTAATCTGTCCATGTCTCCAGTATTCATTACTGTAATCTCTCCATGTCTCCAGTATTCATTACTGTAATCTGTCCATGTCTCCAGTATTCATTACTGTAATCTGTCCATGTCTCCAGGTATTCATTACTGTAATCTCTCCATGTCTCCAGAATTCATTACTGTAATCTCTCCATGTCTCCAGTATTCATTACTGTAATCTGTCCATGTTTCCAGTATTCATTACTGTAATCTCTCCATGTCTCCAGTATTCATTACTGTAATCTGTCCATGTCTCCAGGTATTCATTACTGTAATCTACCCATGTCTCCAGTATTCACTACTGAAATCTGTCCATGTCTCCAGGCATTCATTACTGTAATCTTGTATTACCAGGCATTTCATCAATTTGACTGTGATGGTAGTGGAGTAGCAGATGTACAAACTATGATAGAAGCAATAACCCAATACTCAAACCGCAGCGCATTAGGGGAGCTAGGGAAGTCAGTTCGCATCCTGCAGTCCTGTTCTCTGACTCCAGGCTTTGTAGATGTGTATGCCGGGAGCAAGTATCCAGTAGAGAAGCACGGAGCTCGCATACTACAGGTAATGCTTTACTAGTAATTCTTTCATTGTTTGTTTATTTTACAATGTCTTTGTTTGTTTGTGGGATCGTTGATATCTTTATTTTATCTCAAAATAAATATTGACTGATTTATTTTATTTTTCCTATATCATTGTTTTGGTGTGTCATCACCATATGTTAAATTTTATTTGACTAAAATAATGAAACATAAACACAACCCTAGAAAACAAGCTAAAGTAACATTTTTGAGAAGGTGCATCATTTCTGTGGCAGTGTCTGGATGTGAGTCATGGCCATTGCACAATCACTGAAGATGAAAATTGAGCTGAAATTTTGCAGAAAAGTTCTTAGAATATCATGGACCAAGAAGAAGAAAAATATTGAAATTCTACAAACTCTGACAAATGGCACCAATACTAAAGAACAAACATGTATCAATAACTACTAAGAAAGCACTTTACAACACAATCTTCCTACCAACCCTATGTTACCAATGCCAAACCTGGACAATGACAGAAAAAGAGAAAAGAAAAATCACGACGACAGAAATGAGATTCCTGAGAAGAATACTCAATGTATCAAGAAGAGATAAGATCAGAAATGAAGAAATCAGGACTAAAGTGGGGGTTATGGCTGCCCTAGACTTTATAGAAGGCAACAAGTCAAATAGTTGGGCCATGCAAGTATGTTACCAACTAACAGTAAATCACAACAAGCAATGAAGTACAGACCAGATGGAAGCAGAGGAAGAGGCCGACCACGTAAACGATGGACGCAGGGAATAACAGAGTCCATGGGAATAATCGTGCACTCTGCCGCTGTTTATACTTCACCTCAACACTGCAAGGTACAAGAGGAACATGATGAGATGAGATGAGATAAGATCTGAACATTGAAGAAAGCTGGTTCACAAACAGTATTCTCTGTTGGAAACAAATTACTGTGGCCCTATATTAGATGTCACAGCAGCTGGAAAAGAACAGTAATAGAAGGCGTGGTTCCTGGAGGAAGAGACGGGTTGACCAGCACATACATGGACACAGGACATTGCAGACACCATGAAGTTGCATGAGGCAGGAAAAATGGCAATAGATTGAGACAATTTTTTGATGGGCCATGATGAAAATGATTTACTGCAAAGAGCCAGCTATATTATAGTGATGTAGTTAATTTAACAGCTTGTGCCAATATGTGCAACTAAAGTACATGAAGTTATTTTGGGGCAAGTGCAGAAATTCAGATACCTAGGCACATGGATAACATCAGATGGAAGATGCATCACTGACATAAAGAGCAGAATAGGACAAGCAAAAACTACATTCTACCAAATAAAGAACGTTTTGTGCAATAAATCACTTTCCTTGAAAGTCAAAACAGATTTCTTGCATGTTACATAAAGCCAGTTTTAACATACAGCTGCAAATCCTGGACAATTAGTAAACAGGCTAAAACATCCCTGGAGGCATTGGAGATGTGGTTTTATAGAAGAATGCTGAAAATTAATTGGACAGCCAAAAAGACCAATCAGGATGTGTTAAGGGAAGCTGAGTCGCAAAAGACAACTTATCACAAACATCAGAAAGAAGCAGTCATCATTTTTGGCCACGTTATGAGAAGACAAAAACTGGAACATATTGTGACAACCAGAAAGATTTGCTGAAAGAGAGATAGAGGAAGACAACATGAGAAGATTCTTGACAGTCTTGTGTCATGGCACGGAAGGGAGTCAACACACGAATTGATCCATGACGTCGGAGATCGTAATTTGTGGAGAGGCATGATCGCCCATGCCAGCCAGCAAGGCACTGGATGATGAAGTTAAATTATTGCTGGTATTGTTAAACCAGCTTCCGTCTTCGGCCCAACACCATGTACTGATACTGAATGCCTGGAGCACCAGTTTTTGAAATTGTTACAGTGCTATTCATCAAGAACCAAATGATTCACAAAATCATCTACAAACTTGGATGTCCTCATGCTGCTGGAGACTGGTTTAAGAGACAATGCCACCAATAAATCCACCACTTCATAGCATCATTAAGTTTCTGCCTATATAAATGTTTGTTAATGTTGCTTCTGCCTCCATGAGCAACATAAAAATGGGTATTACAATTTTGGCGTACCACTTTTGTTCTATCACTTCATAGCTTGTCCAGTGTAATAAATTTGTATTCTTTGTGGAGATCATAATTAAATTAGGGCTGTGTATATTATACAAATCACTCTGGGACTGACAGATAAGTCAGGCTGTGTTGGTGAAAGCTGAGCTGCCTCATAGCTAGATCAGTGTGGGTGATCTCAGCAGTAAAGAAGTAGAATTGCAAGGAATCCAAATAACTGTAGGAAACACATAATGGAGTTGCACATGTGGATCTCCTGCTTAAGGAATGCAAATAAAAAGTTCCTGTCAGAGCTGGAGACATCTGATAGCTAGGGATTTGAATAGTTTAGTTTGGTTTAGTCAACGGATCAACATCACGGCACATGGGTGGAACCCATAAGTGCTCTGTTCTACTCCTGACTCAAGATTGAGTCCGGAGAAACTCAGCTCAGTGCACGAACTCTGTAGTACCAGCAAGGATCCTGAAATACTTCGGGTAGATTTTTAACTCAAAATTTTGCTCGGGAAGTGCCGTTAGGCTACTCTTTTTCGATTTCCAACTGCCAAGGGATTTGTTACATGCGTCAACAATACACACAGGCGTTCGATCTCACTACCCAGAGACCAGGGGAAATTTTGTTACTAAAAGTCCACGTAAAAAAATCCCGACCCTCACCAGGGCTTGAACCCGGGACCTCCAGCACTCGAGTCGGACACCATACCTTGAAGACCACTCAGCGTCTCCCCCCCCCCCCCCCCCCCCCCCCCCCCCCCAGGATTTGAATGCTTGAGCCCAGAAGTGGGGAAACTTCGGTGATAACCACCAGGGTCTGGCCCTCAAATCAGGCATCACTTAGCATGAATTTGACTTTTTTCAATCATGACCACTCTTGCAATCTAAACGAGGTGATAATGACTGCTATAGATCTGGCCCTTATATCCAGTACAGTTTCTCCCTTAGCAAGATGGAATATTTTGAGAGTGCAAGAAAGTGATCATTTGCCACACATGTTCTTTGTAGATAAGAGGAATGTCACACAGAAATCTGTTGAGGGACCCTGCCAATTATAACCAAGGCTGAAGAAGCTGGTTGAACGACTTGGCATCTTTTTTTTTCACCTTCAAAACAGAACGGAAACAGAAATCTAAGCATGCTTTTCGTTACTCATCAAGAGCCATCTGTATGTACTGGGCCAAATCATGACCTGATGACATCCTAATAAGCCCCTCGACAGATATTAAGCTTAAGTACTATTCTTGCATTCCCCGCTGAGCCTGGAGAGGGAGAGGAGAACTCTGCAACAATACCTGTGGAGATAGTACTTGTTACTGGGTTGGGAGGAAAGTCTGTACACCAACTTCACTCCAGTAGATGCAAGCCATTTTTAGGGTTCAGACAACATTGCATCAGACTTAAGAGTTAAAACATGTTCTTCCAGAATGATTAACCACCCACCAACTCCTATGAAAAATTACCTTCTGATTGTGTCTTAACAACAGTATCTTCTTCGGAACCGAGCAGACAGCCCAGCCTTGCCATTCCCATATCTGAACTCCTTCAACAATGTGTTCATCATGAGGTCTGCTGTGCTGAAGTCCATGCTGAATGCCTCCAAGGAGGAAGGTAATGTATTCACAATATGCTTGTGTGTAGGGATTCATGTTGCAGGGCAATGCTTTCTGTGTTCCTGATAGATGCACTGCTTCTCACATTATTTCATGTTAAATGTACAGTTTCATCTGTAGAGATATATCGGAAAACATAAACTATTAATTCACAGAGAACTGGTTACTTACATCAGAAGAAGACAGTCCGCATTATTTGGGCATGTCATGCGAAGGGGAAAACTAAGTTACATCATCACAAGAGGGAAGTCAGAAGGGAGGTGAGACAGGGTAGACCAAGAGAGAAAATGCTGGACAATTTGGCATCATGGTATGGACAAACATCAGTATCAGAAATGATTGGCAGTTTGAACGTTTCGTGCCAAGACAGAAGACTGTGGACAGACATAGTCACCAATGGCATGGACTATATATAAAAAGAAGGCTATTGACATATCATGAAGTTACTATTCATGAGTTGAAAAAATCTTGAAAACTTCACGACGGTTGCAAACTTGATGGGAAAAATGAAGACAAAAAAAGATAAATTCCTAGATGACTTGACCATGCGACAGAAACACAGACTTGATTCAAAACTGCTGATTGCTTGAGATGATGAACTATGACTGCCCATTTAATAAATAACCACACATGTATTGTATAATGGGCATAGAAGTAGAAGTCAGAAGTAGAGGCTTGAGGACACACTCTACCTCTTTCTTCTACTTCTGTCTGCACCAAATTATACATGTGTGTTTATTTATGAACTGTTTGCGTGGCCTCAAAGGTTCCCCCAATTGATATTCATATGATTGCTCATGCTTATTGGCATGAAACACGAATCTATGTAGAAATAATTGGATTACAATCCCTGAAATAACTTTATACAAGTAAAGACTATTTCAACTTTGAAAAGGCCAGATGGACACCACAATCAGACTGCAATTGGTATCATTAGTATTGGGACTCCTCCCTGGTTGTTGAAGATGAAGACGAAGAGCTTAAGGAATGGCCCAAGTGCTGTGATACCAGTTCTGGACTCAACTCAGCTTTGCTCTAGTGAAATGACATTGTTTCTAGTATACAAATGCAAAAGTTGCCCGATGACTGATTAATTGTGAGTGTGTGTTTTGTGAAGTGAAAAACTTGCCCACTGACTGATTAATTGTGTTTTTTGTGAAGTGAAAAACTTCCCACTGACTGCTTAATTTTGTGTGTTTTGTGAACTGAAAAACTTGCCAACTGATTGATTAATTGTGTGTGTGTTTTGTGAAGTGAAAAACTTGCCCACTGATTGATTAATTGTGTGATTTTTGTGAAGTGAAAAAGTCACCCACTGACTGATTGTTTGTTTGTTTTGTGAAGTGAAAAACTTGCCCACTGATTGATTAATTGTGTGATTTTTGTGAAGTGAAAAAGTCATCCACTGATTGATTGTGTGATTTTTGTGAAGTGGAAAAGTCACCCACTGACTGATTAATTGTGTGATTTTTGTGAAGTGAAAAAGTTGCCCACTGACTGATTAATTGATTGTTTTATGAAGTGAAAAGCTTGCCCACTGACTCCTTAATTTTGGTGTGTTTTGTGACATGAAAAACTTGCCCACTGATTGATTAATTTTGCGTGTGTGTTTTGTGAAGTGAAAAAGTCATCCACTGATTGATTAATTGTGTGATTTTTGTGAAGTGAAAAAGTCATCCACTGATTGATTAATTGTGTGATTTTTGTGAAGTGGAAAATTCACCCACTGACTGATTAATTGTGTGATTTTTGTGAAGTGAAAAAGTTGCCCACTGACTGATTAATTGTGTGTGATTTGTGAAGTGAAAAACTTCCCACTGATTGATTAATTGTGTGTGTGTGTTTTGTGAAGTGAAAAAGTTGCCCGCTGACTGATTAATTGTGTGTGATTTGTGAAGTGAAAAACTTCCCACTGATTGATTAATTGTGTGTGTGTGTTTTGTGAAGTGAAAAACTTGCCCACTGATTGATTAATTGTGTGATTTTTGTGAAGTGAAAAGGTCACCCACTGACTGATTAATTGCGTGTGTTTTGTGAAGTGAAAAATTTCCCACTGACTGCTTAATTTTGTGTGTTTTGTGAATTGAAAAACTTGCCAACTGATTGATTAATTGTGTGTGTGTTTTGTGAAGTGAAAAACTTGCCCACAGATTGATTACTTTTGTGTTTTTTGTGAAGTGAAAAAGTTGCCCACTGACTGAGTTGACCTACACACATTGTGTGTGTGTTTTGTGAAGTGCAAAATTTGCCCATTGACTGATTAATTGTGTGTGTTTTGTGTAGTGAAAAACTATGATGTGGAGACTGATGTTGCTGACCTGGAGAAGAAGACCATCTACAACTGCTTCTCTTCCATAGAAGTTTCCTCCAACCCTTCCGATGCTCACCAGTAAGTTGTCCTGTTTGATCATTTATTCAGGTAGATTTGCTTGCATAGCTAATGTTTTCATTAACCTAGGTAACAAAGTAGTTAGGGCACTCGCTTAGGGAGTTTTCAGGATGTCTTCTTCTTCGCCTGGAATATTTGCTTTGGAAATAATTGTGTTGTGCTTGTTTACAGCAGAGCTGCAATATCTGTGCCCTTAGACTGACACATCCGACTTCTTCAGGCATTTGTTGACCAAGTTTAACCTTCCCAAGGGTTTTAGGATTTATACCAATTGGGGTCTTTCCGAGCATTGAGATAAGAGTCCATTGACAATCTCTTGAAGGAAACATGACATAATCCCAGAAACATGATTAGGCATAATCCCAGCTAGTCTAGGCCTAATCCCAGCCAGTCTAGGCCTAAATCCCAGCGAGTCTAGGCATAATCCCAGCTAGTCTAAACCTAATCCCAGCCGGTCTAGGCATAATCCCAGCCGGTCTAGGCATAATCCCAGCTAGTCTAGGCATAATCCCAGCTCATCATCATCAAGTGCCGTGCCGGCTGGCGTAGGCGTTCATGGCTCTCCACAGATCTCGGTCTTTGGTGTTCTGGATCAACTCTGCTGATGATATTCCTCCATGCCACCGTCTCAGTCCGTCCAGCATCATTTCTCTTGGTCTGCCTCTGCCTCTCTTCCCCTCGATCTTTCCAGTTGTCATGATGTTCTCCAATGCCTCTCTTCTTATCACATGACCAAAGAAAGATGTTTGCCTCTTTCTTATTGTTGTATATAGTGTTCTAGTTTCATTAGCCTCTTTCAGGCAATCGTTGTTAGTTACTCTGGCAGTCCAAGGAATTCGCAACATTCGTCTTAAAAACCACATCTCTGTTGCTTCTAAGTTCTTCCTAATTTGTTCATTTACATTCCAAGATTCGCTGCCATACAGCAAAACTGGTTCTATATAGCATTTTAGTACTCTCTTTCTTACATTCATTGATAGCGACTTATTGCATAAGATACTCTTCATTTTCTGAAATGCTGTCTTTGCCTGCCCTATTCTGCTCTTAATCTCTTTTGTACATCTTCCATCTGATGTTATAAGTGCCCCTAGGTATTTAAAATTATCCACTTGGTTGAGAATTTCCCCTTCTATTTCTATGTCACATTTTGGCGTCCCCATTTTCTTTGATATCACCATTGTTACTGTTTTCTTGATATTCAAGGACAGTCCTTTCTGTGCACTCTCTGTTACTACACTGTCCAACAATTGTTGTAGGTCTGTTGCATTATCCGCTACCAATACTGTGTCATCTGCATAGCGTATATTGTTTTTTGTGTATTTATATAGACCCAGCTAGTCTAGGCATAATCCCAGCTAGTCTAGGCATAATCCAAGCTAGTCTAGGCCTAATCTCAGTCAGTCCATGTGGGCTATGCTGAATCATGACCTGAGTACATCCTGAAATACATTCTGACCTGGGTACATCCTGAAAGACATTCTGACCTTGGTACATCCTGAAATACATTATGACCTGGGTACATCCTGAAATACATTCTGACCTGGGTACATCCTGAAATACATTCTGACCTGGGTACATCCTGAAATACATTATGACCTGGGTACATTCTGAAATACATTCGACCTAGGTACATCCTGAAATACATTCTGACCTGGGTACATCCTGAAATACATTCTGACCTAGGTACATCCTGAAATACATTCTGTCCTGGGTATATACTTAAATATATTCAGACCTGGGTACATCCTGAAATACATTCTGACCTGGGTACATCCTGAAATACATTCAAACCTGTGTATGTCCTGAAATACATTCTGATTGAGCTGGGTACATTCTGGCCAGGGTACATCTTGAAGTACATTCTGACCTGGGTACATCCTGAAACAAATTATGATCTAGGTACATCCTGAAATACATTCTGACCTGGGTACATCCTGAAACACATTCTATCCTGGGCACATCCTGAAATACATTCTGACCTGGGTACATCCTGAAATACAATCAGACCTGGGTATATCTGGAAATACCTTTCTAAAGATGTGAGTTTTCAGTACTGGCCTTACACAGCCAATTTGTACTACAGCTTGGAAAGGGGCGAGTGAGCTCTGCATCATAAATGTAGCTATTGGATTTATTATTCATTGTGACTAAATAGGGCATAGTTCTCTTGTGTATGTATAATGAAACAGTGACTTAACTTTAGTGATCAAATACATTCTGCCAGAGTATTTTTTTTTTTTTTTACTAGTAGTTGAGTTGAAAACAGCAATACAAAGTAGATTACATGGGTGTTGTGTTTGTTTGACTGTTTACTTGTTGAAATCTTTCAGTTTGAGAAACAATTCCATGTTTTGGCAATCTGATGGAGCAGCAAGATCCCACTGGGTGAGGTAAGTAGCTGTTTGCAAGTTCTTCTTTAATGGTTGACACAGAATGGACATCTTTCAACTGTGGACAAATGCATGCATGCTGTATCCTCTTCAGCAGAAGCCGGAGTAATATATTGAACACTTCAGGTTCATCCCTTATAGATTCCTTGCTGCTAGAACCACACTTAAATTCAAAAAGGATCCTTAAACATGCCGTTTTAACTGACTTCAGTCGGTCATAGATATGTCTGAAAAATGTATCCTTACCTGAAAAATATACCCTTACCATGAATGTTCTAACTATTTAAGTCAATAAACCCACCCCTGAGGATGGCTAAGGATAGTTGCTCTAGCATGACCAGGGTACTGAATGTAAACTTGCCAAGAGATCACAACAGCGAAAAATTGCTGGTGTTGAATGTGACGTCCTGTAAAGGATATGCAACTAACTAAACTTTCATTGCATTAATCAATTATTCTCATCCCCAAGGATGGCTAAGGGTGGTTGCCCCTAGGATTACCATGACACTGTATCTGACACAGCCTAAGTGTCATTACATAAATCAATTATTCTCATCCCCTCCCAGACAATGGCTAAGGATAGTTGCTGTAGCATGACCAGGACACTATATCTATCACAGCTTAAGTGTCATTACAGGAATCAATCATTAATCTAGTAGGCCGAGCAAATGGATGAGAATGAAAGATCAATGTGTGCTAAATATTACAAATAGAAATATTCCATTGAGTGTACCGGTAATTGTGCGGGAAACTTCTCTGTTCATACAATGAAAATAGGGCACCAAGCAAGATCTGGGTGAACTGGCATGTTTTAATATAGGCTGGGTAGACTGCCAGCACGGTGGGCATGAGTTCAATGTGCACGGAGCAGATTGAAATGTCTGTAATTGGCATGGGCTCCCAACCTAAAGTTGGTACCAGGAAATGTCTTGGGGAAACAAAGGTGGCTGGCATGATACCGACCACATCATTCACTGAGTGCCAATTGGTCCATCAAAATACAGTCTAGCACCAAATGTCTAATGCACCATAATGCATATAGACAGGTCCTTTAGTTACTCACTTACCACATGTGGAGTACATTCGTCATTCTTTTGGTCGTGATGATATTCTGTGTACATGTATGTTCTGAATCTACTCTTACTGATTTGATATGAATGAAGTGGAAATTTTCGTGTTTATGGGAACCTGGCAATCTATGCACTCACGTGTTATCAGGACCTGTAAGGAATACAAAGAAAGCAGCACTGTAGCCAACCATGCATGTCTTAAGAGGCAGCTAAGGAGGGTTGGCATGAGACTGGTTACCACACCCTGTAGTAAACTTGAGCTGCAAAATCTAACCCATCATGAACAATTCTCTGGCAAAACTTGCAAAAAATGTATAAGCCTACCTACAATAGAAATTGTATAGAATTGTTGGATTTTTGTGCCTGGAGAGTGCTGGGGTCTAGCAGGCCTTCAGATTGGCCACATTAGAGCCTACCATCTGCACAGGTATATGCCGTGACCATTCTGATAGATTACATTATAGTCTCCATGCCTTCAGGGTATTAGGTATATTCTGCCAGCCCAATCACATATTTGTATAGAGTAATCAGCACTCAATGGGTGATGATGTCAATATGGCACTGGCTGGCTTTTACTTCCTAGAACTGGCACCCATTAGGTTGGGTCAACCTGGGAGCTCAGGTTAAGTTTGTACAAGTCCACCCCTCAGTGAGGGTTGGGTTATAAATTATAGGATAACTAGCCAGATAGCCAGTCCACTACAGCAGAACCCCAGCACAGGCCATTCTATCTTATAGAAGAAATCAATCAGCCTGTCTACTTTTATCATCTTGCAGACTACAACATATTCCCTATTCTGTCAAACTACAAGGGAAAGCTACTATAGCTGTATCCAACAGTTATTAACTACCTCTTTGGGTCTCAGAGGTAGCTACAGAAGACCTACACCTTTAGAAGAATGGCACTGTTAACATGTTGTGGTTTATGATTTCCTTAATGGCCAGCTTGTATGCTTTTTTTAAAATATTTATGCTACCTTCTGAATCTGCTCTGTGATTGGCTTCTTATATTTTATTATTGTTGTATGTGTTGCCTTTCTTCACGAGCAAACTAGGCAGGTTGAGAGAGAGAGAGAGAGAGAGAGAGAGAGAGAGAGAGAGAGAGAGAGAGAGAGAGAGAGAGAGAGAGAGAGATATGCTGCATGGGTAGCACTACAATTCAGCTTTGTGCTATGGAGAGGTATAGAACCAACCATGGTAAGGCTGTTGTTATTAAGCCTTTTTTGAAGCACAATGTAATAAACTGCCGTCTGTCAAGTAAGCAAGATGCCAGTATTGTTGTTACAAGTACTACAACAGGTACAGGAAACAGCCTGGTTGAAAGCACTATACCCTAGCTGTTTATTCGGTTGCCCACAGATTGCATGTGAAGAACAACATAATGCTGAAACATTTGTCCATTGGGGTGGTGTCGACTGACCAGAGCTACATGCCGGAACTGGTCACAGTGTCGGTGGGTCAGTCACCCAGCAAACTCAGGGAGATCAAAGAGGTTAAGATAGACAAGTGAGTACTTCAGCTTGTTTCAGACAAACTATTTATTTAAAAGATAGACAAGTGAGTACTTCAGATAACTAGTTATTAAAAACAACAATTCTTAAAGCAGGAAACTGCTATGGGTCTGTCATGTGCCAGGACCATGACATTGTGCAGACCTGAGTGCACAGAAGAATAGGGTATCAGCCTCTCTTTCTCTTAACGAGTGCCTCAAACACAACCTTGATGGGAATTTGAGCATGTGATCATCAGACCAGCAGGAAGCATGCTAACCACCAGACTACCATGTCTCCCCTTTGTAACTTATTCTACTTCACTTTATACCTTTAGATATTTGAATGTATAGACCAGATTTGTTTCAGACACATCTATTTCATGTTGTCCTATTCTGATTGCTTGATCACCATCATCATCATCATGTGCCATGCTGATAAGCTTGGGCGGTCAGGTTTTGCCATCTCACTCGATAACCAGAGTCGTGGATCAGCTCAGTGTTCTTGTCTCGACCATGCCATGTGGTCAAGCCATCCAGATATTTACTTCTTTGCCTTCCTCTTGTTCTTCTCTTTTCAATTTTGCTAGTTGTCGCCAAGTTCTCTAGATTATTTCTTCTTAAAATGTGCCCAAATAATTTTGACTGTCTGCATTTAACTTCTGTAATAAGTTTATGGTTTTCATTTGCTTCTTGTAGGACTTGCTCATTGGTTTTTCTGTCTGTCCGTGAAATTCTTTGCATTTCCCTCAGGAACCACATTTCCACTACCATTAGATATTTTTCAACTTGTTTGTTCACTGACCATGTTTCATACCCATAAAAAAGTGTAGGTACCATGTAGCTCCTCAACACTCTTTTTCTCGTTGCAATTGATATCTTTTTATTGGTCAGTATATTTTCTATTTTGCAAAAGGTTACCTTAACCACAGCGATCCTTGTTCTAATCTCTTCAAGGCACCTCCCATCAAATATTATGACTTGATTCCTTCATAGCAACACCATAGCACTAATTTTCTGTATTTATTTATTAATCTTTTTGTTTTATCTATCCTTTGCAAATTATTGAAACCGCAGAATTTCTATTTACCGCATGACATTGATAGTGATTATGATTCTATTTACATAATGGATTATTAAAAGTAAAAAAAAAGTTGCTTAAAAGTCGACAGGGTCGATTTCATTGCACTGAGTTTTTATCCCATATGACCCAGTCTCTTTCCACAGCACAGAAAGCATCACACAAAGCACGAACTCTGTAGCTTCAACGACGACCCTCAGGAGTCTCAGAAAAATTGCACTTGTGAACCGAAGGACGCGGCCTGGAATCGAACCCACAACCTTCTTATCCCGAGTCAGATAGCTTGACCACTTTGCCATGAAGACTCCCATTTCTAGACTCCCATTGAGTGTAAATGACATAACGTAAGCTGTTATTTTCTCCCTGTTAAAACATGATTACTTTTGTGCCTTGTCTTCCTCTAGCCACGTGACTGGTCGAGTTGTGTTGTTGAGAAACATGAAAGCTCATTATCCATGTAAGTGTTAATTATAATCAGTTTTACTTATATCATACTCGTTTTAATAATTGATGTAACATATTTTTATAATTGATGTAACAAGTGGGTTAATGTAGATGAAATGTGTGATCATATGTGGTACTAGTCGATGACCTCATGCGGCTTCGACGATGGAGTCCAGGATCCAGCTTGGCTCTAACAGGAAGTATCATGGTAGAGAATAGAGTAGATGTGTGCTTAAGCAATTGATCACTGTCAACTGTCATCTACTGCCTATAGTAGCTTCCGGTGTAGAACATGGGTGCCTGACTAGTACAGTCACTGCAAACTGTGCAGGTTAGAGTTTTCGTTTTTCCCCCAACATTAAAAAATCAACACCTTACTGAGGATTCGACCTGGATCTCCCAAGGGAAAACTCAACATTCTTGCCACATGGCCAGCTGCTCCTCTGGTCATTGGAACTGACAGATAGATATCTTCAATATTGTCTGAAGAAGACAGCACATTTGGGCATGCCCTTACTGCTGTACTCTTGGTGTTGGATGACAATTGTCTTTAAAATGTGGTGCTGGGAGGTGTCCAGCTCAGAGAGCCATTCCACCATCATGCTGCAGGGCTTCACTCTTATCATGACACACAGAAAAAGTCTCTCAGTCGGTTAACATCTCTCCTGCCTCCTGCACCTTCATGGCCAGGGCATCTTTCTAGAAGGCTTTCTAGCCGCAACTCTCCTGCTGCTTGTGATTATGTTCTTGTGAAGCTGACTAGTTCCATTTTCCATTTGCCCTTTTGGATTGTGGGTATAGAGCGGAAGAATAGATAGATCATCATGGCCTGGAGAGAATGGTGCTGCAGGGAGTGACCAGAGGATCTGGCCGAATCTGAGGAAAGGTAGAGGGGCACATAATCAGACTGTCATTGGTACCATTAGTATTGGAACTCTTCGCTGTGTGTTGAAGATGAAGACGGAGCACGTATGGGAATGTCCTGAATACTCTGAGGTCAGTTCATGACTCAATCAACTTTCTGTTTTTGCTGATTTACTGACTGTCATTTTACTGTTTTACAGCCTAAGTGTTTTGTTCTGAGTCTACAGATCCTGGTCTGCTGGCTTCTATTCTATCTAAATTTTTCATGCTATCATACCCTGGTTTTGTTTTGTTTTTGTTAGCTCGCTTTAAACTCCATCCATAGTTCAACAAGCTAAGAATAGGTATGGGATCTAATGATGAACATCACTACAGAGTCAGTGAAATAGCAGTTAAACATTTGCTGCAAGAATATCCAACATTTACAACAAAAATTTATTTTTAATAACGAAGGCACTATTTATGCCTGGCATGTTACTCGATATCTCTTCAGGTACATGCAGCAAAAATCACACATAAACTAAAGAAAACAATAAATTATACTAGCTGAAATAAAACAACACATATATTCACACAAATTTGAATTGTCTACTGTGGTAATTTTAAAATGTCATGTCTTTTGTTTGCACAAAGTTGGTTTTTGTAAATGAATGGTAATTGCCTCTGCCATCTTTAACATTCCTCCATTTTGTGTGTTAAACAACATGTGAAACGCATTGTTCCTAATTAATTTGTTCTCACATTAGCACCAAATTTTGGGTGACGCTGATCAAACCCGACACCCCACATTGTGCCAACCAATGGTTTCAGGTGGGGGATCGCAATTAGGAGAGTATAAGCCTTATCCTAGTGCGAGGAAATGCAACCTAAAGACTACAAAAATAAATGCCAGGGCAGGCCTTGGTTTGCAACTGGTCTAGGATCAAAGCTCCGACAGGAGGACAGTTGGGATATTTCTTTGCTGATATGGTAGCTTCTGCAACTTGTCTTGTTCCAGATGTATTTGTGTTACCTTTCCTCTGGAGTAAACTAGGCAGGCCGAGAGAGGGATCATGCTGCATGGGCAACATAAGGTCTTTGAAATTCAGCCCAGGTTTTGTGTTATGGAGAGGTATACCTCCATCCCTAGCCTCCGCAATGGGTTGTAGTTATTGTGTCTGTTTTGACGAATCTTTGTATCAAACTATCATCTGTCAAGATAGCAAGGTACCAGTACATTGGCTCCATATCAGTAATAGAATTGCCTTGAGTACTCACTGTGTGAACTGTCCTGGGAAGAAAAGGTGGGATAAAGCAAGAGTATAATCAGTTTGAGTTGAATTGGGTCAAGAACCAACCTCACAGCACTCAGGACATTCCCATACAAGCTCTGTCCTCATCTGCAACAGCCAGTGAAGATTCCCACAACTAATGCTATCAGTAGCATCTGATTATGTGTCCGTCTGGCCTTTCCTCAGAGTTTTGAGTGTTGGCGAGATCCTCTGGTCACTCCCTGCAGCACCATTCTCTCTCAGCCGTGATGATCTACATATTCTTTTGCACTATACATATTCTGAGGGGCCCCGATCACATGTGCTTTATCATGCACCAGTATCCCACCATGAGGTGTAGAGCCAGCCACTCTGTCTGCCTGCTTGTTTCCCACCACACCAGCGTGTCCTGAGGGAAGAATCCAACGGATGCTCTTTATTTTATATTGTTGAATGGAAGCTTACCACTATGCTCGAAGCATGCTGTTCACCTTTCTCATCATACTTTTTTAAGCAGTTACACATACAACATTCATGTGTTGTTTGACCTCCAGACAGTGGGATGCCACCATAACTGCCTCTACCTCCATTCTCAGACTAGGTGGTATGGTATCATATACCAGGCTCTCCTGCACCAAACACCATTCACCAACCTTCACCACGAACCCCCAGGCATTTATTTAACCTTTGAACACAGGGCCATCCATGTAGATGATTACATCACCTGGATTTGTCATGGATCAATTGTTGCCCCTCCCGTTCAGTGCAGCAGTTAAGCAGAATCATAACATTGCCTACTCCTGGTTTCTGCTCCTTGCAGCGTTTCCTGTTGCTAAATAAGATATGTTACTTCCCTCATAATACATTTGGAGCCTGTTAAAACTTTAGCCAGAAATTGTCTGGTAAGGAAAGGTAAGATGAAGGGAATTGGCCTAACACTTCACACCCAACAGCAGTATCTGCTTTTAGACAATCTTTACCTTTTTTAATAGACGTGAATGTATTATTGGGAATGTCCTATTTTATCTCCCTTACAGATGTCCAGATCAATATCAAACGTTGCCATGGAGATGGCTGTGATACCAGGATTCATGGTGTCAAGGCTATAGGCTTTAAGTATGTAAATCTTTCGGTTATCATATGGTTATAGTTTTGCTTGCTGTTTACGTGCCAAGACAGGTATAGACAATCTGTTTCATGTGAATGAACAAAAGATCTTTATTTTCAAGGGGTCACAAATTGGGCATGCAGACCCGTCTTACATTTGCTCCTTCAAAGCACTCATCTTTCATACATCAATTATCTATTGTGCATTGTCAAATTAATTGCTGTGAACAGAAACAATACATATTACCATGCCATGAAACAAGCAGGCAGGCAGGCAGAGAAAGAGAGAGAGAGACACACACACACACGCATGCATAAATGCATACATAATATCTACATATCCACATTTATACATATTTACACAAACTCTCACAGTTATACACTCACTCAATAGCACACAGATACACTCCCTCACATACACATATACTCACAATCACAAACAAACATTTACTCATACATATATACTCTCTCTCTCTCTCTCTCTCTCTCTCTCTCTCTCTCTCTCTCTCTCTCTCTCTCTCTCTCTCCTTCTTATTCCCCCCCCCCCCCCCCCATTACACACACTCACTCACTCATTCACTCACAGAGAGAGAGAGAGAGAATCAGAGAGAGACATATATCCTGATTCATATATGTACTTCCTCCGAAGTCGGAGAGTGTCTGCCTGTGCGGCGAGGAACCACCAGTCTGCACACCAATAAGCCAGACATGGGACAACGGATACTCACGCAAACCTCAAGTCCTGTATGGCATCACACTGATGTTGGACAACAGGATGCCTTCATCCGACATACAGGACTTCGCGTTGGAGCTCAAGCCAACGAACACAAGCAAGCAAGCAAGCATATATGTACAACCAATACTGGAACTTTACATCTGCCGAGAAGTATATTAGGATGTAACCAGGTCAATAATTCAACACAACACATACAGACTGAGTGAGGTCAGGTCTAGGTGTTGTTCACATGTTTTAAGTATCTCGATGTCAGTAGACTAACACCCAAGACCCAGAAGGAACAACAAAGCCCCAGGACAGAAACTGCGGAGGATACTTTACAACTTTACTTCAGTGAGGAGACGGCACTGGATGGTGATGATGATGATGATGATGATGATGATCCTTGTTAATAATTCTTTTACCTCCCTCTGATGCACATAGTTTGTAATTTTAAAGAATCATATTTTTGGAAGAGAAATATTGAAATTGTTTTTAAATTTGAACAATGAAGACAAATAATAGGTAGCTCAATTTATTGCCTGGCATATTTCATCTCTTTACAGGATTGGTAAACTGAATTCACTGTCCCTATGCCACAGACGTAAGCTAAGCTGAAATATACAATACACATATTTCCACGATAAATTAAACTGTCTACAACAGTGGTTTTAAACTGACTATCATGTCTTGTTTGTTTATATAACACTGGCTTGGCCATACGGGTCACCACTGCTTCAGCATATCTTTACATTCGTCTTTCACACTGACCAAGCCATTTCTATGTAAACATAAGAACATGATAGTTTGTTTAAAATTACTGTGGTAAACTGTAAATTACCATGGGAATATGTGTGAACTATATTCCGGCTTTAAGGATTCATTGATTTACTTTGTTTTACGTTGAACGACTCCTGCAGCATGCTCATAATGAGATGCAGCAAAATATGCCAGGCAGTACAGTGTGCAACCAACAGTTTGTGTCTTCATTGTTCAAATTCACTACGGCAAGACGTTGTTTTGTTCTTAAATTGTGACTTGGTTTTGTGTGGACAATTGTGATGTCAGATATTCATGTCTGCTTCTACTCTCAGGCTGGTGAGAGAGCATGGGATCACAGTATTAGACGCGTCTGCCCTGTGGTATCTGCAGATGTTGACCTCAACGGTAGCCATGAACCTCCCGCAGTCACCTTCACTGAGGGCTGTGTTACTTGGACATACAAAGTAATGTTGGCATGTTTGCTGTGTTGTGCTCGTTTGTCAACACCTGTATTATTTGACTATAGAATCAAAGTTGACTGATAGAAGTTGTGGTATTTAGGAGGTTCACAACCAAGAAAAAAAAACATGGAAAAAAGTGTTTAACCCTTTACAGGGCAGACGCTTGTCCATTTTTTAGCCCTGAACGGGCAAGATTTTTTCAGGTTCGGTAAAATTTCGGGTTGCGTTAGTAAAAACATCACAAATAAGGTGTTAGTCAACCGATTTTAGTTAAATAGCCAACATAATGAAGGGAAAAGCATATAGAATATGTTACGTGATTGTCGTCGGTAATCCATATAAGAACACAAATATTTACGAAATACAACATGTTGTTTGTGATTTTCCATCATCTATACGGCAATTTACAAACACATTTTCAGAATCATAATCACTTTCTTTAAAGTCCGACTCAGACTGCTAATGCAAAGTAACGCTTTTCACTGATATCTAGCTCCGATTAATAGTCAACTTTGTGCCCTTTAATGTCACTTAAATTGAACCTAGCGAAATCTCGGCTATCACTTGAAGAATCGCCGTAATCCGTTTTGAATAACTAAGCGTAAAAACCCCGAAAACTATCAAAAAAAGTATGTAAAAGTCAGTTCAAATTCATAGTAGCGCGTTTACAAATGGGGCTACGTTGTCAAGCTATCGGCGAAAGCGAAAGTAGCCGTCAGAAGTGTTGGAAAGCCGAGAGATCGCGTTTTTACAATGCATAATAGTATTGGGCGCGTTCGGGCGATCGGACGGAAATGGACGTTCCACCCTGTAAAGGGTTAACAATTGTAAACTTGTTTAACTGTATCACGACTATCAACAGACATTGGTATGCAGAAAGCAACATTGCCTAGGTTAAAGTTTGTGCATTTGCTTTACAGAATGTTGCAATCAACCCCAGCATTTATGGGCTGTATGTGATTTACTAAGATAGCTTTGTATGGAGGGCAAAGATCAGAAGCGGAATAAAGACGAAAGAGAAAATTATTGCAGATAGGTCACACACTGAGTGTGTGAGACGTCAGATGATGCATGATGGTGGAAATGACCATGTGTTCACATGCATTCATTGTAATTGAAAATTTACTGTGCAAAATTGGTATGATCAGTCACATTCGTTACCGCCATGCTTTGTAATTATTATGCCCCCCTTTTTTTTTATACACAATGTAACAAACTGTCATCTGTTAAGATGGCAAGACGTTAGTGAGCCATAATACAGTAGTTTGCCATTAGATGTCATCATGGCCGTGAAGTTTGAAGCACTCGCAGTTAAACTTCCTGTGCTCTGATGGTGGGGTAGTGGGTCCATTCTCTGCACTGTTCTGTTGAACTCAAACATTGACTTCTCATTCAGAAAGCAATGGTAAATTGCTGAATGTAGAATTGCCTTGAAAACCAACCTAGGGTTGATTGTAGCAGCACTGCAAAGGACATGCAACATTACAGCAGGCGTGCTAGCAAAATTGATCAGGCACTGCACTGATAATGTCATGGGCACTGTTGGACGAGGGTTCGACACCTGCACTTGTCATCTCACTAAGTGAGGGAAAGACTGGCCTCCTGGTCCTCCAGGCATTGAGGACAACAAACTGTGATGGCCTTGTCACATCATAGACCAGTAGCAAGAAACTGCTTCAGGGAATATTGTTGAATTTTAAGTTTGCCATTGCTTTCTTAGCTGTGGATGGCTCATATCCTCGATATCAAGGCAACAATGTCTGCTTCTAGATCACCTCAACTTGGTATGTTGGGGAGTTATTAAACTGCATTTTTTACTATCCGCTATGCCACAGCACCGCTTTTGCTAAGGTACGGTGGGGAATAATCTAAAGGCCTTCTCTATATAAACAGCATGATGGAGAGGAGACACTGAACACCACAATATATGAGACATATTCCAGAACTCTCTTTGCATCCTGACATTGACAAACAAAGAGGACAAATAAAGATGAACACTATTTATTTAGATTAACAATGTCAAATAATGTGCTTTGTGAAATTCCCTCCCAGGAAAGCTCTTGAGTCCATGCCTCCACTAGTTTTGAGCACTTCCAGTCCAGAGAAGCCAGCATTCCTCAGTAAACTGGTCCTGCAGGAGATTGAATCATTTGCTGCGCAGCTTGTAGACAGGTTTGTGACATTGTTGGTTGATCAAAATGCTGTACACTCTTTCATTTGAAGACTCTGCGTGGAAGTCATTATCCTTAGTAATTTTTATGTGTGATGATTGTACATTATGTGTATCATGGAATGTAGTGTATGTATTAAAAAAAATGTTTCACCACGAAAAGTCCTTCGAAAAACTGGAAAGGCTAACATGTTCAACAAACACCAGAAGAAGTCGCATGTGTCAGCCTAAAGGTGCAAATATCTCAGCTCTGCTGTAAATTGACACAGCACAGTTGCATCCAAAACAAAAATAATATCAGATGAACGACGAAGAAAAAGAAAACAATGTACTCCCATAGCAAATAGTGTTGTTGGGGTGTGAGTGTTGGGCTTTCACGTATTCTAGGTCATGACAGATGAGGTGGGATAGCGAGTTCTTTTTCTCATCACCTTCCCAGACATTTCCCAGAAAATGTTGAACATTGTCTGATACCCATGTTTGTGATGCTAGGTTGAGCCCAGAGCTGTACTGCTGGGAAAGAAAAACAGAGCTGCTCATGCTTTGGATTGAACATAAAACACTGTCGAGGCCTGAGTGGCCTCGAGGTATGATGTTCACCTTGAGTGCTGGAGGTCCTGGGTTCAAGCCTCGGTGAGGGCCAGGATGTGTTCACGTGGACTTTTAGTAACTAAAATTTCCTCTGGTCTCTGGGTAGTGAGATCGGACGCCCGTGTATATCTTTGCACATGTAAAAAATCCCTTGGCATTTGGAAATCGAAAAAGAGTAGCCTAATGGCGCTGCCCGGGCAAAATGTTGAGTTAAAAATCTACCCAAAGTATTTCAGGATCCTCGCCGGAGCTATGGAGTTCGTGCACTGAGCTGAGATTCTCCAGACTCAGGCTTGAGTAAGGAGTAGAACAGAGCACTTATGGGTTACACCCGTGTGCCGTGATGTTGATCCGTCGACTAAACTAAACTTAACCATGGAACACTGTGTTGGCAAGCAATCATGCTAACCACTATCACTAACTGTGTGAGAGAATGAACGAATAAACTTTGTTTTCATAGGGTCACAAATTGAACCTGCAGGCCCGTTTTGCATTTGGCCCTTCCAACCACTCATCTTTGACACATCAATTATCTGTTGTGCATGTTACATTCACATAGAAATAACATTGTCAAATGAATGCTGTGAACATAAAAATGTATATTACTATGTTATGAGTCAGGCAGACAGACACACACACTGACACTCACACATACATAAACACAAACCTATATACACATAGTCATACATACATATCATTCACACAAACACTCAATAACACACAAACACACACACTCACTCACTCATAAATCCATTCACAATCACAAACTCACTTACAAACATTCATTCATACATACATACTCTCTCCCTCGAGAGAATGAAAGAGGCTGCCCCCCTCTGTGTGTGTATGCATGCCTGTTTATTGTGTTATTGACACATTTATTGTGTTATTGACAAATATTTCTCTGACATGTAACAATTGTGTGCCATTGTTCAGCCATGAAAACCCTGGTCCAGAATTCAGTGAAGGCATGCAGGTCATTCTAGCACTCAACCTGGCCAGAGGCAGTGTGGCTGGGCTGGTCCGGTTTCTCAACAAGATTGTAGGTAAGCATGACATGATTCTGTCTGATAGCTCCCCACATTTAAACAGTTGTTAAATTAAGAGTACGTTTAGTCCAACGGGCAAATGAAAACCGTAAACTGATTGGTAAAATTAGACACGGACAGTCAAAATGTTTTGGGCATATTATGATGAGAAGAAATAAACAACTAGAGAACTTGGTGACAACTGGCAAGATTGAGGGGAAAATAACAAGTGGAAGGCAAAGAAGAAAATATCTGAAAGGCTTGACCACATGGCATGGTCAAGAGAAGAACACAGAGCTGATCCATGACTCTGGTGATCATGTGAGATGGCGAATCATGACCACCCACGCTTATCGGCATAGCACATGATGATGATGAAGAAATTAAGCGTCATCAGTGTTACATTTTAACCATGTTATAGTATGGAGGTCTAATAATCAAGTAATCAGGCCATCTGCATCATGATGTGAAGGATGAGGTTTCATTTTTGAACTGCATCGTTCAGACCACAGGTCCAGTTTTTATGGAGAGACTTTGGGGTCATTGTTGAAGCTACGCAATTTGTTCTTCGTGCAATGCCCATGACAGGCAACTTGCCACTCTATGGAGAATGACCGAGCCAGATATGATAAAACCCAGTGCAGAAAAGTGAATCCGTTATATATGTGTATGTATGTGTAAATTGTATGGTGCAGACACATTCATTAGTTAACTCGAAGCTGTTTCCTACTATGGTTTTGTGAAAATAAACAGTAAGGTGTGTGTAGCTCCTGTGAAAAGATGAGACATACTAAACATGGACACAGTGTACAAACCTTACAACGGACTCCATAAAGATGAATATAAGTCACAGAGTGAAAATCCGTCCAAAACATAGACAATCCAAACAATACATAATAGTAAAATAGTAAAATAAAAATAAGTATTCTAGGACACAACAAAGGACGTTTTGATTATATAAATCTTAATCAGGGACAGGACAACACAAACAGATATAAGGAAAAAGTATAAAATTATAAAATAATATTAAAGCAACTACTTCATTGTCAAGAAGGCACAAAAGTGGAGCTGAGTTCGGTTTTGACAGGTGCTCTTTTTCTTCAAAGGTTGAGTCCAATTCAAGTGTTAAAAATACCAAATAAGAAACGTGTGGTCAAAGGTGTGCAAACAGTCAGATATGAATATATGTAGGAAAGTCAGCAGAGTTAGGTTCTGTGGTATGATAGGACCATAACATTTTGTAGGCCTGGATGTATAAAATAGCCAGTCTTTCCCTCAGTTTCACAAAGAACGATCTCAAGCAGAGAACTTGTTGCCATGAACAACTAATAAACAGTATGAATGAAAATTGAAGCGTTTAAATATTATATAGATGAACAGGATGAATGTCTTGTCAGAAGAAGAAATAAATAAAGTGAAGAATGACAAAAACCGGTATAGAAGAAAACATCACTAAATTAAATTAAGGTCAGACATTTCAGGCCATCTTCATCATTTAGCAAGTTCTTTGCAGAATGTGCACTCATCACAACCTGCCAGATAGGTTTTCAATCCTTCACCAGCTCTGCCTCATGCATTTTCAAGCCAAATGAGTCTTCAATATTCTGTGTCCACTGTTGTGTTGGTGAACCACTGCCTCTTCTTCCTGGGACCATGCCTTCCATTGCGGTTGTGTCCAAACCACTGTGACATTTTATATGACCAAAGTATTTCAGTTCCCAAGATGTAATGCTGTTTACGAGCCAATATTCTTTGATGTTCGGATCTGGTAAAATGTCAGTATTTTCATTCCTCTTAATGCACACTGTATTTGACTAATTTTCCTGCAGAATTTCAGTTAAAAAGCCACAATTTTATTCTTTAATTATTGGGGGCTGAGTGGTCTAGAGGTATGGTGTCCACCTCGAGTGCTGGAGGTCCCGGGTTCAAGCCCTGGTGAGGACCAGGATTTTTTCAAGTGGACTTCTAGTAATAAAATTTCCCCTGGTCTCTGGGTAGTGAGATTGGACGCCCGTGTGTATTGTTGCACACGTAAAAAATCCCTTGGCAGTTGGAAATCGAAAAAGAATAGCCTGACGGCACTGCCCGGGCAAAATTTCAAGTTGAAAATCTACCCAAAGTATTTCAGGATCCTTGCCAGTGCTACGGAGTTCGTGCACTGAGCTGAGTTTCTCCAGACTCAGGTTTGAGTTAGGAGGAAAACAGAGCACTTATGGGTTACACCCATGTGCCGTGATGTTGATCCGTCGACTAAACTAACTAAACTAAACTAAACTATCTTTAATGATTGTGAAAGGGTCAGTGTATTCTCTGCCAAAGTTGAGATGTTTATGATATCTGACATATTTCCACAATTTTCTTCTTTAATGATTATTAAATGGTCAGTGTATTCTCTGCCAGAAGATGTTTATGTTGTCTAACACAACTCCACAGATTTTCCAAGCATCACATTGCCTTGTGCTGATCTTCTAGCCAAAGCTATCACTGCTAGGAACAATTGCTGGGAGAGACTAGGTAAGCTACGCGATCCATTAGCTCTTGTTTGGTAAAATTCTGGTTTATTTATGTATAAGCCAGCCGGTTTTATTGTTTTCTAAGAAGAAAACTAGAATGTTCATTTGTCTTTTTTTTTAAGAAGAAGAAAATGGTTTAATTGTGATTGATAAAATGTATCTATTTGATAGGTCAACAGATAAGAGATATTAAAATAAGAATACAAAAGACAAGTGGAGTTGTCATAACACTAGGGAATGTGTGGAAGCAAAAGAAATTAAAACTAGTAGCAGACTTAGAATATAAAATCTCAATGTTAAATCAGTAATACTGGATGGATCAGAAACGTGGAGAACGACTAAAACAATCACTGATAGACTACAAACATTCACAAAACAATCACTGATAGACTACAAACATTCATAAAACAATCACTGATAGACTACAAACATTCATAAAACAACCACTGATAAACTACAATCATTCAAAAAACAATCACTGATAGACTACAAACATTCATAAAACAATCACTGATAAACTACAAACATTCATAAAACAATCACTGATAAACTTCAAACATTCATAAAACAATCACTGATGAACTACAAACATTCATAAAACAATCACTGATAAACTACAAACATTCATAAAACAATCACTGATAAACTAAAAACATTCATAAAACAATCACTGATACTGGTACTATTGGGGTTGGAACTCTTTGCTGGCTTCTGAGGATGGGGACGGAGTGCTTATGGGAATGCCCCAAATGCTGTGATGTCAGTTCCTAAATCAATCAATCAATCAATCAATCAATCACTGATAAACTACAAACATTCATAAACTATTGCTTGTGCAGAATAGAAGATCTCAGAATGGTATGACAAAATCACTAATATGGAGCTTAGGCATAGATTCCAGCAAATCTAGAGGTGAAGAAAAGATAGACACGACACACATTGAGAAAACCTGATAATTGTGTAACTAAAAAGTCCATTTTCCAGAATCCACAGGGCACAGAATAGATGGGAATCTAAAAACACGTCATCATCATGTGCCATCTTTTGCCATCTCATATGATCATCAGTGTCGTGGATCAGCTCTGTGTTCTTGTCTTGACCATACCACGTGGCCATACCATATAGGTGTTTACTTCTTTGCCTTACCCTTGTTCTTTTCCCCTTGATCTTGCCAGTTATCACCAAGTTATCCAGTTAATTTCTTCTCATAACGTGTCCAAAAAATTGTCACTGTGTGTGTCTAATCAGTTACGGTTTTTCATTTGTTTTGTAAGACTTGGTCATTGGTTTTTCTGTCTGTCATGGTCTTTGCATTTTCCTCAGAAACCACATTTCCACAGCCATGAGATGTTTTTCAGCTTGTCTGCTCACTGTCCATGTTTCACATCCGTACAAAAGTACAGATACTATGTAGCATTTCAACACTTTTTCTTGTTGCAAGTGATATCTTTTTATTGGTCAGTATGTTTTTGATCTCGCAATAGGCTACCTTCACCATGCCGATTCTTGTTCTAATCTCTTCTAGGCACCTCCCATCAGATGTTAAGACTGTTCCGAGATAGTTGTACCTATTCACTTGTTTAAGAATATTCCCATTTACCTGTATTGTGGTATTTCCTTCTTCATAGTGACGACCATAATCTGTGTCAATATAGACATAGATGCACATAGAGAAGATTAGAAACAGAGATGAACAACATGGGTAGTGTATAGCTCGAGTTGCATGAGATAACAAAAGATGAGACAGTTTGGGTTAGTTGGTTAGGGAGACCAGTTGGATAGAGGGAAACTAGGTGGATAGAGGTGGAACAGACTGAGAACCCATATGTAGAGAGAATGATATGGTGAGGGGATTGGCAGGGGTTGATTGTGGACGAATCTCAAGACTGAGAGGGAAGACAAGGAGAACTTTCAATCAGATGGCAGTTGGAACGATTAGCAGTATGGCTCTAGCTGGCTGTTGAACGAGGGGACAGAGCACGTGTGGGAATGTCCTGAGTTGAATTATATCGGTTCTTAGCTCAACTCAACTGAACTTGGGGTGTGTATGGGTGGTTGGTGGGGGGGGGGGGGGGGGGGGGGACACACAATTTTCCAGTGGGTAAAGTGCAGTAAAGAGACTGATAACTAAATATTAATGTGAATATACGGTATTGTGATATCATTCTCAGGTGTACACTTACCGGTGACATTTGTTGCCTCGGATGGAGGAGGAGGTGTGACTAATGCAGGACCAGAGACAGTGATTGAACCTCCATCTACAGCTACTACCAGCCGGAGTACCTCAGCTTCCCCTAACCGAGGTCATTTGCTAAATGTTGACTTGTTGTTATTTCTGAATGAGGATCATATGAGAACACATTTTGTGTGTGTTGGTGTGGGAGAGAGGGGGAAAAGGAAAAAGAGGGAGACATAGAGGGATGAGTAGAGAGAGACACAGAGAAGGATGAGGGGTGGGGGGGATGAAGAGAATAAAATATAAGTACCAAGTAACTTGTCTTTTGGAGTAAACTAACTGTTTGTTTTGGAGTAAAATATAAGTGCCAAGTACCTTTTTGGAGTAAAATATAAGTACCAAGTAATGCTTTTTTTTTGGGGGGGGGGAGTAAAATATAAGTGCCAAGTATCTTTTTTTTGGGGAGTAAAATATAAATATCAAGTAACTTTTTTGAGTAAAATATAAGAACCAAGTAACTTGTTTTGAGTAAAATATAAGAACCAAGTAACTTGTTTTGAGTAAAATATAAGAACCAAGTAACTTGTTTTGAGTAAAATATAAGAACCAAGTAACTTGTTTTGAGTAAAATATAAGAACCAAGTAACTTGTTTTGAGTAAAACATAAGAACCAAGTAACTTGTTTTGAGTAAAATATAAGAATCAAGTAACATGTTTTGAGTAAAATATAAATACCAAGTAACTAGTTTTGAGTAAAATATAAATACCAAGTAACATGTTTTGAGTAAAATATAAGAACCAAGTAACTTGTTTTGAGTAAAATATAAGAACCAAGTAACTTGTTTTGAGTAAAATATAAGAACCAAGTAACTTGTTTTGAGTAAAATATAAGAACTAAGTAACTTGTTTTGAGTAAAATATAAAAACCAAGTAACTTGTTTTGAGTAAAATATAAGAACCAAGTAACTTGTTTTGAGTAAAATATAAGAACCAAGTAACTTGTTTTGAGTAAAATATAAGAACCAAGTAACTTGTTTTGAGTAAAATATAAGAAAAAAGTAACTTGTTTTGAGTAAAATATAAGAACCAAGTAACATTTTGTGGGGACCTTTTCCACACTTTGAGACATATTGTGTTTATGGTGCTAACCCTATATTTCCATTGCCCAGTTGGTGCTTGTTGAGTGATGTGATCAATAGCATGACGACTACCAATACTCTCAGGACATTTACTGGTACATATTTTCGTCTGGGTCAACCTGGGAACCGAGATAAATTTTTTTTAAATCACCTTTGATTCGAACCCATGACCATTAGTTCAGTAACTAAGCATGCTAGCCGCAGCTACCAAGGCTCCCATTAAATAACTAGTCATGATATGTTTTAAATCTCTTAACACTCTGTTCCATAATATTTCTTAGCAGACATCCAAAGTCCAAATGTTTAAGATAAAATAACAGATGTGCATTGAGACATACAAGCAATAACTGATCACAAGCAATGTGTTGCTCAGGGCAGAGAATAAGATGACATACACACATGTGTATGTGAAACTTGTGAATTGTTCTAATTTGTGCCAACTGACATGTTTTATGGTGTACTTTTTTTTTTTAGTGTACCTTTAGTGTACTTTTTTGTACTTTAGTGAACTTTTTACAAAAAATGTTTTACAGTGTACCTAACTGATGAAGGGAGAACAAAGTGTAGCATGATCTTCAAGTATGACCAGAACATCCAGGTGACCAAAGTCAGAATTCAGGTAACAACTGACAGATTGTTCTGTATAAAACAAAAGTTGTTGCATATCCTTTACAGGACGTCACAGTCAACCCCAGCATTTTTTGCTGTTTGTGACCTCTTGGCAAGTTTACCATTGTTTTCTGAATAATCCATACCATTTCATAAAAAACCAAAGCAAGGTGGTCTGCTGCCAAATCTCTCACAGCTGTGTTTTGGACATGGTATGTGAGATTACAAACTGCGTCCGTAACGCCTTCACCATGGAGACAGCTTGTTCTGTATATCTTATCTGTTAATTTTGTTTTTCTTTTGCCTGTTGAAGATGTATATTGATATAACAAATAAAACATAAACAGCTAAGTAACAAATTAAAGCTATGAGTTAGTCAAGTTTTATGTATACTTTATCGTATAACGGGCATGTTTGGGAAGTGCATAGTGAACTCAACTGATAAAGTCATGAACACAGTTGGACACAGGTTCGGCGCCTGGGTTCGTCAACTGTGAAAGTGAGGGAGAGACTGGCCACCTATTCCAGCGTACATCCAGGCCTACAAAATGTGATGGCCATATCACATCACAGACCCATAATGAGGACACTGCTTTAGCACAATTTTTTTAAATATTTGTTACATTATCGTATGGTGCGGAACGTGGCCGATAAATAAACAATATGAGGGGAAAATTGCACTTTTTGAAATGTGGTTATATTTGTAACAAGATCGCCTTGGGTAGTGAGAGTGAACCAACCCCGAGGTGTCTCTGGCACTCCCGTGTATTCTAGCCCCAGGGGTTGGTCAGGCAGATACACATTTTTACTCTGTGGTTGATCTCATATTAGTTAATTATGTCTACAAGCCCCTCCAGATTCTAGACCCCCACTAACTACCTACTCCTGTGGAACAATGAACACTTAGGCATCGTCCGAGACCACACTCAATCATTATACAAAGAGCAAGTCAACGTACATAAAGTTTATTCTACCCTTGAGAATATAGAACTGAAATGAACATCCTGATAGAATAATCTATTTACACAAATAGAGGATAGAGTAGAGACAGAATCAGAGATATGGTTGTCATCATGGAGTTGAGAAGTAGATTGGATGCAGATGTCCCGTCCAGTCGGTCCGCCACTCACCCGGCTTCCTTCCAGTGAGATGACTAGAACCTTGGAGACCACTCCGTCTCCAGAGCGTGGATCCACAACAATAGAGTCACTGCTGGACCTCAATCAACTGGACCAACTGCATCTTTATCACTCCCATTGAGTCACGGTTAATACACAGTTCTCGTTCAACCCTGGCTGGGAGACAATCCTCCTGGACTTGACTCCAAGTATTCGTGACTTCGATGAACCTAAGTAGTCACTGACCAATCTAATGGTCCCGCAATCATAGCACAGTAACACTGCTTGATGAATATGTCAATAACCAATTCAATGGTCCCGTACTCATATCACAGTAACACTGGTTATAGAATCAGTCCCTGACCAATCTAATGGTCCCGCAATCATAGCACAGTAACACTGCTTGAAGAATATGTCAATAACCAAGTCAATGGTCCTATACTCCTATCACAGTACCACTGCTTGAAGAATCAGATAAGGCAACTGATATGTCACTGAGTCCTACACGAACACAGTTCCAAGTCTTCGTACTCGTTCAGTACACTATTAGAATCAGACATCTACTTTCAAGGAAAACAATTCAGGTTGGACTATAATCTATTGTCCCTTCCACCTGGTAACACTTGCCACAAGTTAATAGCTGGTGTAGTTCTTCTCAAGACCTGCCACTATAGCTGTCATAAGAACCATTCAAGTGTATACATTTCGTTTTTCCGCGTTTAGGCAGAACCACCGTAATAATATACGGTCAGGTATTTCCTTTCTTTGAGCATGATTGCTCAAAATGCTGAAATGTTCCTGGCTGAAATAGAGTATCTTCTAATGTAGAAAAACATCACAAACCATCACGTCCCACACGTGCACCTTCAGGGCACCTGTATTACTTGATGCAAACCTTCACGCATGGTGAATCACACTGGGTACATGGTGTGGTTGAGTCTGGCGTGATAAGTAAAGAATTGAACCCTTCGCTGTGTCACACGAAGTGGTTTCCCGCCAACGACAATTATAGTTGACTGGTTCCTCAACAGGCAAACTCCTGAAAAGGAAGAGCGACCGGTGAGAGTATACTGGCCCAAACATTAGTCCACATGCATCCTACCAATGACTACTCAACCCTCAGTCATGCTACTTAGTTATGCATATAACTAAAGCATTATCTCTATCTGGAGAGTAGTAAAGCATGGGTTCAGTAATGTCAGCTGGCCTCACAGAACAGCCCATCAAACAGAGCAAGAAATCAGAATGACGAGTCTGATCTTAGGTCTCACCTATCCCTAATCATCTACCAGTCGTCGCTAACGTCAGTAGTGATAGTAGGCTGTTATCATAGTTCTAATTTAATCGAACTAAACACTAAGGTAAAGAGTCCCTGGACTCGTTCCTTACATCATCAATGTTCATTAATCACATAATAATGATCAATATACCATCCCTCGGGATATAGGAATAGTACATGATCACATCCAATATGTACACAAGCCTGTTTGCTGGTGGGACCACCTGCCCACGCCATAGCAAACTCTTCTTATCAGACTCCTCCTTAGAGTCAAGAAGCCTTCTTGAGAATACATGTTCCCCACATGTTCCAAGGGTAATGTTCCAGTTCAGCCCTCCCAAGTGGTTTAGCCTTGGCCGGGACCGAACTTCATCGTTGGTCTGGTCTACCAACCTATACTTTCATAACTCGCTTTCACATCCCCCATATCCTATATGTCCCCTGTCTCATACAGCCTCCTTGCATCCTTCCATACTTCCAGCACCTTAGCATTCACTCGCACTAGCGCCAGTATGAAAAAACCAGGATAGCTCAGACAAGAATTCAGAACGCATATTTATATCGCGACGGCACGCATTGTTATCACGCGTCGACCTATTCGGCGTTCGGAATTACTCCAGGAAGTATCACATGCCATGACCTAATATATATACACAATACCACAATATATATATATATATATATATATATATATATATATATATATATATATATATATATATATATATATATATCCCCAATGCAGACTTACCTTCACACAGAAATCCCGTGTTCCACACAATGAATTCACTATTAAGTTACTACACAATAGTTACATCATTCCTGGTGGCACAGAACTAAGTTCTTTCTTTACTTAGTCACTAAGCACAGTTTTGTCTGAATCTCCACCTACCAACTTACCTGGTTTTCTAACCATTCTCCTGGCTTCAGCAACTGACTGACATAAATCTAGGTTTCTATCAGGCACAAATAACTATGTTTTAATTCTAACACAGCAACCTAATAGATGCAACGATTTGCGATATATGGTAAATATAATTTGAACCCAGATCGCCCACATCGCATTCCTACTTTCCCAACAGCTGATTCGCGAACACACTTTGGTAAACAAAACACATGATTAGCCGTCAGCAGCGTTATCGATCGGTTTGCTAATTAGTATGCAAGGACATCCGCATAGGTAATGAGGTTAGAACGATGGCGTTTGGTACACACTTACAAAGTTAAATGATTTAAACAAATATGTACCTGAATGTCGAGAACCAGACTCCAGTCAGCTTTCAGAACTGTTCAAGGGGCCCTCAGCCTCCTTTCCGTAACAGTCAGCCGAATCATGGTTGAGGTGAGACGCAACACAAAATGGCTCACACAGGCCTGCGTCTGCTCTCTACGAGCAAAATTGAAGTGAATGAATGGTTTAGCCAATTTCCCCACTCGTGCCAACTCAATGCGCACGAGGAGCTAGTGCTTCTTGGGAAAAGACACTTTCTCGGGAAACAGTCATTCCCCGACTAGAATTTCTAGATCTCTCTGCACGAGAATCTAGTGCTATACCCAGCCTCACGGGTCACTCAAATTCAGGAGCTCCGAGAAGATTCTAGATGGTAATTCCTCCATCGGCTTCCCCCAGTCTATTTATAGCTGGGAAAGTCCCCCGATGATGCGCCAAAATAGTGCGGAATCTTTACGACCCAAGACAGACAAACGCGTTTCGTCACAATATTGATGAATGGGAACATTTAGGTTTTTTAAATGTGGTTATATAGATGAATGAGAAAATTGAGGTTTTTTAAATGTGGTTATATAGATGAATGAGAAAATTGAGGTTTTTTTAAATGTGGTTATATAGATGAATGAGAAAATTGAGGTTTTTTAAATGTGGTTATATAGATGAATGAGAAAATTGAGGTTTTTTAAATGTGGTTATATAGATGAATGAGAAAATTGAGGTTTTTTAAATGTGGTTATATAGATGAATGAGAAAATTGAGGTTTTTTAAATGTGGTTATATAGATGAATGGGAAAAGTGAGGTTTTTGAAATGTGGATATATAGATGAAAGGGAAATATGTCAGCAGAAGATAACTAAGTATTATCAGAAAAATGAGATTGAAGAAATCAATACTGAATTAAGTCACAGTCAGACAATTAAAATACTTCAGCCATATCTTCTTCTTTGTTTTATCCGAAATGTTTGTTTTGATCATAATTTGTTTTGTGCCTGTTTACAGCAGAGCTGCAATATTTGTGTATGTAAGCCGACACATTCGACTTCTTCAGGCATTTGTTGACCAGGTTAACCTTTCTGAACTCCGGCCATATTAACAAATACAGCATCTTGTTTAAGGATGTGCTCGAGAGAAAGGTAGAGGAGAAGTGTGCAGGAGGAAGACAATGCTACATGTGGTTGGACAAAAATAAGAGATGGATTGGGAGAAGCTTATATGAATGCATCTTAAAGACACAGGACAGAGATTGTTGGAGACTCATTAGAGACAGGGATACACATAGAGAGGGATGAAGGAGAGAGAGAGAGAGAGAGAATAAAATATTAGTACCAAGTAACTTTTTTGGAGTTACTTTGAATGTTGAGATGGCACTTGTTGATACTGATGATGATGATGATAATAATGATGAGATTCAGAGACTGTGGCTCAGATCTTTAACTGAAAGTAAATACCTCCTGGCCCAGAAGCAACATAGTTGTCTAGATATGAAGGTTTAAGCGGAGAGGCGTGGTTTAAAGAGAAGAGGATTGACTGTATTGCACTGAGTTTATTATATAGGGTGTATTTTTAATGACTGTACAATGTCTGAAAATGTTGCCGGTCCAAGTTTTGTATTTACTCTCTGTAAAGTTCATGCAACATAATTGGTAAATACAATACTTTGACTGGCAATATTTTCAAAAACTGCACATTCATTAAAAATACACCCTGTACATGGCTAAGTTGAAGAGAGGCACAAACCTGCTGTCTTGTAGGTAGACTGGGAACAGTCAAAGGCTAGGGAAAGCAAACTCAAAAAAATGCTTGTGAAGGTCTAATGTACTGAGTCACAGGCTTGATGAAACAGTGCAGCACAATTGATTTAATGATGTCCTATCTGATATTTTGATGAAGTTGGTGTTATATTATTGTTTGTTGCCTGGCTGTTAAAGCTTTCCATATACATCTTTTCTATCTGTCTCTGCCTGTAATGTACAGTATTGTTTCCAATAAGCCTAATTTCTCTATTCAACCGCTTCTACTGTTATGTCTTATAAATTGTATTTGTCTTTTCCTTATGATATGATGAGTGATCTTATCATCATCAAGTGCCAAGCCAGCTGGCTTAAGTGTTCATGTCTCTCCACAGATCTCAATCTTTGATGTTTTGGATCAACTCTGCTGCTAATATTCCTCCATACCACCGTCTCAATCCATCCAGCATCACTTCTCTTGGTCAGCCTCTGCCTCTCTTTCCCCTTGATCTTTCCCATTGTCATGATGTCCCACACTCTTCTCATCAGGTGACCAAAGAAAACTGTCTCTTTCTTATTGTGGTATATAATGTTCTAGTTTCATTAGCCTCTTTCAGGCAATCGTCGTTAGTTACTCTGGCAAACCAAGGAATTCACAACATTCATCTTAGGAACCACATCTCTGTTGCTTCCAATTTCTTTCTAATTTGTTCATTTACATTCCAAGATTCACTGCCATACAACAAAGCAAGTTCTATATAGCACTTCAGCACTCTTTTTCTGATCTTGTAAAGCATGCAATTCTCAGTATGTCATTGTTTGTTCTTTTCTCTGTCCGTGATAGTCTCAGCCTTGTCAAACACCATATCTCCACTGTCTCCAGTTTCTTCACCCTCTCATTACTCACTGCCCATCAGTCACAACATGCAGAAGAAGGAGCCACAGACAATTGTTCAGTGTTAAAGAAGGAGAGGACTTTCTTTGTTTGATTTGATTTCATTCAGTACTGTTATTTATGCCCTGCTGTTACATTTGTCTGTGTACAACTATAACAGTTTATATGTATATAGCTCCAGCTTTTATTGCTGTTTGTCTGTAGCATTTATCATGTGTTTGTTTATAACATTTATCTGTGTACAACTGTAACAGTTTATATGTGTGCAGCTATAATATTTATCTGTGTTTATTTATATTTGTATATGTACAATTATAACAGTTTATATGTGTATAGATGTACCATTTATCTGTGGTAATTTGATATATGTATAACAATAAAATTTATCACTGTTTATTTGTAACATTTATCTGTGTACAACAGTAACAGTTTATGTGTGTATTGCTATAATATTTATCACTGTGTTTATTTATAACATTCATCTGTTGTCAGATTATCTGTGTATACCTATAATATTTATATGTGCACAATTATATCAATTTGTCTGTATGTTTATATAACAATTTATCTCTCTACTATAAAATGTATCTGTGTATAACTGTACCAATTTACCTGTGTCCTATAACAGTTTATCTGTTTATAATAATTTGTCTGTGTTTTATCATGATTTATCTCTATAACTATAATAATGTACATCTGTAATGCTTTGTATGTGTACAGCAGTACTTGATTTTGGCTTTTCCTTTCTTGTATCTACAAAGGTGGCCTCAGGAATCAAAGGTCCTAAACATGGCCTGATATTTGTCTACAACCCAGAGTAAGTGTTTGTGTGGTGGCTAAACACTTGTCCACTGATGTATCCAACTAAACAAGCAAGACTTTTTATGCATAGTCAGTTAGCCAGCTTTCAGATTATCTTCAGTGCATATCAAACCCCAGGTAGCGGGGTAGGGGTATCCCCTATCAAAGGAGAAGTAAGGCGCCTCCTTCCCTCCGCTAGCCTACGGGACACCCTTGGGCAAGGTGGAGTACCCGTTTAGCCCCCCGATCAGGGTAACGTGAAGCCATGAGTGCAGGTGGTGGATGAAGATGGAGAGCAGCCGACAGATAGTTGTAGGTTATGGTCTCCACCTTCACGACGGTAGGCAGAGGATCTCCTTTTTTGAGGAGACAATGGCTACGGTCACTGACCAGTATGGTCACTGCTAGGAAGGAAAGCGATGGCAAACTACCTTCTTTACACATGCCAAGAAAATCATGTTGTGTTCACTTATCGATAATCAGAGAAACGGCGTAAATGGGTGCTCCATAGGAGCAGCCTCGCCCGGTAGGGATAGTCATGCGCACCAGGTGACTCCAGACCGTCAACAGGCTACTAGGTGCAAAAGATTAATATCATTGAAAGTAGGAACTTGGAATGTTAGAACAATGAATGCAGATGGAAAGTTGGAGGACATCAAAAAAGAAATGGAGAGAGAGAAGATTAACATATTAGGAATATCGGAAACGAGATGGAGAGGAGCAGGGATAAGGACAGGAGAGGATTGTAAGATTATTTACTCGGGGGGAGAAGAACAGCAAAGAGGTGTAGCCATTATATTAGATAAGCAAACATCAAATTCTGTCAAAGGATATTGGGCTGTGTCAGACAGAGTTCTATTAGTAAAATTAAACGGAAGACCTTTTAAAATAAATGTAATTCAAGTATATGCCCCAACAAGTGAAAGCAGTGAAGAAAGTATAGAGGAATTTTATAATGACATGGAGTCTGCTTTGAAGAACTGTAAAAAATCAGAAATAAATATCATAATGGGTGATTTCAACGCAAAAATAGGAAAGCAAAGCGATGGATGCAGTGTAGGCAACCATGGTTTGGGAGAGAGAAATGAAAGAGGTTACAGACTTGTAGAATGGGCAAAAGAACAAGAAATGGTTGTAGGAAACACCTGGTTTAAACAACATCCTAGAAGATTATGGACATGGAGGAGTCCAGACAGCAGGATTAAAAACCAGATAGATTACATCCTGATAAGCAAAAGGTTTCGAAATGCATTAACAGTTGTAAAAACAGTTCCAAATGCAGACTGTTACAGTGATCACAGATTAATTACTGGCACATTGAGGGTAAAGTTAAAGAAAGTCAAGTATACAGCAGGAAACCCTAAATATGACTTGTGCAAATTGAAAACTGACAAAGAAATACAAGATAATTTTAACATAGAAGTAAAGAACAAATTTGATTTATTGTCTGATCTAGAGATCCTATTTCAAGATGTAGATGATCAATGGGAAATGCTGAAGAATTCAATCAGTTGTGCAGCAGAAAAAACTATTCCAAAAGTAAAGAAAGTGGGCCGTAAGACATGGATGACTGAAGAAATTTTACAACTAATGGAAACAAGAAGACAGAACAAAATAATCCTGCCAAATATGAAGAAATTCACAGAAAAGTCAGAACCTTATGTAAGGAGGCTAAAGAAACATGGCTTGAGAAAAATTGCAGAGAAATTGAAAAACAACACAACAGTAAAAATGCGAAACTAATGCACAAAAGAATTCAGGAGATTACTAATCAAAGAACACGTACATCAGCAGGCTGCCTAAAGACAAAAGATGGAAGAGTCATAATAGAAAAAGATCAGATTTTACATGTATGGTCAGATTACGTGAAAAACCTTTATGACGATAACAGAGACGAACAATATATTGTTCAAAATAACAATGAAGGGCCAGCAATTTTGAAGACGGAGGTTCAGAATGCTCTTAATCATATGAAATCTGGCAAGACCCCCGGTCCAGACAGCGTCACAACAGAAATGATTAATGCTTTAGAAGAATATGGAATAGATAAAGTTACCAGTCTGCTTAATACAATATATGATACTGGAAATATACCTCATGAGTTATGTAATTCTGTATTTATTGCAATCCCAAAGAAATCAGGAGCCTTGGAATGTGATCAACATCGAACAATTAGTATAATGAGTCACATCACGAAGATTTTGCTAAGAATTATCATGCAAAGAGTTAGGAGGAAAATACAACCTGAAATAGGAGAAGAACAATGTGGGTTTGTAGTAGGCAAGGGTACAGTAAATGCTGTGTATATACTGAGAACCGTAATCGAACGTTCTATAGAAGTAAACAAAGATCTACACCTTTGCTTTATTGACTACACAAAGGCTTTTGATAAAGTGAGACATGTCAACATGATAAGGATGCTTGAAGATCTACAAATTGATGGGAAAGACCTTAGACTTGTAAAAAACATATATTGGAAACAACAAGCTGCCATAAGAGTTGATAATGAAGTAAGCCAATATCAGCCTATTAAGAGAGGTGTGAGACAGGGATGTGTAATGTCTCCAGATCTGTTTTCCCTGTACAGTGAAAATATTTTCAGAAATATTGAAAATATGGAAGGAATCAACATTGGGGGACGATGCATCAATAACATTAGATATGCAGATGATACAGTCTTGATTGCAGACAATGAACAGGATCTGCAAAATTTAGTAGATGCGGTTGTTACACACAGTGAACAACAAGGGTTAGAATTAAATTGTAAAAAGACACAGATTATGGTCGTCACTAGGAAGAACGAAATACCACAGTGTAATATACAAGTAAATGGGAATATTCTTCAACAAGTGAATAGGTACAATTATCTCGGAACAGTAATAACATCTGATGGGAGATGCCTTGAAGAGATTAGAACAAGGATCGCCATGGCAAAAGTAGCCTTTAGCAAGATGAAAAACATACTGACCAATAAAAAGATGTCAATTGAAACGAGAAAAAGAGTGTTGAGATGCTACATAGAACCTGTACTTTTATATGGATGTGAAGCTTGGACAATGAGCAGCCAGGCTGAAAAACATCTGATGGCTGTAGAAATGTGGTTTCTGAGGAAAATGCAAAGAATACCATGGACAGCCAGAAAGACCAATGAACAAGTCCTTCAAGAAACAAATGAAGGATGGCTTGGCCTTGTGGCATGGTCGAGACAGAAACACGGAACTGATCCACGACTCTGATGATCGAGTGAGATGGCAGAACATGACCGCCCACGCTTACCGGCATGGCACATGATGGATGGATGGATATCAAACCATTCAGTCCATGAGTGCCCAGACCTCCTCCTCAGTATCTCCCTCAGTGTGTAATGGCTGATGACATCAGTTCTTTGTTAATTGACTGTTCTTTTTAGGCTCCCTGCATAATGAATGCTTTTGTCTACCTACACCCCTTTTGGCTTGATGTTCTTGCAGTCTGATTAAGATTGCGGATTCACAGTCATCACTTGATTTGTTTTACCTTCCTGCCTCTCTTAGGGCAATCACTACATCTGCCTGGTCAATTGCTCATCCACTTTCCACAACAGCCTGGCCCTCAAGCCTATCAACTTGTTTGTTTCTTCTGACACCTGCATGGCCTGGCACAAATATGAAGCTGATTTTTTATTACCATAACCTCCTCAGAGACCCCACCCACTCTTCAAGCCTAGCCAATCTCAGTCTTCCTGAGTATACTCGTTGAGTCGCTGAGAAAACATGCCTGGGTGAAAGTTTGTGTCTCCAGCCAGGCTAATGCTTTACACATTGTTCTGATGAAATGTTTTACCCAGACACACACATTAACGTCAAGTGATTTAGATAGTTTTATCCTGTGTAAAGTCCAAATTGGTATTGGGACAACCTTTGCCACTTTTGGTGCATAGAAAGATACTTACTAGTCATACCATCATTTACTGCCAATATAGTACCTTGCGGTGTATGGCAGGGAGGTCTTGAGCCTGAGGAGTTAAGGCCGCATGACTAGTGCAGTCGCTGCGAACTGTGCAGGCTAGAGTTTTCTCTTTGCCCCCCACAGAAAAAATCTCCACACCTTACAGAGAATTTGAACCTGGGTCTCCCAAAAGAGAATCCAGCATTCTAGCCACTCAACCAGCTGGATACCTATTAGTACTAAAGCAAATTTCATAAGATCTTATTTTTGGCTTTTGTAACACATGACCACTGGGCTGGCAGGCAGGTATGCCAGCTACTGCCATACTGAGGCTACCTGGGATCAAGTACAAAGACAGAAAAAATATATATGAAAAAGAAGCAACAAACATACCTTAATTATAACCAATGTTTCAGAAGCAGGTTGAGTGAGGTCTGTTTTCTTTTTTTTTAGGAATAGGTTAGGATTTGCCACTTCATTCAGCGTTTTCTCACTCCGTAGACTTTCTATCTCTAATGCCCTCAATCTTTTCAGTTGTTATAATGTTCTCTCATCTCATAATATGACCAAAACATTATGATCCAATTGATGTGATGTGGGTATTCACTTGTCTTCTTGAATTTTCCTTTTTAAGTTCTTATATATTGGTCTGTGAATTGGACACCAGATAATGTTCTTTGAGAAGGAAAGTTACCAAAGATAAACTTTATATACTAAGACCTTCCACCAATGCCATTTACAAGGAGCATTTTATATGGAAGAAAGCAACAGCTACTGAATGTAATATATATCACTGTGCATATATCACTGTATGAAATTGGAACAAGGGGCAAAAATCCAAGGGCTCTGCACGTATAACACCAAACAGTGTGAAGTATATGCCATGGGATATCTTTGTCTGTATCTCTTATATCATAACTCAACACTTTGTCATTGTTTTTCAGATCGATACCAGATCTAGGCCCCAAGTGCAGCCCAGAAGAGCAGATTTCATATTTCAGCAAATATGATTTTTGGAGGGAGAAGGAATTTGAATTCAGCATTTCCTATAGGTAATCATATATTCGGGTCACTCTTTCTCTCAAATAGTTAGACATCCTCCCTCAATTACAGTCTCGTCCCGTCTCCCGCTTCTTGCTCAGACCAGTCATCACGTGGTCCTTGACTGTGTGCCGTTGGTGATAGTTGTGCTGGGTTAAGTCTCTCGTCAACAATGATGTTGTCCTGTCCTTCAACCGTCTGTTGATGGTAGGCGTCTTATGTCGTACCGTCCAAGGTTAAACTGTCCTGTCATTCAAGGGCACTGTCCTGTCATTCTACCCCATGTCCTGTCTATTCATGGGCGTATAGTCCTGTCCACTCTACCCGTACTCTACCCCTGTCCTATCTCTGTCCTCTGTCCTCTATGTCCTACCTTTGGGACCCTGACACTTCTTCAATATTCAGCTCTTGAAGTATGGATGCATTTGTTCTTTTCTTTACCCAAGATATTCTTAGAACCCGTCTATAACATTTATACTCAAAATAAAAAATGTAACTGAAATGAAATGTAAAATATTTAACTAATGAAAAAACCTGGCCAACATAGCAAATATGCTAGCAGACGAGTAAGACCTTGGAGTGCTGATAATCTCTGGGCATGGTATCCTAGTGCATTTTCCCCTTGTTTGGACTTACATTGCCTGGTTTTGTTGACCAGCTACTGAATTGTATTTTGGTGCTAAGCTGTGAGCTGTGAATTTCTTTCAGAATGCTCTTCGTTTGTGTCCACTGTGGCTTTGTTGTGAAGTGCCAATTCAGAAAATGGCAGACGGATAGGTGCTGGCACTCTGGCATCTGCTTTATTAGGATAATGTGTGAGAGGGTTGCTTATGTTTGTTTGGACTGCTGTCTTCTTCGGCAGTGAAATACATATTCGAATGAACAACTGCTTGCTGTTGGTGTCCTCGCAGTTTGGTCTTGTTGAAGATAATGTTTCCTTCGTGAGTTTACACAGCACAATGTCTTCTTCAGCAGTGAACTAACTGTTAGATTCATACAAGAGACAACATTGCAGTTATAGACATATTTCAAGTGAATGAAAGAAGAAGAAGAAACAGTGAACTTCATATTCAAGTGGACAACAGTTTGTTGTTGGTGCCCTGATAATTTGGTCTTGTCGAAGATAACATTTCCTTCACAAGTTTACACAGTACAATGATGAGCATTCCATGTGGTTTTCATGGCACAGGAATGGAGCAATGATAAGAAAATCCTTTGCTATGAAGTTTTAATCGTGTGATTACTACTGCTTAACTAGTCATCTCGCTGAGCCATTTTTTCCTGGATCAGCTGCATGCTGATTTAAGTATCTCTGTTTGTATTTTTTTTTTTTAAATAGCGTTACTCCAGAAAGATAAGAGGTGTGTATGGATGATTGGTTGGCTAGTGAATCTTCCAGAAAACTGAATTTTAATTCTTCCAGTGCATTGGTTTTCAAGTTATCTGAGTCTTGAAAAGGGCTCACATCCATCGAAGTGATGTTGGTGCAGAGACTGTTCTCCCGACCCCCTACCACAGTACTATTTCTGTGGGGACTGTGTTGCGGAGCTATCCTTCCCGTCTCCAAGATCAGAAACCATGGGAAGCTTCTTCCACAGGATTATCCTTACTGTTACCTAGTTGCCCCACATCATGAATGCTTGAAAACATTGGTACTAGCTGCTGGAATCACATCCATGAAGAGTTAAAGTGTGTCATTTTGTTTACAAAGGGTTTGTGTGGTTTGTTTTTTAACATGAGTTAATGTGTGTCTTTTTGAACATCAAGAGTTAATGTGTCTTTTTCAACATGAAGAGTTAATGTGACTTTTTTTAACATGAAGAATTAATGTGTGACTTTTTTTTTAACATGATGAGTTAATGTGTGACTTTTTAACATGAAGAGTTAATGTGACTTTTTTAAACATGAAGAATTATTGTGTCTTTTTTAACATGAAGAGTTAATGTACCTTTTTTAACAACGAGAGTTAATGTGTATTTTTGAACATTTTCAGGGTTTATGTGTGTCTTTTTGAACATGAAGAGTTCGTGTGGGTCTTTTTAAACATGGAAATTTAATTTGTGTCTTTTTTAATATAAAGAGTTAATCTGTGTCTTCTAAAACAGGAATGCTGGCCTCGGAGGCATGGCAGACAACCCAGTGGCATACTTTCAAGTGGATTCAGACTGGTGAGTAGTAGCATGGAATTGTAATCTGTGTTAGTACACTAGATGTGTATCAGCAGTGAAATGTGTCACCTGATTGTTGTATCAACAGTATGTGTCTATTTCTGTCTTTGATGCTCTCTAGCCTCAACTGTTCCTTCTATTGTGGTTTTCTCTAGATTGTTGTGTCATTATATTACTTTGATGAGTTGCGCTCGCACGCTTTTAAGTCAAGCGTAGGGCATACACACTATTTCTATTAGTAGCTGGACTGAATTTTGTGTGTGGATTAGCTTTCCCTATTAACAGTGTCCCTCGCTATCAAGCGAACCCACCAGGACTTAAGAGGTACTTGTAATTTACGTCCCCAAGTCAAGGATGATAGGTCAACATTTTAGTCCAACTGTCCAGTGTAGGGGTTTGAACCATTTACATCGGCATGACTTTTAAGCGACCTCGGCATCAGCACAAAGGATTTTTAAGAACACGCATTCTTATCCATTCGGTCATGCTGACCTATTTTTGATGAGTTTAAAGTATACAGTACTCTATCATATTACTTTTATGGATCTAAGTTAGTTAGTTAGTTAGTCAACAGATCATCCTCATTGCACATCGAACCATTCAGTCCATAAGTGCTCGGATCCCCTCCTCAGCAAATCCCGCAGCTTGTAGCGGCTAACGACGCCAGTTCTGTATTGGTTTATCAGTCTTCTTTGGCTTCCTGCATAGTGTTCTTGTTTGGCCACCCCTCTTTTTATTTGCTGTTCTCGCAGTCTGGCCATGGTTGTAGATTCACAGTCATCACTTGGTTCTTGCAAAAGTCTTACTTCTTGTAGAGCATTCAGAATGTCAGCCTGGACCATGGTGTGTCCGCCCTCCACAGTAGCCTTACCTGCGAGTTTGTCAGCCTGCTCATTTCCTTGTACTCCCGCATGCCCTGGCACGAAGTTATGGATCTAAAGTAAACAGTACTCTGTTATATTACTTTTATGGATCTAAAGTATACAGTACTCTGTTATATGACTTTTTTTGATCTACAGTAAACAGTACTCTGTTATATTTCAGTGATGAAGTTGATGTCTATAGTACCTGGAGTGCTGTTGGAAAGGTACGTCTTTGCTAGTGTGGCATTGAAAAATGTGTTGATTTTCACAATGCTTATGTTGAAATCAGTTTGTAGCAAAAATAACATCTTTTCTGATTTCCTGTGGAACATAAACAGTAACTAAGTTGTAGCTGTTTGTTTGTATTTTTTTTTTTTTTTGCATTCACTTGCTTTTGACTCAAGCGTAGTCCATACACATGCTACACTGGACTGATTTTGTGTGTGTGGGTTAGCTCTTCTTATTACCAGTGTCCCTCGCCATCTAGCCAAACCACTCTGACTTCTGAGGTACTGATGATGATGGAGGCAGTGGAAACCTGCCCTAACAAACTTTCTCCTGCAGTGAGAAACAGACTTGACTCCTACAATGAGAAACAGACTTGAGTCCTGCAATGAGAAACAGATTTGACTCCTGCAATGAGAAACAGACTTGACTCCTGCAGTGAGAAACAGACTTGACTCCTGCAATGAGAAACAGACTTGACTCCTGCAATGAGAAACAGACTTGACTCCTGCAGTGAGAAACAGACTTGACTCCTGCAGTGAGAAACAGACTTGACTCCTGCAATGAGAAACAGACTTGACTCCTGCAGTGAGAAACAGACTTGACTCCTGCAATGAGAAACAGACTTGACTCCTGCAGTGAGAAACATACTTTACTCCTGCAATGAGAAACAGACTTGACTCCTGCAATGAGAAACAGACTTGACTCCTGCAATGAGAAACAGACTTGACTCCTGCAATAAGAAACATACTTGACTCCTGCAATAAGAAACATACTTTACTCCTGCAGTGAGAAACATACTTTACTCCTGCAGTGAGAAACATACTTTACTCCTGCAGTGAGAAACATACGTTACTCCTGCAATGAGAAACAAACTTTACTCCTGCAGTGAGAAACAAACTGTACTTCTGCAATAAGAAACATACTTTACTCCTGCGATGAGAAACAAACTTTACTCCTGCAATAAGAAACATACTTTACTCCTGCAGTGAGAAACATACTTTACTCCTGCAGTGAGAAACATACTTTACTCCTGCAATAAGAAACATAAACATACTTTACTCCTGCAGTGAGAAACATACTTTACTCCTGCAGTGAGAAACATACTTTACTCCTGCAGTGAGAAACATACGTTACTCCTGCAATGAGAAACAAACTTTACTCCTGCAGTGAGAAACAAACTGTACTTCTGCAATAAGAAACATACTTTACTCCTGCGATGAGAAACAAACTTTACTCCTGCAATAAGAAACATACTTTACTCCTGCAGTGAGAAACAAACTTTACTCCGGCAAAGAGAAACAGACTATTCCTGCAATGAGAAAAAGACTTTACTACTGCAATGTTCCTGCAGTGTGAAATATGTTTTCCTAAGCTGCAGCTTAGAGGTAGTGAACTAATTTCACAATTATCAGACATTCCAAGTCGAGGGTTTGAAATCAGCTACGGACAATTTGGAAGCAGATCGCCTTGCGTTGATTTCCATGGTATGGGCATTGGTCATTTAGAAAGCAATGGCAAATTACTGAAATTAAAAGTTGCCTAGTAAATCACAATTACCCAAGAAATGCTGGAGTTGATTGCAACTTCCTGTAAAGGACACACAAGTGACTTTTAATTTGTGTATAATTGTGTAAATAGTCTGAAGACAGAAACGAATACTTTTACTTTTTTGTTATTGCTTCATTGTGATTGTTTAAAGATAGCACGATACTGCACACATCAAAGTATTGATTGATTGATTGATTGATTTAGGAACCGACATCACAGCATATATATCAAAGTATACTATCAAGAAACATGAGAATGTATTATTTCAGTATGTTATGGTCAAGTTCTTGGAACCAAGACATGAATCAGCCACAAGACTTGGGATCGCATCCATTAAATTCTTTGGATTCACAAGGAATTTGGTGGTGAACAGTTTGAGTCAGGTCTGTGTGGGTTATGGTACTTATTTGTGTGTGGATTATTGTTCTTGTTTCTGTGTATGTTGCAGCCCTTGCTTGTAAGAATCATGGTCCTTGCCTGTGAGGTACGTTTCTTACTTATATGTGTTGGGATATTTGTTTATGTGTGAGTTGTTTCTCTTGCCTGTTTGAGTTATGGTCCTTGCCCATGTGAGTCACAGTTCTTGTTTATGTGTGTTATGAGGCTTGTTTCTATGTATGTTTCTCTAGTTTTTTTGGAAACGTTATGAGAAGAAATAAATTGGAGAACTTGGTGAAAACTGGCAAGATTGAGGGGAAGAGAGCAAGGGAAAGGCAGAGAAGTAAATTCTCTGATGGCTTTGCCAAGGGGTATGGTCAAGACAAGAACACTGAGATGATCCACGACTCTGGTGACCGCGTGAGATGGCAAAACATGACTCCCTATGCTTATTGGCATGGCGCATGATATGATGATGATCTTGCATGTTTGAGTTATGATCCATGCCTGTATGAGTTACAGTTCTTGCATATATTTGTTATGATGCTTTTTACTGTGTGTGTTGTTTCTCTTGCCTGTTTGAGTTATGGTCCTTGCCTGTGTGAGTTACTGTTCTTGCTTATGGGTTGAGTTGAGTCAAGAACCAACATCACTGCACTCGGAGCATTCCCATAAGTGCTCAGAATTCATCTTCAACAGCCAACAAAGAGTTCCAATACTTCTTCTGCTGCATTCATCCAGAGAGTTTTTTTCAGACGTGATTGCGTTGTGCCTGTTTACAGCAGAGCTGCGTTCTTGCACAGTTAGGTCGACACACCCAACTTCTGCGGGCATTTGTTGACCAGGTTAACCTTCCCTGGAGTTCCAATACTAATGGTGCTCGTTGCAATCCGATTTTATATGTCCGTCTTGCTTTACCTGTGAGTGATGACTGTCGACCAGATCCCCTGACCACACCTTTGCTGCTGCATTCTCTCTAGACCATGATAGTCTATCTGTTCGTCTCCATTATTCACATGTTGTTTTATGGCTCTTGTCTGCACGTGTTGTGCTTCATGTTTATGTGTTACAGTTCTTGTAACCAAGAAAACCAGGCAGTATTTCTGTTCTTAGATGTTGAATTGGGTGTATGTAAAAGAGAACGAATGAACAAACTTTATTTTCAAAGGGTCACAAATTGCAGCCCCATCTTACATTTGACCCTTTCAATTTCATTTTCATACATCAATTATCTATTATTGTGCATGTTACTTACAAATAGGTAAAAGAAAAATTGTTAAATGAAAGTTGTGAATATAAACAATGCATATTACCATGTATGAGACAGACAGGCAGGCATACTTGGGCACATGCATAAAACACATACCTGCATACCTGCATACATCATTCACACAAACTCTCACAGTTACGCACCCACTCAATAACACACAAATACACACTTCCTCATATACTCACTCAAAATCACAAACTCACTAACAAAAGTTTACTTAAACATACTCTCTCTCTCTCTCTCTCTCTCTCTCTCTCTCTCTCTCTCTCTCTCTCTCTCTCTCTCTCTCTCTCTCTCTCTCTCTCTCTCTCTCTCTCTCTCTCTCTCTCTCTCTCTCTCTCTCTCTCTCTCTCTCTCTCCCCCCTCTCTCACTCTCTCTCTCTCACTCTCACTCACATACCCATATATCCTCATTCACACATACAGCAAGGCACACACATACACTACATCCACACACATACAGCAAGGCACACACATACACTCCATCCACACACATACAGCAAGGCACACACATACACTCCATCCACACACATACAGCAAGGCACACACATACACTCCATCCGCACACATACAGCAAGGCACACACATACACTCCATCCGCACACATACAGCAAGGCACACACATACACTCCATCCACACACATACAGCAAGGCACACACATACACTCCATCCACACACATACAGCAAGGCACACACATACACTCCATCCGCACACATACACTCCATCCGCACACATACAGCAAGGCTCACACATACACTCCATCCACACACATACAGCAAGGCACACACATACACTCCATCCACACACACACAGCAAGGCACACACATACACTCCATCCACACACATACAGCAAGGCACACACATACACTCCATCCGCACACATACAGCAAGGTGCACACATACACTCCATCCACACACATACAGCAAGGCACACACATACACTCCATCCGCACGCATACAGCAAGGCACACACATACACTCCATCCGCACACATACACTCCATCCGCACACATACAGCAAGGCGCACACATACACTCCATCCACACACATACAGCAAGGCACACACATACACTCCATCCGCACGCATACAGCAAGGCACACACATACACTCCATCCACACACATACAGCAAGGCACACACATACACTCCATCCACACACATACAGCAAGGCACACACATACACTCCATCCACACACATACAGCAAGGTACACACATACACTCCATCCACACACATACAGCAAGGCACACTCATACACTCCATCCGCACGCATACAGCAAGGCACACACATACACTCCATCCGCACACATACAGCAAGGCGCACACATACACTCCATCCACACACATACAGCAAGGTGCACACATACACTCCATCCACACACATACAGCAAGGCACACACATACACTCCATCCACACACATACAGCAAGGCACACACATACACTCCATCTGCACACACATACAGCAAGGCACACACATACACTTCATCCCATATACACATCATCCATGGGCATTGTCAGTTTTCATTGTCCAAAGCTGTACGGTGCTGTGGCAAAGAGGTTATGGACATATTTCGTAATCCTGTATGCAGTATTCAAAACACAGCTGCAGAAGATTTGTCAGCAGACCTTCTTGCACTGGTTTCATACAGGTTTGTGTGCTGGTCGTTCAAAAAGCAATGGCAAACTACTGAATGTAAAATTGCCAAGAAATCACAAACAGCAAAAAAATGCTAGAGTTGACTGCTACGTCCTGTAAAGCAGTGCTTACCAAAGTGGTGGTCTGCAGACCGGGGCCGGTCCATGAGCCCTTCCTTGCCGGTCCGCAACGTGAGTTGAAATAAGTAAGAATAAAGTTAAATATTTTCTCCTTTGAGGATTATTTAGACTTTTTAAAAACAAGATTGTCCTTTTCTCAAAACATGATATTTGCATCGTTTTTATGGTGATTTAATTTTAAAATAAATTGAGCCTGCAGCCGTATAACCCAAGGAGTATTAATTTTTAAGGAAAAGCGAATCATTGCTTCAATGGGAAAGTTAAAAATAGTAACCAGCTGAGACTGATGCTAAAAGCCGGCCCGGTCGATATTAAATCTTATATTTATATTAAAATGTATACTGAGGTCTTATAAAATTCCAGATTTCAAGGAGAAAAATTTATTTAAACGGCACCGGTCCCTGGCACAAAAGGAAAATTTTATGTCGGTCCGCGAAAGTTTGGGAAGCTCTGCTGTAAAGGATATGCAACTGACTAAAAGGACAATAAGAAAGTTGTTCCACCATGTGATTAGCCTGTTCTTATCATACTTTCTAAAGGAACATATTCTCTTTTGTTGACCAGAAACCCTTGGCAGTGCCAGACCCAGCCAAGAGAGCAACTTGTGAGCTTCCTGAAATTGTCAGTTTGGTGCTGTCATTTGTCACAGATATTGCCGTAGAACAGGTCAGTATAAATACACATCACCAGAAGGTGACATAGCCTTTGCAAAACTTCACTGACATGACACCCTGCCTGAGTGACTCTACATCTTTCACCAGTTCTCCCACCTCTGTCCTTGTCATATTTAAGGTTTCTTTATTGCCTTGTGTCAACTTGTCAGCTTTGTGGCTGCGGGGTTATGAATGCAATTTGTGTTTGAAACACAGTTTGGGGGATATTTGGAAACAGTCGGCCTTGGGTTGGTTCCCATACAAAGGTATAAGTGTTGGCTGTTCAGAAAGCAGTGGCAAACTACTGAACATAAACTTGCCAACAAATCATGAACAGCCAAAATATGCTGGGGGTTGACTGCGTTGTGTGATGCAAATGAACTGACCTGTGGGTAGTGGAAACTGCAGTTCCATCATGACAATGCATCTACCCATTCTTTGCATCTGATTCATACTTCCTTGACCATATGCAATATTCCTCTGTTTAGTTAGGTTCCCTGTTATTCCCAGGCATAGATTTGATACTTTTGAGACTTTTTTAATTTGTGGTCAATTTGCTCGTGTGGTACCATAATTAATACTGTTTTGCTCTCTGCATTGCAATGGCTAGTATATCTCTTTGATTAATTAGGTTTGTCAAGGGATTCCATTACCTTATCTTCAGCAAAACATACAGGTGCGACAAAGTCCTAATCTCTACATTCTGTAATGTTATCAGCCCAGGATTTCTTTTATCTATTGCTTTTCAACTTGCCTTCCAACTGTTTAGTGGAGGGTAATTTTCAACAAAGAATGATGGTCAGTAAATGCAGGTTTTTAACTTTGAACTACTGACGGAATAGTTCTTTGTAGACTGCAAATGGATAGATAGATGGATGGATGCAAGGGAAGTGCGGAACTTAAGTATGAACACAGACCACAAAGCAATTATTACCACAGTAAGGACCAATAGAAGAAGAAAGGAAAGACCAGGAAAACACATACAATCTTAATTAGTAAATTTAAAAATCTCAAAGACGAGACCATGAGGGAAAATTATGAGAAAGAATTAAATGAAATTTTTGTAAAAACTACTTATAAAAAGGTAAACAGTGGAAGAATAATGGGAGATGTTCGCATCAAGTATTCTAAACATTGCAAAAATAACATGTGGAACCATTAAAAAATGCAAAACACATATACAGAAAATAACAAGTTGGTGGAACGCTGAAGTAAAGACAGCTGTAAAAGACAAAAAGGAAAAGTATAAAAAATGTGTGACAAGCAAACAGGAACACGATTACATCGAATACAGAATAGCAAGATGGCAAGCAAATAGAATAATAAAGAGAGAAAAACAAAAAGACTGGAAGGATTATGGAGAAATCCTAAATAAAAACTACAAGGAGGCAACTAGAAACTTCTACAAAAAGATAAGTGCAATGAGAACCAGAGCAGAACCCTTTGACCCAATTGGAATAATTAACAGAGAAAAGAGAGAACCAGTAAGTGAACAAAAACCAATACTAAAAAGATGGAAGCAGTACTTCAAACAACTTCTCAACATCCCATCAGATGCCACAGGAATTCAAGAAACTGACACAGATGTCATCAAAGTACTAGAACCAGACATACTGAAAGAAGAAATTAGAGAAGCCATAAGTTTAGCCAAATCACCGGGAAAAGACAAAATATCAAATAAACTAATTATAGCAGCAAAATAAGTAGGAACAGCATGGCTACATAGACTATTTAGCCATGTTTGGATAGAACAACAGATACCACAAGACTGGGGAAGCGCCATGGGGAAGTTTCCAATTTGGAAACGCAAACGCAGTATAAGAGACTGTATGCAGTACAGAGGCATTTCCCTTTTGAGTCATACAGGGAAAAAATTCTGCAAAATTCTAGAGAAAATACTACGACCTATAAAAGAACCCCAGCTAAGTGAAACACAACTTGGATTTAGGAAAAACAAAGGATGCATAGATGCCATCTTTGCTCTTAGACAACTAATAGAAAAATCAACTGAATTCAATGAGATACTCTACTAAGCCTTTGTCGACCAAGAAAAGGCATTTGATAGAGTACTTAGAAACAAGCTATGGAAAATCCTTAAAAGAAATGGAGTGAGTACACATATAACAAACTTATGTAGAAACTTATACACCAACAGTGAAAGCACAGTAAGAACAAATGGAGGATACTCAAAACCCTTCACCATAAGATCCAGGTACGACAAGGTTGTGTTCTGTCTCCCCTCTTGTTCATAACCTATATAGACAGTATATGTAAAGAAAGCAGCCATAGAGGGACCATAACAACACCGCATGAAGAACAGAACACCGAAGAAGAACCAACGGCAAATCACACGATTAAAGAACTCTTATTTGCAGACAATCAAGCATTAATAGCAAAATCAGAATCAAAATTACAAGACCAAAAATCGTCTGAATGAAGTGTGTATGGAACGGAACATAACATGAAAATTAGCACAGGTAAAACAGAGGTAATGACTATAACCAAAGAAGAAAGCACAATAAACATTCATCTAGAAGAACATCCCCTGAATCAAGTAAAGAGCTTCAAGTACCTAGGAAGTATAATATTAAATGGCAAATCAGTTGACGAGATCAAAAATAGATGCAATAAGGCAAACCAACTCACTTGACAAATGGCACCAATACTAAAGAACAAACATGTATCACTAATTACTAAGAAAGCACTATACACCGCAATCTTCCTACCAACTCTATGCTACCAGTGCCAACCCTGGACAGTGACAGAAAAAGAGAAAAGAAAAATCACAACAGAAATGAGATTCCTGAGAAGAGTACTCAGTGTATCAAGAAGAAAGAAAATCAGAAATGAAGAAATCAGGACTAAAGTTGGGGTTATAGCAGCGCTAGATTTTATCAGAAAATAACAGGTTAAATGGTTTGGCCATATAACTTGATTATCAACTAACAGTATACCACAACAAGCAATGATGTACAGACCAGAGGGAAGCAGAGGAAGAGGTCGACCATGTAAACGATTGATAGATTGAATTACAGAGACCATGGGAATCTCGATATATGAAGCCCATAAACAGGCACTCTCCCGCTGTTTATGTATTTGTTTTGTATTCTACAGTCTGTTTGGATAGATTCTGACATATGATTTTTTTAAATCTGGTTTATTCAAGTTGTTATAAGCATTTCAGGCACAAAGTTTGTGAAAATCTGGCGAGAGCAACCAGCACTTTGACATGTTATGATGAGAAGTTCATTAAAAACTTTGTATGTGTTTCATTTAGTTGTGATAATATTGTGATGGAGTAGGCCAGAATTTTACTTATATATGGGTGAAACAGTAATGATGTTGAGGTCAGCATGGCTGAATGGATACGAAAGCTCATTCTTAAACACCTGGTATGCTGATGCCAAGGTTGCTGGTTCAACCCCTCCACCAGTCAGTTGCACTAATATGTCTTCTTGTCGGGACGTAAATTACAAGTACCTCAGAAGTTGGAGTGGGTTCGCCTGATGGTGAGAGACACTGGTAATAGGGAAAACTAATCCACAAGCAAACATCAGTCCAGTGCACTAGAAGAAGTAACATGTATGGACTGCTTGAGTTCAAAGCAAACAATGCTTAAAAAAAGAGTAATGCTGTTTTTGTAGCTAATTGCAACTGAGAAATTAATTGAAGTATTTGTTCTAATTCCAGGTCAAGAAACGAGGTCGCATCTTGAAGCCACAGTTTGAGTTCCTGGATCTTCTTGATCTGGATGCCAGTCAGATGTGGAATTTGCATCTGGCATGTGAGAAGAGGTTGGTAAATTAATCAGTTCATTTATAACTCCACTGACTTTCCCAGCCATTACAATATTTTCCAATGTTTCTCTTCTCACTACAGGAAGGTCAAAACACTGTGTCCTTCTTATAGTTGTGTATAATACTCTGCTTTCATTATCCTTTCCCAGGCACTCTTCAGTTACTCTGGCAGCTCATGGTATTCACATCATTCAACTCGGAATGTCACTGCTGCCCATGTAAATAACGTTATTGACTATTTTCAGAATGAACGAAGAAGGCAACAGTAGCAGAGTCAAGGACCAGTGGAGAAACTCATCCCTTCTGGTGCTTCAGCTGATGCATGGTTTGATACCAATGCTGGCCAGTAGCAAAGGAACTTCAGAGGTACTTTCTTTGCTCTCATCAGAGTATCTTCTATTCTCACCATAGTACTTGCTTTTTTTCAACATAGTGTGCGCAGCGGAGTCACTTGATGGTGCTGCGTATGTTTATGGCTTGGAAGATGCAGATTCATATCCAGATGAAGGAACATTTTCACATTTGTCAGAGGATATCACACTCCCTAATCCCTGAATCATCATCAGTATCTTTCCGGTGGCTTGTCCAGGGCAGAACTTTATCCCCCACAAAAGTGTTTGGAAATTCCTCTCTACCATAAACCAGATGTCCTGCCTCAGTTGCTGTCAGGTGTACATTATACATACCATCCTGAATCCATCTATATGCTCTTTCTATTCTCCACGTTCTCTGTTACATTGTTCCTCCATAATTAACTTTTCCGGATGTTCATATATCATTATTTCCCCTCGCATATCCTTTACAAGACATTGCAGTCAACACCAGCATATTTCAGCTGCTGTTGATGTATTGGCATGTTTTGCGTTCAGTAGTTTGCCATTGCTTTCTGAACGACCGGCTCACATACCTCCGTAAGTAACCAGCACGATGCGATCCGCTGCCGAATCTCGCGCAGCTGTGTTTCGTACGAGAGTATACGTGATTAAGAACAGTGTCCTTAATCCCTTTGCCAGGGAGGCGGGCTCACATATCTTTACATGATCAAAATATTTTATTTTGTGGATTATTTTTAGACACTTGAGTGTCGTCACTGGTGCTACAGAGTTGATGCTCTATCTGAGACTTTCTGCAAGCTGTTCTGTGGAAATAGACCGAGCCAAATGAAATCAAACTCTGTGCAATTAAGTTGATCCACTTGCTTTCAAACTCTTCTTAAACTAATTTTGGACACTACCAGGCAGATCTCCTGCCTTTGGAAGTGCTGGGTTAGTTTACACTGTGGATTGATGCTTCCACCCCGTACATTAAGACCCAAGATTGGGTTATATGTAAATTTGATTTTTGATCCTTGTCTTACTTTATTTACCATTACTTCAGTCTATATTGCTGCTGGTTGTAAAACTTTAGATTCTTTTCCTTTGTTGTCACAATCCCACCCTTGGGAGTAAAGGGAGATAGGTGCCTGCAGCTTTATAATCTTTGGCAACAATATGTGCACATGTTCGCTCAAATGCACTCACGCATGTGTACACACACATGCACATGTGCACACTCTCCATGCTCTCTCACATACATACAGTCTTGATCTGTTGTGCCACTGCAGGTATGGTGCCCACACAGGTCGTGAACTTGCAAAATGCATAATTTTCTGATAACAGCATAGCCATAGATGTTAAATCTTGCATTTAATTGTGTTGTTAACACACTAAATCCCTGATGGTGTATGGTTTGTGCAGCTTTCTAGTAACAAAGTGGTTTTGGTTTCAGTCACCTGAAGTGGCTGTGTTTAGTCCCCTGAAATGGCTGGGTCCAGTCCCTCGGAGTGACTGTGTTCAGTCTACAGAAGCGGCTTCTGAGTTTCTGAGAATAATAGATGTGTTACCATGTTATAATACCTCTGCTGAAATACCCTGTATGTTCTGTAATGAGAGCAGCATGCATACGTGAGTCACTATAATCTCAAGGCGTAGGGAAAGGATGCCTCGGCAAACAAACCATATTGTTGCATTACAAGCGTCATTATAAGACAGAAAGGCAATGGAAGACAACCGAACAAGAAAAAGAATTTCGCTTGGTGAAGACATAGTTTATCAGCCACGCTAGAGACTACATGAAACATAAGAAATCTCACACATCTACTGGAGATTGTCACGCTAGGTCAAATATATTCCAACCAAAATTACTTTCTGGTTAACACAGCATTATAAATTGGTACTAGAAATTTATGTGGGAAAGTAAAGGTCATCTTCCTAAACTTGTGTCATTTGCTGACCAAAGTTATGTGCCTCACACCAATCTCTACTATTCCTGATTTGTATGTAAATGGGCCTAGTTTTAACTTTAAATAATGCCGTCAAGAGGAGACAACTCAGAAGATGTAGGATCAACGACAACAACTTTCAATATGTAAACATTGTATTGAGAATTTTATGACAAAATGAAGTGAATCGGTTGTCACATATTTATTTCAGGCAAGCCGAGAGGCCTTGTTTGAACAGCTGTGTCACATCGTCAACAGCAGTATCAGTGCAGACACAGAAACATTGAACACTCAAGAAGCCAACAAGCTCAAATTAGTCAAACAGATTATCATTGATGGTAAGTCACCTTCATGTGAGACTGAACACTTTTGTGTGTGAAACTTGGGTAGTTACTTTTAATATAACTTCATACACATCAAGTGCCATGACAATAAACATGGTCGATCATGGATCACCATCTCGCACAATCACCAGATTCATGGATCAGATGTGTATTCTTGTCATGATTATGCCATTTGGTCAAGCCGTCTGGATGTTCTTGTCTTTATCTTTCTTTGGCTCTTTTCCTCTCAAGTTTTTCAGGTGTCACGAAGTTTTCAAGTCTATTTGTCCTCAGAACATGCCCAAATAATCTTGACTGTCCACGTGTAATTTTTCTAACCTGCTTGTGGCTTGCATCTGCTCATTGACAGATTGTCTCATTTGTTTTTAATGGAGTTCAGCATGGCTGAATGGATAAGAACACTTGTTCTTAAACAAACGCTGTGTTGATGCTGAGGTAAGGGGTTCAGCCCCTAAAATGATCAGTTGGACTAAAATGTTCACTTCTCGTCCTTGATTTGGGGATGTAAGTTACAAATACCTCAGAAGTCGGAGTGGGTTCACCTGATGGCAAGGGATACTGGTAATAGGGAAAGCTAATCCACACGCAAAAACAAGTCCTGTGTGTTAGAAGCAGCAGCACATGTGTGGACTACAGTTGAGTTCAAAACGAGCAAACATAACAGAAATGTGTATTTCTATCTGTCCATGAATGCCATTACAGAGGCAGGGTGATTAAACAGTTCAAGTGACTGCAAATCTACAACCTTGACCAGACTTGCAAGAACAGAATGTCAAAAGTGTTGAAGTCATACACTAGCAAGGGGGGTACAAGAAGAATAGTCATCCAACACAGAACTGATGTCATCAGCCACTACTCACTGAGGGAGCTGCTGAGTGCCAAGTAGTAGCGCAATTGATATGACGTAAACCAAAGTTCGTAACAAAGTCGCGAACCAAATGTTGGTAGAAACTAAGAGACTGACGTAGAAAACAGAATACATCAGGAGAATTGTCAACAACAACGGACATTCGGATCAGAGAGCTGGACAAGAGAGGCAGCACGTTGAAGTTATCTGGAACGTGGAAGATATTTACTGGCAGGACAACGTTATCATGGCCAACACATATTGCAGAGGATAACGAAAAGATTCATGAACGATATATATATGAGCCAGAAATAATGGACAGACGTGAATATATCAGAACGAGACTTAGAACGTCACGGCAAGGTGAAATCTATCCAGATTAGGAATGACAGAAAGACCGCGACATGGAATTGATGGTCACTAGGGTCTAGCACCTTCAACGATATATTATTGTAATTACCGTGCCACCTGGCAATAACAGGCCCGGTAAACATAAATTGTTATTCTTTTATTGATCGTATTGAGATGCAATAGACTTGACCATTGGGCAAATAAATTATGCCTTCAGATACATGATGGCCGGCCTTCAAGTTTGTCATTGCCGTTAATTTTGCATGCTTCAAGAATTGTTGGAGTTGTGTCACACCCTGGACCGTTTGTCATTACTGATTTGTATTTGAATTCTGTTAAGACACATTCTAGCACTAAGGAGGGGATCCTAGCACTTATGGACTGAATGGTTCGGTGTGCAATGAGGATGATCTTACAACTAACTTACCTTTGGTAAGGATGACTCTCATGTCCTTTTCAGGACCCATCCGCCACTGGTCCAAGCCTGACACCCAGCTCATGCCTGTGGCTCCTAGTAGCTGTCAGCATGCGATAGCGGCCACCCCCCGGGCAACAGCTGTGAGAGGCTGGCTAAACCAGGCGCGGGTAGCCAATTTGGTGTCAAACCAAGCGGTGAAGTAGGGTATGCCTACCCAGCATGTGAAGACAGGATCCGGCAGACTGCGCGGAAGAAATCATTCCTGATTCAACGGGCAAGACGGTGTTTACCTGCAAAGAGTTGTGGAATGTAATGAGCACGGCAAGGCACGTAGAGTGCCCTGGTCATCCACTGCACCTGTATTCGTCTCCAGTCGTCTTGACTTGTCCTGCCACTGGATTCAGATGGACTCAGGCGAGAGAGTGAGGTCAATGAATTGCGCAACTCTTCCTCACTTTAATCCAATTCATCGCGCAAGTCATTCTTCATCAACAACAACAACCAACTAACTAACAAAACATGAGAATGCATACGGCTGGGTGTTTTAATAGTAATAGTTTTCAAGATGATTGACTTCATTTCACCGGGTTTTATCCCATATGGCTCGGTCTCCTTTTTTAGGACGGATGCCGAAAGCGTCGCACAAAGCACAAATTCCATAGCTCCAGCAATGACCACTTGGAGTGTCCAAGACAATTGAACTCGTGAACCGAAGGGTGTAGCCCGGAATCGAACCCACAACTTTCGAAGTGCGAGGCAGACAGCATAACCACTTTGCCATGGAGACTCCCGTAAGGCAAGGGACTAGTGAAGGGGTAACAGTTTTTCCAGCGGGCTGTGATGAGAGTGACGCTCTGCAAAGGTTTAATGTCATGATGATGATGATGGAATATGTAGATATACATAAAAATGTTGACCATAAGGCATCATTCAGTCATTCGGAGGTCAGCATGGTCAAATAGATAAGAAAACGTGTTCTTAAACATCCGATGTGCTGATGCAGAGGTAAGGGGTTCAACCCCTACACCGGACAGTTGGACTAAAATATTGACCTCTCGTTCTTACAACACACGTTGTATTCATTACAGATTCAAAGAGTATGCTTAGCAAGGTGAAGAAAGGCATGTTTCGTGTGGAATGGCTCTCGTCGCTTCAGAGGTCACAGATTGTGAGAATTGTATGGATATTTTGCCCTGGCCATGCGGGGGTAAGGGGGATTGAACAGGCTGATAGGCTAGCAGGGAATGCACCTCTTGGTGGTAGTTTGCCTATGGACAAGGGGGAGGTGGTTGTGCGCTTGTGGGACCAGGTGGAGAAGGCGGAGGAACATATTGAGAACCCATATGTGGAAAGAATGAGATTGCGAGCGATTAGCAGGGGTTCTGGAAGAATCTCAAAATTGAGAGGGAAGACCAGGAGAACTTTTAATCAGATAGCGCTGGGAATGATTAGTAGTATGACTCTTCGCTGGCTGTTGAATGAGGGGACGGAGCACGTATGGTAATGTCCTGAGTGCAGGGATGTTGGTTCTTAACTCAACTCAACTCTCTCATTCTTGACCTGGGAACGTAAATTACAAGTACCTCTGAAGTCGGAGTGGGTTCACCTGATAGCGAGGGACACTGTTAATAGGGAAAGATAATCCACATGCAATATTCAGTCCAGTACTAGTAATAGTAGTGTGTATAGAGTAAGTACACTTGAGTTCAAAGCGAACAAGTGCAAAACCACAAAACAAAACGCCAAAAAAACAAAACAATAAGTGATTGTGTTCAAATGCTGGCTTGCGTCTGCAGGTGCTCCATTGTTCTTCCCAGAGAAGACCAGGAAGAGGCTGGAGCTGTTCAAGCTGCTCAGAACTGTGTCGGTAAGGCTGCCCTGTTCTTTTTTTTTCAGGATACTAGCTCCTTGGAGCTGGGGTGGGTATGCAGCGGCTAACCTGCTTCAAAACAGTGTATTCCCTTAGTGAATGTAAACACAGAAACTATCAACAACATATTGCATGATTTCTTGCCTGGCACATTTCGACAAGTGCATACTGCAGAGTTGTATATCATGTTAAGTGGATAAACAAATAATACTTTGGCTGCTACTGGTACTATTAGTGTTGGAACTCTTCGCTGGCTGCTGAGGATGGGGACGGAGCACTTATGGGAATGCCCCGAATGCTGTGATGTCGATTCCTAAATCAATCAATCAATCAATCAATCAATAATACTCTGGCTGAAATACTAAGTACATAGTTGCTGATATTGTTTGAATGTGGAGAATGTTATCCCCATGGAAGTCTAGACTTAACAGTAAGTCTTTCTAATTGCATAGCTGGATACATGCTTCGATACAATTGAGTGTTACAAGTGTTATTGTAACTTGTTCAGTAGTAGTAATATGTTGTGAAGTGTTTGTAATTATACCAGTGCAGTTGGGACGGAAGTGTAGTAGTTAGCAATAGCATAAGCCTAAGAAAGACTTTACATGGCTGCGGACAGGAGTCAGATCAGATTCATGCTTAGGATCCATAAGTAAAAAGGTGAGTATATGGTGCTAAACCCATATATTTATAGAAATCGGCACTGGATGGGTGATGTGGTCAATATCACACCAGCCGACTGTTCCTGGTATCCATTGTAGGCTGGGACGCAGGTCAATTTTATCAATTTGAAACAGCCCCTGTTGAGGATCGAACCCATGACTACCATACTGGTAGGTGAGTGTCTAGCCACTATGCCACTGCAGCTCCCTAGGATCCATACTTCTTGGAAATTTATAGAAATCTTTAGTAGAAATCTTGCAGCATAATGTCCTTGAAAAGTTTACCCCTGGCTTGTCTGCCAGGTCTGGGGGTCACTTCTCCACAGTGGTCAGATTATTACTTTGACCATCATGGTTCTGGGATCAACCCAGCCACATAAATATTAGTGCCTGACATGACACTAGATTACGCAAACATATGTATGCAAAATTCAAGATTGGCGGATTTGCCATGTGCACATGTTGAGTGGCGCCTCAAATAGGAGATCACATGCTCCAAGACTGCCCAAAATACGACACATCTAGGCAAACCTTCTAGCCTAGAGAAACATCAGTAGACCACTGAGTGAACTAAAAGAGACAGTGAAATTAATACAAGAGACAACATTGCAGATATAGACAAATTTCATGCAAACGAAAGAAGAAGAAAACTTAACAGAGTTTTTGGGGAATTGATCGAAAAGGAAAAACGGTGAGAACAAAAAACTGGCCAACCCACCTTGTTATACCATGATCTAGGATATATGACGGTCTAACACATCACATCTCAATAGCTGTGTCTGTTTATTTTACCATATATTACATGTTGGTGTGGATGCTAAGAAGAAGATCAGAGCATCTATGGACCTGTGCTGTTTGCAATGAGGATAATCCTCATTAATCAATTATATATAATTTATGAATGGGTTTTCCACATGCCATGTATTATTGTCCTAAACTTGACATCCTGGTGTTGTTTACTGACAGGATCAGTCCAGCATCCCAAGCATGTCTCTGGTGTTCCAGTCACTTTGTCAGTTCTTCAGCTCTGTGGATCCCAAGGGCCTTCTGGAGCTGCCCAATCAACCTAGTGATGTGAGTGATTCCCATTATAGACTTGCTAGATTTCATGTGAGAACTGTCAGTCTTTTCCATTGTAGACTTGCTGGATGTCATGTGAGAACTGTCAGTCTTTTCCATTGTAGACTTGCTAGATGTCACGTGAAAATTGTCAGTCTTTTCCATTGTACACTTGCTAGATGTCATGTGAGAACTGTCAGTCTTTTCCATTGTACACTTGCTAGATGTCATGTGAGAATTGTCAGTCTTTTCCATTGTAGACTTGCTAGATGTCACTTGATAATTGTCAGTCTTTTCCATTGTAGACTTGCTAAATATCACGTGAAAATTGTCAGTCTTTTCCATTGTAGACTTGCTAAATATCACGTGAAAATTGTCAGTCTTTTCCATTGTACACTTGCTAGATGTCATGTGAGAACTGTCAGTCTTTTCCATTGTAGACTTGCTAGATGTCATGTGAGAATTGTCAGTCTTTTCCATTGTAGACTTGCTAGATGTCACTTGATAATTGTCAGTCTTTTCCATTGTAGACTTGCTAAATATCACGTGAAAATTGTCAGTCTTTTCCATTGTAGACTTGCTAAATATCACGTGAAAATTGTCAGTCTTTTCCATTGTACACTTGCTAGATGTCATGTGAGAACTGTCAGTCTTTTCCATTGTACACTTGCTAGATGTCATGTGAGAACTGTCAGTCTTTTCCATTGTACACTTGCTAGATGTCATGTGAGAACTGTCAGTCTTTTCCATTGTAGACTTGCTAGATGTCATGTGAGAATTGTCAGTCTTTTCCATTGTACACTTGTTAGATGTCATGTGAGAATTGTCAGTCTTTTCCATTGTAGACTTGTTAGATGTCATGTGAGAATTGTCAGTATTTTCCATTGTACACTTGCTAGATGTCATGTGAGAATTGTCAGTCTTTTCCATTGTAGACTTGTTAGATGTCATGTGAGAATTGTCAGTATTTTCCATTATAGACTTGCTAGATGTCATGTGAAAATTGTCGGTCTTTTCCATTGTAGACTTGCTAGATGTCACTTGAGAATTGTAGTATTTTCCTATGTAGACTTGCTAGATGTCATGTGAGAATTGTAGTATTTTCCTATGTAGACTTGCTACATGTCATGTGAGAATTGTCAGTCTTTTCCATTATAGACTTGCTAGATGTCACTTGAGAATTGTAATCTTTCCTATTGTAGACTTGCTAGATGTCACTTGAGAATTGTCAGTCATTTCTATTGTAGACTTACTAGATGTCATGTGAGAATTGTCAGTCTTTTCCATTGTAGACTTGTTAGATGTCATGTGAAAATTGTCAGTTTTTTCCATTGTAGACTTGCTAGATGTCACTAGAGAATTGTAGTCTTTTCTATTGTAGACTTGCTAGATGTCACTTGAGAATTGTAGTCTTTTCCATTATAGATTTTCTAGATGTCATGTGATATCTCGTGAGACCAGAGTGAGTCTTTCTCATTGTAGATTTGTTAGATGTTATATGAGATTACATTTAGGCTAGCCCTTTGTAGATTTGCCAGATGTCATGTGATATCTGTTGGGAAAGTATTTGCCAGAATTGTCCTGCGCAGACTTCAAGTCCTGGGAGATCAAGTCTACCCCGAATCACAGTGCGGCTTCCGTCAGAACTGGTCTACCATTGATATGATATTCTCATTGTGACAGATGCAAGAAAAATGCCGGGAACAAAATCAGCCACTGTTTATTGCCTTCATCGACCTCACAAAGGCATTCGATTTGGTCAGTCGTGAGGGTCTGTTCAGAGCACTAAAGAAGATTGGCTGCCCACCAACTCTTCTGTCCATTGTGGAATCGTTCCACACAGGCATGAAGGGTATAATCAAGTTTGATGGCTCAACTTCAGAAAAGTTTGAAATCAAGAGTGGAGTTAAGCAAGGTTGTGTACTAGCCCCCACCCTCTTTGGGATATACTTTTCACTTCTACTGAAATATGCCTTTCGTGATCAGGATGACGGTATATACATTCACTCACGCTCAGATGGTGGCCTCTATAATGCTCAGAGATTGAAGGCCAAGACCAAAATTAGCAGGGTACTAATCAGAGAGTTGCTTTTTGCAGATGATGCTGCGATTACGACCCACTCTGAGGAAGAATTACAACGTCTACTATCTGCATTCTCCAATGCTTGTTCTGAATTTGGTTTAACAATAAACAAAAAGAAGACACAGATTATGTTACAAGGTGCACATGGTGTACCATCAATCTTTATTGACGACGCCGAACTGGAGATAGTAGACCATTTTACATATCTAGGATCAGAGGTAAATAGCAAATTATCCCTCGATCAGGAAATCAACATCAGGATTGGCAAGGCAGCAACAACAATGAACATGTTAGCAAAAAGTGTCTGGGAGAACAGGAAGCTTACTGCCAAAACAAAAGTCCTCGTCTACCAAGCCTGTGTCCTTAGTACTCTTCTTTATGGCAGTGAAACCTGGACAACTTACTCACGCCAAGAGAAACGTTTAAACAGCTTTCATATGCGGTGTCTGCGAAGAATACTTGGTATTAAGTGGCAAGACAAAATCACAAATACTGAAGTATTGGAAAGATCAGGTTGTGTAACGGTGTATTCCATGCTCAGTCTTCGTAGACTTAGATGGATAGGACACGTTAGGAGGATGGATGATGGTAGAATACCAAAGGACATCTTTTTTGGTGAATTACAGACGGGTAGGAGATCTCAGGGTCGGCCTCTACTACGATACAAAGATGTGTGTAAGCGGGACATGATTGATACAGGCATTGATAATGCACATTGGGAGCACGTCGCCGCTGAACGTGTTGCATGGAGGGCAACTATCAGAAATGGAATACAGACAAAGGAGAAAATGATTGCAGATAAAGCACACACAGAGCGTGAGAGACGTAAGATGGTGCAAAATGGTGGAAATGATCATGTTTTCATATGCACCTACTGTGGGCAAACATTTGCAGCAAGAATTGGCCTTACCAGCCACACTCGCCACCGCCATGGGTTGTAGTTATTAAGCCTTTTTGAAGCACAATGTACCAAACTATCGTCTGTCAAGACGGAAAGGTGCCAATGTGATATCACTTGAGATAAAAGTCTTTCCCATTGTAGATTTGCCAGATGTCATGTCATATCACTTGAGATAAAAGTCTTTCCCATTGTAGGTTTGGTAGATGTCATGCGTAATCAAAGTGAATCTTTCCCATATGGAGATTTGCTAGATGTCATTTAATGTCAGTTAGATAGATCAGAGTATTTCTCATTGTAGATTGTATGGATGTCATGTGTTATCATGTGAGATCAAAGTGGTTATGTGATATCATAGAAGCATAGGTTTTCTAGTTTTGAAATATATCCAGGGCAGCAGTCAATGTGATCTGCTATTGCTTGCTTCCAACAGCCTAGGGATTTTTAATTTGCTTCTCATGGGTCCTCTGAGTTTTTGGCGCATGTCTGAGAAGTCTTGACATCCGATCCACTTCCTGAGGATCAGAAGGTGAAATGAAGGTCAGCATGCCTGAATGGATAAGAGCATTTGCTCTTAAACTTCCAGTGTGCTGATGCCGAGGTAGCCAGTTCAGCTCTTACACCGGACAGTTGGACTAAAATGTTGACTTCTCGCCCTTGACTTGGGAACGTAAATTACAAGTACCTCTGAAGTCGGCATGGGTTCGCCTGATGGCAATGGACACTGTTAATAAGGAAAGTTAACATACATGCAAAAATCAGCATGGGCAACGCTCAAGTTCAAACAATAAAAAGAAGAAGAAACAAACTGGTATACTATACTTTTCTTATTTGGAAAAATGTAAACAGACCACATCTTGAGTCATAACAGCATCAATCTTGGACCAGGTCTGTGTTCCTGTCCTGATTGTGCCAAGTGGCTAAGTCATATGTACCATGTCTGTGCAGTTTAGAGGCGGATGCCGTACCTCAAAGCTGCTCCCCCTCCCAAATATTGATGAGTGAACAAAAACATTATTTCATTGTGTAATTATTGTGTGTGTGTGTTCTTCAGGACTTCTCCTCCACTGCTACGCTAGACATGATGAGGTCATTGTTGTTGGTGGCCTGCCAGGAAATAACTAACTTGAAAGCCAAAGGAGGCTCCCATGAACAAGCTATGGAAACTGATGGGGCTTTTTCAAAGTCCACAAGTGTTCGTCATGTATCAAAAAATGTCAGCGAAGCAGCAAAAGAAGTGAAGGAAGCTCTAAAGAACATCAGTGATGCATTGAAGGAGTTTCAAAATCCAACAAAAGAATTTTTTAATAATCTCACAAAAGGAGAAAACACTTTCTCAGGGACAACGACTAACCAAGCAAAGGACAGTTTAAATACGGAAATACCTGCTACTTTAAATATCAAGAAAGACGCCCACAATTGTTTGGAATCAAACATAGGGCAAAGCAAAGAAGCTGCAAGTGGACCCAGAGATGACAGTGACTCTCACAGGGAAGCAGCAGAGAATGGTCATCAGATGACCTACCTGGTGAAGTTAACAGCTTCCCTGCAGACGGCCCTCGTCATGTGGTGCTGGCAACAACTGGACACCAAGGCTGTTCAAGAGAATGAGAAGATCTCTTCTTTGATCAACAAGGTTGTCAGAGATTGTAAGTGCTTCATCAACATTCTACTGTTATATTTCATTATTGTTTGTACCTCTTTCATCACCTTTTGTATCATTATTCCTTGTAAGTTCATCAACTTTCTTCTGTTAAATATCAATATTTTATTGTTAAGTCCATCAACATTCTACTTTTAGATTGTACATTTGTCATCATATTATTTCTTGAAAGTTCACCAACCTCCTCCTCCTCCTCCTCCACCACCACCACCACCACCACCACCACCACCACAACCACCACCACCACCAACAGTGGAGCACAGGTCTTTGACAAACTAAGATCAAACTCTCCTATTCTTTGATAACTCGTTCAGCTTTCTCCGTATCCTCCCATATTTCTTCTCAGGTTCTCTTCAATATGTGTTTTTATGTCCCCCTCTATTTATTTTGCCCTGTGGTGTCAAGAGGAAGGACTTTTAGCTAGTTATTAAAAGTTTTTTTTTTAAGTGTATGTGTCTTTTTCCATACTTTTACCTAGCTGGCTCCATGGCGAAGGTGTTACAGGTGTAGTAATCATGTATACTGTATTTGAAACACAGCTGTGGATGATTTGGCAGCAGACTGCCTTGCGTTGTTGTTTTTTTTCATGAAATTGTATGGGTGGGTGTGAAACACAACTTGGATTTAGGAAAAACAAAGGATGTACAGATGCCATTTTTGCTCTTAGACAACTTATAGAAAAATCAATCAAATTCAATGAAACACTCTACTTAGCTTTTTGTCGACCAAGAAAAGTATTTGATAGAGCAGATAGAAACAAGCTGTGGGAAATCCTTAAACAATATGGAGTGAGTACACATCTAACAAACCTATGTAGAAGCTTATACAACAACAGTGAATGCATAGTGAGAGCAACTGAAGGACACTCAGAACCCTTCACCATAAGATCCAGAGTACGACAAGGTTGTGTTCTGTCTCCTCTCTTGTTCATAACATATATAGACAACATATGTAAAGAACTAGCCAAAAAGAAACCGCAAGAACACCGCATGACGAGAACACGAAGAAGAACCATCTGCAAATCTAACCATTAGAGAACTCCTGTTTGCGGACGACCAAGCACTAATGGCAAAATCAGAAGCTGAATTACAAGACCACATGAATAGTCTAAACGAAATGTGTAGGGAACATAACATGAAAATTAGCACAAGTAAAACAGAGGTAATGACTATAACTAAAGAAGAAAAAGCAACAACGATTCACCTAAACGAACATCCCTTGAAACAAGTAAAGAGTTTCAAGTACCTAGGAAGTATAATATCATCAAATGGCAAATCAGAAGACGAGATCGAAAATAGATGCAATAAGGCAAACCAACTCATTGGACAAATGGCACCAATACTAAAGAACAAACATGTATCAGTAACTACTAAGAAAGTACTTTATAACACAATCTTCCTACCAACTCATGTTACCAATGCCAAACCTGGACAATGACAGAAGAAGAGAAAAGAAAAATCACAACAACAGAAATGAGATTCCTGAGAAGAATACTCAATGTATCAAAAAGAGATAAGATCAGAAATGAAGAAATCAGGGACTAAAGTGAGGGTTATAGCTGCACTAGATTGTATTAGAAGGCAGCAAGTCAAATGGTTTGGCCATGCAAGTAGGTTACCAACTAACAGTATACCACAACAAGCAATGATGTACAGACCAGAGGGAAACAGAGGAAGAGGCCGACCACGTAAATGATGGACACAGGGAATAACAGAGCCCATGGGAATATCGATACATGAAGCCCATAAGCGGGCACTCTCTCGCTGTTTATACTTCACCTCGACACCGCAAGGTACAAGAGGAACATGATGAGATGAGATGAGTAGTAAACAAAATATTGAATGTTCATAATGTATAGTAAACGAAATATTGAATGTTCATAATGTATAGTAAACAAAATATTGAATGTTCATAATGTATAGTAAACGAAATATTGAATCTCAGAGACTTCATTTCGAAGCTGTGTGCAAGCAGAAAACAGTCAGTGATGGAAGCTGTTGGTTGTGGGTGAGCATGATCAATGGGGCTGCCTGGCATGACACATAGCATGGCATCAAACCAGGCAGAAATATTTACAATCAGGGCTCACTGTGGCTTTGGGCGTTGTGAACGTGCAATGGCTAGCACACTTGCCTGCCAGCCCTGTAGTCATGTGTTCAAATCCCATTAAAGTTGGGGATTCTTTTTCTTTGGCCCAGGCTCCCAGGTCGACCCAGCCTAAATTGGGCACCAGGAAATCTCCTGGGAAGTAAAGATGGCTGGCTGATATTGACCACATCACAAACCAAGTGCTGACCGGTCAATACAGATATAGGGCTCGAACTATATGCCCTACATGCCTGACAGCTTGAAAACCCTAACTTATTTTACCTTAAAAAGTCGCTTTAAAGTCGGCAGGGTTGACTTCATTGCACTGGGTTTGTATCCCATATGGCTCAGTCTCTTTGCGCAGCGAACTGCCGAAAGCACCACACAAAGCATTAACTTTGTAGCTCCAGCGACGACCCCCAGATGTCTTGGAAAAAATGCACTCGCGAACCGAAGGACGTGACCCGGAATCACAACCTTTGGAGCCCAAGTCAGACGGCTTGATCACTTTGCCACAGAATACTCCCGACTTACTTGTGGCTTGTGACTTATTTTACTTATCATGGCCTAAAGGTACGGCATCTGCACAGACTCAAAATATCTTGGAGACAGCATTTTGAGAAACAGGTTCCCCGCCCCACATCCGTACTCAACATTTTTTACGTTCACAGAATGTGCAGTTGTGTTTATTAAACCGTTTATTCTGTATACAGATGGGTGCTTATATTTAACTTATCTTTATTAAACTGTTGATGCCTCTATGGTTCACAGATCTGTGCTTATATTTAACTGATATTGATTCAACTGTTGATTCCTTTATGGTTCACATGTGCCTGCTTATATTTACTGATATTAATTCAATTGTTGATGTCTCTATGGTTGACTGGTGTGTGCTTATATTTAACTGATATTGATTCAACTGTTAATGCCTCTGTGGTTCACAGATCTGTGCTTATATTTAATATGTTATTGATTCAACTGTTGATGTCTCTATGGTTCACAGATCTGTGCTTATATTTAATCTTATTTATTAAACTGTTGATGCCTCTATTGTTCACAGATCTGTACTTATATTTAATCTGTTATTTATTAAACTGTTGATGCCTCTATGGTTCACATGTGTGCTTATATTTAATCTTTTATTTATTAAACTATTGATGCCTCTGTGGTTCACAGATGTGTGTGATGTGGCAGTTAAAGCCAGCCAGTTCTTTGATGTCTGTAAAACTATGACAGCAGATGAGCTGGTAAATTTATTTTCTTATTTTTAAAATGTAGTATAATGGGTGAAAACAGTTAAATGCTAGATTATGTCCGGAGTAATTGATACATAGGCCTTAGGCGTTGGTCGGAAAATGGTCTAAGATCGAAGTTCCAACAGGCGGATAGTTAGAGCATTGCTTTGCTGATCCGGCAGCTTCTGCACCTTGTCTTGTTCCAGAAGAATTGGTGTTACCTTTCCTCTGGAGTAAACGAAGCAGGCTGGCAGAGGGATCATGCAGCATTTCTAACACATGGTCTCTACAATTCAGCCCAGGCTTTGTGCTGTGGAGAGGTTATCATGCTTTTTTACATATGATGAATTAGTGATCATATTTTTTAATTATTTGCATATTCTTTACAGGACGTTTGCATTCAACACCAGCATTTTTTGGTGTTGTTGATGTCTTGACAAGTTTACATTCAGTAGTTTTGCCATTGCTTTCTGAATGACTGGCACCCATTCAAGTTTGTAAAAAACCAGTGCAACACGGTCTGCTGCCAAATCGCACGCACCTTTGATTCGAACACAGGTATGTGGGATCACAAACTACATCTGTAACTCCTTTGCCACGGAGACCAGCAGTGAACAAATAGTGAACAAAAAACAACTAGAAAACACTCAAAGCCCCGTAAAGGCAACTTTACAGACGAATGTAAAATATAATACCAAGCATAGATAGAATGAATAATGCAAATGTGTTGAAGGATGCAAAGTCAGCTTATTACAGACAACAAAAAGAGGCAGCAACATTTTTAGCCACCTGTAAAGAGCATATTGTAACAGTGAGTATGATTAATTTAAAAACAAGAGTTAGGCAGAAAGCGAGAGATAATTCTTTACAGCATTGCATAGTTATCTTTTCTGCTATTGTGTTTATTTCCTAAGTGAAAAATAATTCTTTCTAGTAAACAGGTCATGATTCAACACAGCACATGCAGGCTGGTTGGGTTTAGATCTAGTTTGCTACAGTTTCTCCAAGGTCTACTTGCACAGGATACAAGGTTATATAAAATAACATATGGGATAAGCTATGCCTAACAATATGCGTCAGAAGAGATTAGAACAAGAATCGCTATGGCAAAGGTTGCCTTATGCAAGATGGACAACATACTGAAAAATAGAAAGATGTCAATTGTAACGAGAAAAAGAATGTTAAAGTGCTACATAGAACATGTACTTTTGTATGTATGTGAAACATGGACATTGAGCAGACAAGCTGAAAAACAACTAATGGCAGGGGAAATGTGGTTTCTGAGAAAAATGCAAAGAATACCATGGACAAAGAGAAAAAAAAATCAATGAGCAAGTTCTACAAGAAACAAATGATAACCGTAAACTGATTATAGTATTTAGATGTAAGTAGTCCAGGTGTTTTTTTTGGCATGTTAGTTGGTGACAACTGGCAAGATTGAGGGAAACAAATAAATGAACAAACTTTATTTTCTAAGAGTCACAATTTGGACACACAGGCCCGTTTTACATTTGGCCCTTCAATCACTCATCTTTCATACATCAGTTCTCTTTTGTGCATGTTACATTCACATAGAAAATAACATTGTCAAATGAAAGTTGATTGAATGTCAAATGAATGGAAAGGCAAAGAGGTAAATATCAAGATGGTGAAACATGCTTACCCAAGCCTATCAGCAAGACACGTGATGATGATGATGATGCATCAGAATCTCTGATACAAATTTTTCTTCTAATCTTTTGCAGCAGGAGAAAATTCAAACTGAGCAGCCATCTTTTCTTTACATCATTGTACGCCAACTGGTAAGTGTAGTTATAACTCTGTGATTGTGGCTTACATGGATATTTGTGTGTGCTGGTATATTACTTGTGTTGTTGGTCTGATTGTGTGTTTTATTGATATGTTTGAGCGTGTTGGTGGTATATCTTTAGTAATGGTAAGTGGTAAGTACCTCAGGAGCTGGAGTGGGTTTACTTGATGGCAAGGGAGACTGATAATAGGAAAAGCTAATCCACACACAAAAATAAGTCCATTGCATGAGAAGTAGTAGCATTTTTATGATCTACACTTGAGTTCAAAGCAAGCAGACGTAAAAAAAAATAATAATAATAGAATAAAAACTGGCTCACAAAAGTCATCATGTCTCCGAAACTGGAATACTTTTGCCATATTAAACGTCTCAGTGGCTGGGAAATAACAGTGATAGATGCATGGCTCCTAGAAGAAAAGGTGGGGGTGGACCAGCATGATGATGGACTCAGAACATTACAGACACCATGGGCAAGAACATGCATGAGGCAAGAGAACTGGCCAGAGATGGCGATACATGTTGGAGGGTCATGATCAGAGCTATGTTCTGGCAAAGGACCAGCTATATAATGATGATGAACACAAGAAGAAAATAGACAAATTAACCTTGTTGGAGAAAATACTTGACAAGAAAAGCAAAGGCAGGCTGGGAAAGAGATTTTCACAGCTTTAATAGCTGGGTAACTGTCAGGATCTTCTATTAGGCTCGTTGGCTAACACATGTGAGACAGTACAGTATAACGTGATTCGACGTAAGACACAGCAACACAAGTTCTATGGATTTATTGCCACATTAAATACATAACGATAATTACAGCAATGTACAACATATAACTCACAACCACATTACAGCTCATAGGTCTGGCGCTCAAGATATCAGTCGTTCAGCTTACAACCACGGAGATTCACACAAACGCCTTGCTCTCGTCACACACGTCCGTTCAGAGTCCTGTCCCAGCTTGGTCTGAGCTATCACGCACACTGTCCACTGCCTCTGGTGGAGTCACGTGGCTTTGCGTGCGTCTGTCGTCAGCGCTGGTCGCGTGTCAGGTAAGAATCTCGCCAGCCGACAACTCTTGTCCGCCGGGTGCCGTAACGATGTTGCTGCGTAGCTAGGCTCTGACATTCTCCCCGGGTACCTCAATGAAAGATGCCATCTTTCATTCATGATGTATGTATATACTGGGGTAGTGTTAATTTCATGTCAGAGACTACTTTTTCCCAGTGTTATGCATGAAAATACATATAAGGCATAGAAATATATACAAAAAAAATGTAAGTTGCATTGAAATGACAAATGAAGTACAACTTTTAACACAATTCAGGTTTCATCCCCCTGATGCCTGGTTACCTTCATTGCAATAATACCCAGTCAGATCAGTAGCACCAGCTTCACGCATCTACCTCGCAGCTATTTGAAAAAAACGTAATAATATGATTGTTTTGCAACAACCATCTAGCCAGACTGAAATACGGCTTTGTATTTAGTCGTATTAAACACTTAAACTCTGCCCTCATTTGGTCAGGAGTTCTTATGTTGGTTTGCAATGTTGGCAGCTCTATGACATGCTTGGTGGACGCCTACCTGCTGTGCTAACCATTTGAGCAACAAAATGTCTATCTATACAATATACATTAATGAATATGTTTCAAATTATGGCCCTTGATGTAATTCACAAATGCAAGGGAAGTAATTTTGACATTTAAGAAATTCCATACATTACAATAATTATTTAATTTCTTAGCGTCATTGCTTGACGTTTCTTCATATTAACGAGAAAAAGTCGGTAATATGAATACATTAATCAAGATATGATTCTAAGATTACACTAATCAAAATAAATAAGTACCCAATTGGTATATTATATTTTATAGATTCAAAAGGATTTTACAAGTGTCATAAATTTTTGAAATTTTGTATGTCGTCTGCTAATTTTGCTAGACTTTTTAAATTACACCGGAAATACACACGAAACGCAAAATTTGGTTGATGTTACACTGTCTGAACACAAATGATCCGGTTTTATTTCGGAACGGATAGTAAAATGTTCTCACAGTTCGTGTTTGATGTTATAGTATCACAACGGATTATGATGGAATGTTCTTATTTCCGATGTGTTCACAACTTCTGGATAAAGATCGACTGTTCTTATTTCTGATGTTCAAACGTCGAACAATTTGGATTAAATTCGCTGCAGAGGTGGTGTAGGAGTCAATGTTCGGTCCACATTTGCACATGTTAAAATATCACGGTGAAGAAAATCACTCACAAATGTCACAATGGTAAAGTTCGCTTCTGGTAAGTGGTTAAGCGTCTGTGACATTGTTGTTGGTGTATATATACAATTAATATTGTTCTCATTCTAACACACACTACACAATTATACTACACTCATTACATGACTTGATTAAAATAAGTATATTATATATGTCGGTTTCTAAACCATATCACAATTTTAATTATAGACCTTACACAGTAGGTGAATGGAAAAAAAGAATTCACTCATTGGTGGCTGTGTTGGGCTGAGTGTAATATTACACAGTGCACTCAGACATTGCTTACTGGGTCTGTCGGACAACGGGACAAAAGGTCGGCGATTGTATTCATTCTGCCGGGAATATGGCGAACTTCAAAACTGAAATTCTGAAGCTTCAAGGACCAGCGAGCAATCATATTATTTGATGGTACTGCGGAATTGATATACCGTAATGGACTGTTGTCAGTTTCGATGATAAAGTGACGTCCTAGAAGATATCTGGACAGCTTCGTCACACTTTCTACTAAGGCCAATGCTTCTAATTGCGGAATGGACCATGCCCGCTCTCGGGGCCTTAGTTTTCTTGATAGAAAACAAACGGGATGCAGGATGTCGTTGTATTCCTGCAATAGGACTGCACCGATCGCAATGGAGCTAGCATCTGTTCTCAATCTGAAAGGTAAACGAATGTTGGGCAATTTAAGGATGAGATTAGGTGAATTCTTATCAGAAAAGTGTGCCAAAACTTTATCAAATGCATTTCGTAGGCATTCATCGTTTACAACTTTTTCGGGTTTATTCTTGGTTAGTAAGTTAGAAAAAACCTCAGTCAGTTCTGAAAAATCAGGAATAAAGTTTCTGTAATAATTAATAAGTCCCAACAAACTGCGGACTTGTTTCTTATTTGTTGGAAGTGACAGTTTTAGAATTTTGGAGACAATTTTGTTGTCTGTCATGACAAAGCCATTGGATATTCTGTACCCCAAAAATGATATCTCTTGGTAAGCCATGCTCACCTTTGAAGGCTTCACTGTCAGTCAGTGCTGTCTGATACTAGGTAGTAGTAGTAGAACGTCCTGTCCAGGTGTCAATGTTATAGTTCCGTCGTTGTCTCTGTATGGACACAGATGTCGTCAGTATAGTGAATGATATTAGGAATGTCAGATAGGAGGAGTCGTATAGCAGACAAGGCAAGTCTGGAGTTACTGGATCTAAGGATATAAAGTGGGTTACGGTTAAAATCTTCCAAAAGGATTTTCAAATTTCATGTTGAGATCATTTTGAGTGCTATCTCCAAACCTGCACTCGTACATGTGTGTATACATTCAATAGTTCAAACAATAATAATACACCATGTATAGTTGTGAAATGTAATCGTGCATGTTTGTATGATCTTTTGCAATTTGTGTATATTTTCCAAAATATGTAGGGTAATTTGTTGCTGATTTTTGTCAGTAATTCCACCGACTGATGTTTTACATTGTTCAGCATAGGTATTCGTATGAGTTGATTTAACATAGAGATTATGAGTGGCAGTAACAAAATTTGGTTCAACAGTAATGACATAAGTAACAAAGTCTGCTGGTTTGTCATGAGTAATATCATCTGTGTTGTGTCATGATGATGTGGAAATATAACTGTTTGTGAAGACATTTGTTTTGTATTTACAATCAGTAGTGCAAGTATAACTATCCACTGTGTGCACTTGGTTATGTGTGTAGTTAACAGAGAGTATAGGAGGTATAGTATATACCATGATGATTTGTGATCTTTCCTCGCTGTTGTGAACTGTTTGTTTTCTGCACCTTTTTCTTTGTGCTGATACACACCAGTTTCTGTCTTTTCTTGTTCTGAGATGGTAATCATGTTGGTATGGTGTGGTATCTTGGTCTGTTCATCATGTTGTTGTATGATGAGTGGGGTAGTTAAGGCAGTATTTGTTGTGGTGTTAACTTTTTGCCTTGTGTGAGGTTTGGACTCTATGTAATCTGTCACATTTAATACATTTCCAATTAATAAATCACAACATGGATTGTCTAATAAAGCACAAGTTACTCTGCCTGATAAGAAAGGTGATTTTATATTGGCCCATGCCATGGGATATTTCTCTACTGTCCCTGAAACAGTTTTGCAATAGATGTACTCATCTAGGTAGTCTTTAGGATCAGCTAAGGTCTTTCGAAGACCGATAAGACAGGACCCTGTGTCGCGTACACATGTGCATACTGTGTCATTGATGTAACCTTTATGGAATGTTAATTTTCCTAACGACAGTTTTGAGGTTTTGTTCAATTCCTCACTTTCTTGTTGAGCATTGACCTCTTTATATAAAGAATGAGGTTGAGTGATGTTAACAACATTATTACAATATGGTACAAAGTCTGGTGTTGTCTTCATGTCTGTGATGTTCACTTTTCTTACGTTCTTTGCTGAACTGCATTTTGAGTCTATTGCCAAGTTAGCTTCCTCATTGGCAATAGGGACGGCGTGCCCGCATGTTAAGGTACCATTTTCATTGAAGGTATTACAGACAGTGCATTTGTTGGCACTAAATACATCACAAGCCTGTGCTGCATGTACAGGATGTTTTTCTGGATTTTCGTCTTCTGACGCTGAGCTATCGAACAAGGCGGCATTGGCTTTGTTGGTCATATGCCTGCCTCTACAATCCATACGATAGTGACCGTAAGCCTTGCAGAGAAAACATTTACGTGCACTTTTGAACGATCTACGTTCTATGTCTTGTCTGTTTACCATATTTTGCAAGTATGTTAGGTACCCTGGGTTTTTATCGCACATCTCGTTCAAATGGTGAGACAATTTACAGTGAGTGCATTGTCTAACTCTATCAGAGGTAGGCCTGTGTGGTTTTTGCCTACTATAGTTGTTCTCATAGTTGGCTGCTGCTACCCAGTTACTGTCAGTAGCTTCAGTGGCAAAACACTGTTTATTTGCCGTATAATAGGCCGACCCACGTTTTTCCATTTCTTCCACACTTGTGCATTCATTCTCCTGTAAGAACTTAGAAAAAGATGATGGGATAGAAGAAATAACTTTATCTCGAATAATGAGATCTTCTAATTTATCATAATTTTTGTTAATTTTGGCTGATGAAGTCCATTTGCTGAAAATGTCTCGGACTAAACAGAGGTAGTCAGAGAACGTTTGAGTTGATTTTGGACTCAGTTTACTGAATTGTTCTCTGTACCCTGCTTCATCTAACATGAAATGTGCCATTATTTTAGATTTAATGTAATGGTACTCTTTTCTGAGGTCTTTGGGGATGGTTTCAATGACTTTCAGAGGTTCCCCAGATAGACTCCTCATATATAAAATATTCCATTCCGAAAGTGGAACTTGGTAATGTTCCATTAATGTCTCAAAATTTTGGGTAAAGGCTGCTATGCAGTCACCCGAGGTATAGTTACGAACGATACCTTGGTACTTCTTATACTGGTTTTCTTTTTCCAGTCTTTCAGATTTCTTTGACTCTTTATTCATTGCAGTCTCAGTGTCGAGTTGTTTCATTTTCAACTGTAATTCAAGTTCTTCTCTCTTACTCTGAGCTGCTATTTCTGCTTTCTTAAGTTCACTGTCTATCTCAGCTTGCTTTGGCAGCCTTTTCTACTTCTGCTTGCTTTAAGGCTGTTTCATGCCTCTAGCTTGCTTGGCAGCTTTTCAATCTCTGCTTGTTTTAGAGCTCTTTCTGCTGCTCTTCATCGCGTTCGCAGCTTTTCCTGAACAGTAGTATTCAGCGTATTTCTTCTCACTCCATTGTGTTAATTCATCACCTTCTAACTTTAATTTTAAACCCATATCGATGAAATCAAATAATGATGACATGATGGAGAAAATATGTCAATGAAAATCAATCAAACAAAATATGTTGTAAATGGTTAGTAGAAAAACAACTTACAATTGATTTGACTATACGATGCGTGCCCACTAATGCATACGTAAAGTTAAAGTGAAGAAAAATATACTCAAGTGCCCTTGGATATGGTGACGAATGGTTGGGCAATCGGGCTAGAAAACTGTAAGGGTCGTACTTCGGAACCACTAATGACCTCTACGGCAGGGTTATGGATGGTACGCAAAAACCTGCTTTGTTTTTGGAGAGAAATAAGTTAGCGTGTGTTTGTTGGTGTGTGCCTGTAAGTCACTAAGTGTTGATTTGGTTTGGATGGCGTTGAGTATAATTGTATGTCGTAAATTTGTCGTCAACAGTGTTTCTTTCAACAGAAGTTACACTCTTTCCAAAACTCTTTGCGTTCCACAAACTCAATACACAAAAACAATCTATCTGTATTTGAACACTCAATAACATTGATGACACATCACTTACATCAAGATGACATTCAGTAAGGACAAAGACATCAAGTTTACAAGATGGCGACAAGGTCAAAATGGCGGCAAAATCACAATGTTGACAAGGTCAAACGGTGACAATTTTCACAAATCACAAATGTTTAACACGTTTACAGGATCAAACAATATGTACTGTACATTTACTAATGATCTTAAACATATTTAGACAATGTAGTAATGGATCACACTGAGACTTTTCCGATCACATGTACATCACTATAACCTTGACAAATTTTACAAGTACAAGAATTATAGTTTTAAATAACAAAGACGAACAACACACGTCTAAATATATTAGGTTCTTAAATAAAGACGAGCAACCCACGTCCACACATGTCAGGATCTTCTATTAGGCTCGTTGGCTAACACATGTGAGACAGTACAGTATAACGTGATTCGACGTAAGACACAGCAACACAAGTTCTATGGATTTATTGCCACATTAAATACATAACGATAATTACAGCAATGTACAACATATAACTCACAACCACATTACAGCTCATAGGTCTGGCGCTCAAGATATCAGTCGTTCAGCTTACAACCACGGAGATTCACACAAACGCCTTGCTCTCGACACACACGTCCGTTCAGAGTCCTGTCCCAGCTTGGTCTGAGCTATCACGCACACTGTCCACTGCCTCTGGTGGGGTCACGTGGCTTTGCGTGCGTCTGTCGTCAGCGCTGGTCGCGTGTCAGGTAAGAATCTCGCCAGCCGACAACTCTTGTCCGCCGGGTGCCGTAACGATGTTGCTGCACACTTAGGCTCTGACATGTGGCATACGCAAGCAAGAAACTACTCCAGGCGGAGAGGAATTATTCAACCGTCGAGAGAGAGAGAGTGCTTGTACCTCGTATGGGCAGTGCAAAGATTCCAGCCATATTTGTATGGAGTTAAGTTTCGAGTCCAGTCGGATCATCAGCCCCTGATGTTCCTGGCTACTTCTCAGAAGCTCAACGCCCGTTTGATGCGGTGGTCGTTGTTACTTCAACCCTATAATTTCACAGTGGAGTATATTCCTGGGAAGGAAAATGTTGGAGCGGACTTCTTGTCAAGAAAACAGCTCCTGAAGAAGAGGAATGAATCATCTGGATTAAACGTACGGTGGAGAAGAGTGAGATGGACTACTCTCTTAAGAGGGGGCCTATGTCACAAAAATAAAACCCTGCGTTTAACCAGTTGATTACTATAGAGACTTTCTGATTAACCGGCCTATCTGCAAAGCCAAAACTATTTTAACTAACAGAAAAAACAAATTGGATGTCAAAATCCCCAGGACGGTCAAAAGTTGCGACTGCACGTGTTTACATCTGGTCGACAGATTAGGAACACTCGGTGGTGAGTGAGACAAATCCCTGCATCGATTTGACAGTTTATCAACATTCGAATACAGATAGAACCCGTCAGATCCTGGTTACAATCAGATGTCAACCATCACAGGTCGGGCAAAGTTGACAGCTGCAGATGTGTAGGAGAAGTGAGTGAGATGACTCAATACACCACTTTGATAGTTTATAAACAGGTCGGATTGAAAGCGGAAGTACTCAGCTCGGGAGAAAACAGTCCGTCTGTCATTTAGAGTTTCCGGACATCACGCAGATTGGCAGCTTGTTATGGAAAACTGTTGTTGGGATCATACAGTAACTCGCTAGCTTGTTGGGGATGTCAAAACAAGTGATGACATCTCTGACAGTGACTAAGCCAGGGAGGATAGATTCTTGACAATGGATGATATGCCCAAATAACACCTGTGTGGACAGGAAGAATACCGTCACGTGACCAATTTTAAGGTTTTGCCATAAACCATGATTGGGAGAAACAGTGTTGACCAAAACCGTGGATTATGATGGACGTGTTTGTGGGAGAGCTCTACAGTGTTAGATTAATTTAATATTAACTAGCATGTGTCGTTATGGCAAAGTGTAGCAGCCATCCCGGAATGAGGCGGTTTTGCATAAGGTAGTCAATATAGTCTATTTAGGCCTAATAATATAGGCAGTAGTCTTGTTAAAACTAGAGTGTGATGATTAGCACTGTTAGTTGAAAACTAGTTAGAGTAGTGAAGTGATAATTGGCTCTGCTAGGATGAATAGGATAGCGGGGTGATAATTGGAGAGATTTAAGATGGGGAAAGTGTCCAATGGGGGGATCTTTCAATGGTTTGCCCACTGAAGTTGTGCACTCTGTTTATGGGTCTTTCCTTGTCATCGCCTGATTCGGACGTAGGTGAGGAGCTAATATGCTCTATGACAGAGTTTAGTTAGCTATAAAATAACTGAGCAAGGCAATAGGCTTACACTCAGCCGGTAGGATCAGTGACTAGTACTATCACCAGATGTATTGTTTTCTCTCACAGGTTCCATACCAGTTACGAGGAAGCTCAACACTGGGTTTGATGAAGTGCAACGTCAATTAGACATAACACCAGTTGGACACAAAAATGTTTCTTACAAAAAAGGAATAACGTCCGAGAAGAAAGATGGTTCACCTAAGATGGGTGATGATTGTTAATGCATCACACAGCATAAGAACATTGGTACCTACACAAGAACATCAATATAATAGTCACATGGTGTGATATATTCTAGTGAAATAGTTCAAAAGACCTGATACCTGAACCTAGATAGACACTAGTTAGGTTCAAGTATATTAACAATAACAGTGATACCTAAATACTTACTACAAAGGATTTGTGCATTCTTTAAGAACGATAGGAAATTATGTGCATTGGGCAACCGGTCCATGATCAGCTGTAATTTACAAACAGTATCTATTTCGGATGATTAGGAAGATGGATTACCAGGTAGCTACAGATGACAGTCGGTGTCCGGCAGGAGAGATACAGTACCGGGTGAGGTGGACTTGTTCTGACTTAACGTGCTGTGGTGTGTCCTTGCAAGGATGAACTGACTATGCTATTATCTGAGAGTCCGATCCTACACACATTATAGAACACATCACATATTTTCTTCGCATACACGTCTCATATACGTTACACTTTTCTTTTAATAAATTAATCTTTATTAATTTTTAGAAGCAAGAGTTGTTGAATATGTTGCGTTGGGGAAGTATGAGAGGGGGCATAGTACGACAGTGAAAGAGTAATAGGAAAAGGTGTCCATGGGCTGATGGAGTGTGTTGGACGGAAGCTGGTGGATTCTCCAGAATATTGATAGGGAAAAAATATTATAATGTGGGTGTTGACTCTCCTCACTCCAGGGACGACACTTTAAATGAGGACACGTCAGGGGGGGGGGGGGGAAGTTATAGCTTTTTTATACACACTGAAATAACATGTATGATATTGATTTTCACTATCATCATGTACAGTTCAAACAGACAGACAAACAGACAGACATAGTTGGTTAAGGCGTTACAATATGAACAGAAGAATGTAAGTAGACAAATAAGAAATCAGCAGGAAATCAGGATGTCTGCGCACACCGACAGAAGGACACTGGAAAAGTTCCGCCACCGTGTAGCGTGAGAAACGTAATGGAAGCGAAGCACTCACCTCGGAAAAGGGACGGGGGTGCTGCTTCTGACGACAAGCGATTTCATGTGCTGCTTTCTCCGCCGTCAATTGTCTATACGTCAACATGGAGTATCATAACATGAATCTTTTTTTTAAATATTATTATTTTGCTTTACAAGTTGCGTAATGTGTTTATTTTACATTTGCGAATATATATGCAATATATGCGAATTCATATACACGTGATAACACTGCATTCAATGCACGGTGTAATTACCTACATATTACTCGTTGATGGTGATGGTGGAGTAATCATTTCCTCACATGCACACTAAAATCTTCCAATAGAAGTTATGTCATATTCTCAATCACACTGAGTTTTATTTAAACAAGTTAAACGGTATCACTGAATCTTTCCATCCGTCCATCACGTGACATGCCGATAAGCGTGGGCAGTCATGTTCTGCCATCTCACTACATCACCAGAGTCGTGGATCAGCTCCGTGTTCCTATCTCGACCATGCCACTTTGCCAAGCCATCCAGGTATTTACTTCTTGGCCTTCCCCTTCGTCTCTTTCTTTCGATCTTGCCAGTCGTCACCAAGTTCTGCAAGTCATTTCTTCTCCTAACATGCCCAAACAATTTTGAATGTCTACGTCTAATGACTCTAATCAGTTTACGATCTTTATTTATTTCTTGTAGGGTTTGTTCATTGTTTTTTTTTTTTTTGTCTGTCCATGGTATTCTTTGCATTTTCATCAGAAACCACATTTCCACAGCCATCAGCTCTTTTTCTGCTTGACATCCAAGTATAGGTTCTATGTAGCACTTCAACACTCTTTATCTCGTTTCAGTTTATGTCTTTGTATTGGTCATTATGGTTACCATCTTGCAATAGGCTATCTTCGCAATGGCAATTCTTGTTCTAATCTCTTCAAGGCATCTCCCATCAGATGTTATGACTGTGCCGAGATAACTGTTTCTGAACTGTTTGTTATAACATCTGATGGGAGGAGCATTGAAGACATTAGATCAAACATTGATGTGGCAAAGATGCCATTTGCTGGATGGAAAACATACTGACCAATAAAGTGATGTCGATTGCAACGAGAAAGGAGTGTTGAAGTGGTACATAGATCATATACAATTATGTGGATGTGAATCTTGTAGAGTAAGCAGAAAAACTGGCAAACATCTGATGACAGTGGAGATGTAGTTTCTGAGGAAAATGCAAAGAGTACCATGGACAGACAGACAAACCAATGAGCAAGTCCTGCATGGAAGAAATAAAAACCGTGACTGATTAGAGAAATTAGACGTAGACAGTCAAGATTCTTTGGACGCGTTATGAGAAGGAAAATAAAAAATAATAAAAATATAGAAGGTTTAGTAACATTTGGAAAGATTGAGAGGAAAGGAACAAGGGGAAGTGAAGGAGATAAATATCTCGATGGCTTTATCACATGACATAATCGAGACAAGAACACATTGCTGATCCACGACTGGTGATCGTGGGAAATGGCAAAATATGACCTACCAGCTTATCGGTATGGCACATGATGGTGATTAAGAAATCAAAACAAATGTATTGTGGGAAGGTTTAGCTTCATAACTTAGATACGGAGACTTCCGCCTCTTTGCTTATCAGGGCAATGTTCTGTTGGAATTGTCTGTGCCTATCAAAGCAGCGGTCAGGAATCAATCCCTATGAATGGCTGAATTCTCTTCTTTTTTGTTTTAGTACTGCTAAGATTTGTTAATAATGAAAAACATGTGCTGAAGCAGATGCGATTCGTTTTCCCGAACCAATGTTGTGAAAATAAAAAGTCTTCATGTTCCATTGAAAATTACCGTGGTAGACACTGTAAAATACTGTAGGAATATGTGTGTTGCAGATTTCAGCTTGGTGATCGTTTAAGATGGCGAAATATGACCGCTCACGCTTAGCGGAATGGCAAATATTTCAGCTTGAATGATTCGCTGATTTGCTTGTTGTGTGACTTCTGACACTTGAAGAGATGCAGAGAAATATACCAGACAATAAACTGTGCAATCTAATGTTTGTGTCTTCAATATTAAAAAACATATGCAGGCAAAATACGTGAGGCGGGTAAACTGGCGAAGGATCGACAATCCATTCGGAGGGGGCCATGATGAGACGCTACGTTCAGTAAAGGACCTGATACTTGATCATCATCATCTGCAACGTTTGCCGTCAAGGGTCATGGGGAGAAATAGTGTCTTCTTTGGCGTATGGCCAGTGCTAGTAACAGGTGGTATTGCATTCTAACGGGATGGCCGAACCATTTGAACTTCTGCTTTTGATATATGTGGCTGAAGGTGTTGATCTCACTGTCTGTCCGATAACACCATTTCTTTCTCGGTATCAGAAAGTTAAGTTGGCAGCTCCCCTCTAGCCCCTCATCTGACAGATATAGATTGTGCGTGTGGTTCAGATGATGTCCAAGTTTAACATTGGCAACACAGAGTTGTTAATCATTATCTGTCGTTCTCATCTCATCTCATCTCATCTCATCTCATCTCATCCCATCTCATCTTGTTCCTCTTGTATCTTGCGGTTTCGAGGTGAAGTATAAACATCGTGAAATTAGATGTCAATAGTTACCTGGGTTTTCCTTTAAGAATAATGTATATACAACTGTTAGTTCTCTAGTGACTAGTTAGTTAGTCGCGGTTCCAACTTCACGGCAACGAGTCGTCCCCATATTGCTCTGTTCCTGTGCCAGTGAATATCACACAAAATTCTCCCCACTGCCCTATATGAACAATGGAATAGACAGGAGTGTCAGCAAGCCAACAGTCCGCACAGGTACACTGTGCATAATGCCGCCGCCAGAATGCCAACACAAAAGTCCTCCACGAAAAATACGTTCATCGTCGATGGAAACGGCAGTCACCAGAAAGACTTCATTGACGCGGGTTTTAGCCCATATGGCTCGGTCTCTTTCCGCTGGGCGACCCACCGAAAGCGCCGCACAAAGCACGAACTCCGTAGCTACAGCGCCGACTCCCAGCAGTCTCCTGAAAAAGTACTCGTGAACCAAAAAGGCAAACCAGTCAATCCAGCAACAGCCGGCCGCCATCGTTCCGAACACGTAGTTCACGCTAACAACAACCGGGGACAAATGCAAAAGCATTCCACGCGAAATTCACAGCTCACAGTGTCGCGCCACGCACTCACTCAGTGACAGGGCGACGGAACCATAGCCTCCTTAGTCGCCTCTTACGACATGCATGGTAGGCAACAGTGTTACTATTCTTTGCTCCCCCGTATGGGCCCCGGCAACACACGGGCGTGTCCAGTGACTTCAGTCTCTAGTGACTGTTTCCATCGACAACAAACTTTATTATAGTGGCGGACTGTTGTGTTAGCATTCTCTGCCTTCCGGTTCTCTAGTGACTGTTTGTTTCCATCGACAACAAACTTTATTATAGTGGCCCACTGTTGTGTTAGCATTCTCTGCTGTCCGGTTCTCTAGTGACTGTTTGTTTCCATCGACAACAAACTTTATTATAGTGGCGGACTGTTGTGTTAGCATTCTCTGCTGTCCGGTTCTCTAGTGACTGTTTGTTTCCATCGACAACAAACTTTATTATAGTGGCGGACTGTTGTGTTAGCATTCTCTGCTGTCCGGTTCTCTGTTGACTGTCTGTTTCCATCGACAACAAACTTTATTATAGTGGCGGACTGTTGTGTTAGCATTCTCTGCTGTCCGGTTCTCTAGTGACTGTCTGTTTCCATCGACAACAAACTTTATTATAGTGGCGGACTGTTGTGTTAGCATTCTCTGCTGTCCGGTTCTCTAGTGACTGTCTGTTTCCATCGACAACAAACTTTATTATAGTGGCGGACTGTTGTGTTAGCATTCTCTGCTGTCCGGTTCTCTAGTGACTGTCTGTTTCCATCGACAACAAACTTTATTATAGTGGCGGACTGTTGTGTTAGCATTCTCTGCTGTCCGGTTCTCTAGTGACTGTCTGTTTCCATCGACAACAAACTTTATTATAGTGGCGGACTGTTGTGTTAGCATTCTCTGCTGTCCGGTTCTCTAGTGACTGACTGTTTCCATCGACAACAAACTTTATTATAGTGGCGGACTGTTGTGTTGGCATTCTCGCATTGGCCGTATGCATGTACAACAGTTAGTTCTCTAGTGACTGTTTGTTTCCATCGACAACAAACTTTATTATAGTGGCGGACTGTTGTGTTAGCATTCTCTGCTGTCCGGTTCTCTAGTGACTGTTTGTTTCCATCGACAACAAACTTTATTATAGTGGCGGACTGTTGTGTTAGCATTCTCTGCTGTCCGGTTCTCTAGTGACTGTCTGTTTCCATCGACAACAAACTTTATTATAGTGGCGGACTGTTGTGTTAGCATTCTGGCATTGGCCGTATGCATGTACGCGTGTGCTAGCTTTTGGTTTGCCGGAACTGCTGTCTGTTCCACTTCTCGCAGTGAGGCGTATATTGTGTGATCTTCACAGGCACAGAAATAGAGCAGTATGGGGTGACCCTTTGTCGTGAAGTTGGTACCACGACTAACGTCTATTTTATGTTAAGAAATGTGGACAACGAATAAACAATCCAACGATAAAACTGAAGTTTTTAAACTGGAAATATTGTCGAACAGAAGGAGTGCGATAGCAGGAGAAAAGAAGCACCAAAACTCTAATAATATTGCTCCAAGCCACTTTATAAAATTAATGTGAATGGAAAGCCATGTGTAAAGGTCAATAGTGTTTTTACCTAGATCAATTAATAACAGACGACGGCAGGTGAGAGGCAGACATGAGCATGAGAGTGTAGATAGACTAACACTCAACAATATGTAACAGATTCGCCCATCAAATACATTTAAATTACCAAACGAAATACAAACTAATAATGATCAAGTGTTATGTTTACTATGTATTATTGTAAGAATTTTCGATCCAATATCCCAACATTGTTGCGAAGGTGATCATGTCTGCGTACTGCTTTGTGTGTAGTGTGCTGCCACTGATTTCCGATCTTGGTATTCCTCCATGCCATGATGCCAAACCGTCCAGCATATCTCTTTTTATAGAATGTTAGACGGGCCTGTGTGCCTAATTCGTAACCTTTTGAAAATACAGTTCACTCGTTCGTGTCCGCCTGCCCCTCCTCCGCTCCAACTTTACTGTCGTGACGACATAATGCAATGTTCCCTTTTTCAAGACACGTTATTTTGGGATAACCGCCTCCAGCGATTAAACCGTCTCCAAGCTGGAAATAAGGATGTGAGCGCACCACAGGAGAAGGACACAGGAGAACACCCTCCTTCGGGAAGAGTGAGGTACGTGACGGACGCGAGGTACTCGTCGAGGGGGTGTGAGTTGGGGGGGGGGGGAAGAGAGATATGTGGCTTCTTCTGACGACTGCAGATCTGTTCTGAGCTCGCCCAGCAGTGGGTTTTCTAGCAATGTGCGTGAGTGACGTATGTCCGTGTAAAAGAAAAATCTTAATTTTTTTTTAAATTATGGCGCAATGTTCCACAGGGGCCAGAGTTGCCCCATGAGGTTCCACTTGCCCGCGTGTCGTTCAGATGACCCCCTGCTACAGACCCTGGCCAGATCAAGTGAAGTTACTACACTTTGATCTTAGCTCAAAGCTCGATAATTTGAAGACGATTGTTGTTTTGTTTTTAATAAAGGCTCAGGGGTTCCCACAGGAGCCTGCCCCTCCCCATCAGGTCCTGACGTCCCTGTGTGTCATTCGGATGACCGCCTCTGCAAGTGGAACTGGCGCGATCAAGATCAGTTACTACACTTTGATATCAGCCAAAAGGCTGAGAAATATAACATCCACAGTTTATATGGCCTTTCAAGGGCCAGTCAAAAATATAACAACATCAGGAATATCAGCGAAGATACTAAACTTAAATGTATTAAACATGTAATCCATGATAGCATACTACCAAAATTTGTTATGCAAAAAACAATATAATAAAGTAATATATTAGTGGTTTTAAAACGCTGTTTATCTTTTATGAGCAGATATAACTGGAAACATTATAGAATTGTGATAAGGTTTATTTATAAATGACATTAAGGAAAAATTTGCAATGTAATTGCTAGAACTGTAAATGTTAGAACTAGTTTTAAGTAAGGTAATGCCCGTTAATATGTTAATTCTTATGTCCCTTGCCTTAAATTAATTTAATTTTTTTATTTTATTAATGTGGCCACTCCCGAAGTTGTTTGAACATAATTGTTTATACATTACGAATGGTAAGGTTTTCTTAAGAAGATGCTATTCGTATGCCCAAACCATTGGTCCATCCATCCATCATGTGCCATGCCGGTAAGCGTGGGCGGTCATGTTCTGCCATCTCACTCGATCACCAGAGTCGTTGATCAGTTCCGTGTTTCTGTCTCGACCATGCCACAAGGCCAAGCCATCCAGATACTTGTTTCTAGGTCTTCCCCTTGGTCTGTTTCCCTCGATCTTACCAGTTGTCACCAAAATTCTCCTCATTTCTTCTCATAACATGTCCAAAAAATTGTGACTGTCTACGTCTAATGTCTCTGATCAGTTTACGATCTTCATTTGTTTCTTGAAGGACTTGTTCATTGGTCTTTCTGGCTGTCCATGGTATTCTTTGCGGTTTTCCTCAGAAACCACATTTCTACAGCCATCAGATGTTTTTCAGCCTGGCTGCTCATTGTCCAAGCTTCACATCCATATAAAAGTACAGGTTCTATGTAGCACCTCAACACTCTTTTTCTCGTTTCAATTGACATCTTTTTATTGGTCAGTATGTTTTTCATCTTGCTAAAGGCTACTTTTGCCATGGCGATTCTTGTTCTAATCTCTTCCAGGCATCTCCCATCAGATGTTATTACTGTTCCGAGATAATTGTACCTATTCACTTGTTGAAGAATATTCCCATTTACTTGTATATTACATTGTGGTATTTCGTTCTTCCTAGTGACGACCATAATCTGTGTCTTTTTACAATTTAATTCTAACCCTTGTTGTTCACTGTGTGTAACAACCGCATCTACTAAATTTTGCAGGTCCTGTTCATTGTCTGCAATCAAGACTGTATCATCTGCATATCTAATGTTATTGATGCATCGTCCCCCAATGTTGATTCCTTCCATATCTTCAATATTTCTGAAAATATTTTCACTGTACAGGGAAAACAGATCTGGAGACATTACACATCCCTGTCTCACACCTCTCTTAATAGGCTGATATTGGCTTACTTCATTATCAACTCTTATGGCAGCTTGTTGTTTCCAATATATGTTTTTTACAAGTCTAAGGTCTTTCCCATCAATTTGTAGATCTTCAAGCATCCTTATCATGTTGACATGTCTCACTTTATCAAAAGCCTTTGTGTAGTCAATAAAGCAAAGGTGTAGATCTTTGTTTACTTCTATAGAACGTTCGATTACGGTTCTCAGTATATACACAGCATTTACTGTACCCTTGCCTTCTACAAACCCACATTGTTCTTCTCCTATTTCAGGTTGTATTTTCCTCCTCACTCTTTGCAGTGATAATTCTTAGCAAAATCTTCGTGATGTGACTCATTATACTAATTGTTCGATGTTGATCACATTCCAAGGCTCCTGATTTCTTTGGGATTGCAATAAATACAGAATTACATAACTCCTGAGGTATATTTCCAGTATCATATATTGTATTAAGCAGACTGGTAACTTTATCTATTCCATATTCTTCTAAAGCATTAATCATTTCTGTTGTGACGCTGTCTGGACCGGGGGTCTTGCCAGATTTCATATGATTAAGAGCATTCTGAACCTCCATCTTCAAAATTGTTGGCCCTTCATTATTATTCTGAACATCATACTGTTCGTCTCTGTTATCGTCATAAAGGTTTTTCACGTAATCTGACCATACATGTAAAATCTGTTCTTTTTCTATTATGACTCTTCCATCTTTTGTCTTTAGGCAGCCTGCTGATGTACGTGTTCTTTGTTTGGTAAGCTCCTGAATTCTTTTGTGCATTAGTTTCGCATTTTTACTGTTGTGTTGTTTTTCAATTTCTCTGCAATTTTTCTCAAGCCATGTTTCTTTTGCCTCCTTACATAAGGTTCTGACTTTTCTGTGAATTTCTTCATATTTGGCAGGATTATTTTTGTTCTGTCTTCTTGTTTCCATTTGTTGCAAAATTTCTCCAGTCATCCATGTCTTACGGCCCACTTTCTTTACTTTTGGAATAGTTTTTTCTGCTGCACAACTGATTGAATATTAATCTGTTGCACCTAGTAGCCTGTTGACGGTCTGGAGTCACCTGGTGCGCATGACTATCCCTACCGGGCGAGGCTGCTCCTATGGAGCACCCATTTATGCCGTTTCTCTGATTATCGATAAGTGAACACACCATGATTTTCTTGGCATCTGTAAAGAAGGTAGTTTGCCATTGCTTTCCTTCCCAGCAGTGACCATACTGGTCAGTGACCGTAGCCATTGTCTCCTCAAAAAAGAGATCCTCTGCCTACCGTCGTGAAGGTGGAGACCATAACCTACAACTATCTGTCGACTGCTCTCCATCTTCATCCACCACCTGCACCCATGGCTTCACGTAACCCTGATCGGGGGGCTAAACGGGTATTCCACCTTGCCCAAGGGTGTCCCGTAGGCTAGCGGAGGGAAGGAGGCGCCTTACTTCTCCTTTGATAGGGGATACCCCTACCCCGCTACCCTATAAACCATTGGTATATAATCAAAAAGAGATGACAGTTGTTTTTAAACCATGGTAGACAGTAGACAGGACTGAGAGTATGCGTGTTCTATAGCTCAGCTGTACTGGAGAGTTTTGGCCATCATAAACCACAACTTTAGCAAGGGAAAATCCCAACTGCACCTCCCAGTGGTAGAGGATGGGAAACCCACAATGATGTGACAAACGCAGCCTTGGGGACCGAATACCCACCGGGATATGTGGACACATCAGTTGCTGAGCAGAGCAGGGTACGCACTTGTTCTGATAAATGGTTGTCAAAAGCAGACATAAAAGACTTCATGTGGATGTGGACGTCAAGGGGAAACCATTACATTATCTTCCCAAGATTTCATGAATAGTCACATATCAGAGGCAGTGAACGACATTAAAGGCTATCTTAGGACATCCTCGTCCGGTAGGGACAGTTATGAGCCACATGGGACACTAGACCCTCATCCAGCATTCAGTTATCAGTTATCAGTTATCAGTTGGGGCATCTTCATTGCACTCCGGACAGGTCCATAGGTGCTCAGATCCTCCCCCCCCCCCCCAGCATATGATTCAGCGTTCGGTGGTTAATAGTGCCAGTTCTGTGTTGGTTAACGAGGCACCTCGTTTTCCCGATGTACCTCTCGAGTCTGACCGTGCCAATTCTTACTCCCAGGTCATTCATCCTGGACAGCGATGTGGATTCACTGACGTCAAAGTCTTCTGTTCTCGACATGTCTTTAAGGACGTTAATAACATCGGCACGATCCATGGGCGGGCCATCTGCAGTGGGTGCAGAGCTAGCCAGTTTATCAGCTCGTTCATTTCCCTCGACTCCCGCATGTCCCGGGACGAAGATGAAGGTGACTTTACGGACAACAGACTTCCACAGCGACTCAGTCCACTGTCTATGTACAGATCCAGCTTCGACCTTCCGAATCATGCTCATTGAATCACTTAGTACACAATTGATCCAGCATTGTCTACCTCTAGCCAGCTCTATCTCTAATATCTTTAGTCTCCAATGTTGTCACAACGTTCTCAGTGAAAGGTTAGGGTTATTGTTTAGGACCAATGCTGGACACGCAAATCACTGAACGTAAACTTGCCAAGACTCCAACAACAGCAGTAATATGCTGGTGTTGACTGCGATGTCCTGTCAATAGGATATTCATTCATTCATTCATTCATTCATTCATTCAGTAGCATGTCTTTTGCAGAACCTTGATAACATAACAACCTTCCTGAACACCTCTCTATCATAAGCAAGTTGTCCCACGTCCCGCGTCCGATACACCCATGTAGAGATCATCCGCCACATCCTGCACCCATCTTCTTTTTGGCATTCCTCTTCCTCTCTTCCCGGGCATATATCCCTCCATTATTGTTCTCTCCAAACTTACGTGACGTTTCAAGTGATCCAAAGATTTCAATTTTCTTTGTTTTATAGCCATTAGTAACCAACCTTCTTCAATATTCAGTGCTTGAAGTATGGGTGCATTTGTTCTTTTCTTTAAATAGTATATGCAAACAGAAATACCTGAACACATCCTTACCAGGCAACTAGGTCACGGCAATTATCATCATCATGTAGCATATATCCTGCAGAACTTCTCTCTCATCACGTCCCGTCGCAGAGGTTAACGACCCGTCACCAGTTCCCTTTCCCCATTTATGCCCATGAACAAGGCGTCCCAAATGTCCCGTATTCAATGTCGTGTTGCTCAACCCCTGGCCCCTCCTCTCAGGAACTATGCCTTCTAACCCGGTTCTGACCAAACCACGTGACACTTAACATGGCCAACATATGTCAGCTTCCGAGACATCACGATATTAATGAGCCAGTTTTATTCCGTGGTTCAGTTATGTAGAAATAAAGGCATTCATAAATATACAATTCTCTTTATTTAACAAGTAACAATATAGTTGGGACAAGTCTGTTATGTTCTTGTGCTATTTGTTGCTTGCTTGCTTGCTTGTTTGTGTTCGTTGGCTTGAGCTCCAACGCGAAGTCCTGTATGTCGGATGAAGGCATCCTGTTGTCCAACATCAGTGTGATGTCATACAGGACCTGAGGTTTGCGTGAGTATCCGTTGTCCTATGTCTAGCTTATTGGTGTGCAAACTGGTGGTTCCTCGCCGTACAGGCAGACACTCTCCGACTTAGGAAGAATCGGCGATCCTACTGACTTTAGCCAGGACCCCAAAGGGACCTGTTGCCCAGGACGTTCGACGAGGACGCGTCAACATGTCTTGACCAGTATACAACCCGGCCCTGGTGCCTTGGAAGCACCTCTGCCTCTCAGCTATTTGTTTTTAAAATTAGATTTACTAAATCAGTTTCTGTTATTTCTCCTTCTTCTATTTTCCTGTTTGTCTCTCAGAACCAGAACACGAATAGTTCTGGATTTATTTCTGGAACATTCCTCATAATCCCTGTGCCATCACCATCATGTGCCTTATGTAGATAAACGACGTGGTTCGCAGTCTCACACGATCACCGGAGTCTGGGATCAAGGTTGTGTTCCTATTGCCTCTCAGAGCCAGGGCATCAGCATTGGATTGAGTTCTGGTTTGTTCCTCATAATCCCTGGTATTTACTATATATTATGGTTTGGACTTCCGATCCAATATCCCAAAGTCTGGCGAAGGTGATCATATCTGCACGCAGACTTGTGTCTCGTGTGTTGCCACTCCTTTAGGATGTTGATATTCCTCCATGCCATGATGCCAAACCACACAGATCAGTATCTTCTTAGACGGGCCTGCGTGCCCACTTCTTAACCCTTTGGAAATAAAGCTTGTTCGTTCGTTCGTTCGTTCGTTCGTTCGTTCGTCCTGCCTTTCTTCTGCTGCAACTTTACCGTTGTGACGACGTACTGCAGTGTTCCCTTTCTCATGACACATCAACACACTTATTGTGGGATAACCGCCATCAGCGATTAAAGCGTCTCCAAGCTGGAGATTAGGATGTGAACGCACGGCTGGAGAAGGACACACGGGAACACCCTCCTCCGGGAAGTGTGAGGGACGTAATGAACGCGAGGTACTCGTCGAGTGAGTGGTGGGGGGGGGGGGGGGGGGGGGAAGAAAAAGAGAGAGTAAAAGAGAGAGAGAGAGAGAGAGAGAGAGAGAGAGAGAGAGAGAGAGAATAAGTGTCCTCTTCTGACGACTGCAGACCTGCTGTGAGCTAGCTTAGCATGTGTTTCTAGCAGTGAACATTGGTTAACGTTTGTCAGTGTGTAAAAACTCATTTGTTTTAAAAAATATGGGCGTTCTGTTCTCCAAGGGTAGACGCCCCATGAGGTTCGTCGTTCCTTTGCGTCATCCGTATGACCGACTCTGCTGCAGAGCCTGGCCAGATGAAGTTTAGATACTACGCTTTGATCTTAGCCAAAGGGCCGATAAATTAACACAAAAGACGAAGATTATTTGGCCTTTCAATGGCCTGTCAAAAATATACGGATTGTTCCCAGTTTACTTGCTCACAATAGGATGTTTAAGTCATGTATATATTATTCTAGAAAAGCCAAGAAAGCAGATTATAAAAATGTATTTCGCAAATACGTAAGTACAATATTTACCTGTGGTAATACGCCGTTAATGTTTCTTTATATATATATTTTAAAATATTGGGTGCTAGTATTAAGTGTTTATTTATAAATGAATTTAACGAAAAATGATCAAAGTAGTCGCCATAAATTTACATTTTAGAAATATCTTTATATTAGGTAATGTCCCTTACTATGTTAAGTTGCTGTGTCCCATGCTTAATTTAATTTTTTTTGTTCCTTTTGTTTACTTGGTTTCTTCAGAAGTTGTTTGGACATAATTATTTATACATTCGGTCACCAATAAACAATTATGACAGCCTGTTGTTATGATAATCTGGACATGCTATAAATAAATAATACAGAAAATAAACAAGCGAAGTACCGTTATATGGTTTCATGTGCACAGTATTTAGTTTTCATTATGGTAATTAGCGTAATCAGTGGCAGTCTTTTACCTTTTGCATGACAGAAAACATACTGACAAATACATAGATGTCAACTGCAACTAGAAAAAGATTGTTGAACTGCTACATATATATATTACATACATATATATTGGGACGCAGAGGTGTTCCAATTCCAATTCCAATTTTCAAAAACAAAAATTCCAAATTCGTCCTCGTCTAACCTGCTTCATCAGCTGTGGTTATTGTTGAGGATCGTGGTTTTTGTGGGTTTATTTACCCTAATTCTTGTCTTGTGAGTCCTATCTCGGACTGCTGATGTAGCGTTTGTGTCTGTGACGTCAGCAGGGGGGTCGGTCGGCGGCTATCCTTTGTGCTCGTCTGTTCTTGTGGTTTTCTTTGTTTGTGTAGGCTCCTGGCTCGTATGGCTTGGCTGGCTGCAGTCCTTATAAGGACTTTCGTAATCCCACTCCAGCTGGGGGATCGGTCGGCGGCTGTCCTTTGTGCATGTTTCCTCTTGTTTTCTTTGTTGGCGAAGGCTCCTGGCTTGACTGGTTGCAGTCCTTAAAAGGACTTTTTATTTGGTATTTTTGTCTCCTGTTTGTGCATTTTCTGTAGGAGCTTTTCGACGTTTTCATTTTCCTCCTTGTGCCTGTTTTCACTGTCGCGTTTGTGAAGCTGCTGCCTAAAGTTTTCTTCCTCCGTGGTTGTCAACTGTCGTCCCTGGGGGAAAGTGGCTCCAGGTATTCGTTACTTCGATGAATTAAATAGTCACTGACCAATCTAATGGTCTGTCACTCATAACACAGTCCCACTGCAGAACGGATCTGTCCTTGACCAATTCAATGGTCCCTTCATCACATCACAGGAACATGGATGAACAAAGGTCACGGACCAATTCAATAGTCTCTTACAGTCACACTGCTTGCAGAATCAGATATGGCTACTGAAAATGTTACTGAGTCCTTCTCGAACACAGGTTATACTCGTCTTACTGAGACAGTACATCAATAGAATCAGACATCTATTTCACGGAAACAATTCAGGTTGGACTATACCATAGTCCCTTCCACCGGGGTACACTTGCCACAAGTCCATAACTGGTGTAGTTCTTCTCAAGACCTGCCCCTAGAGCTGTCTAAAGAACCATTCAAGTGTCTGAAGTTCAGTTACTTCTGCGTTTAGGCAGAACCTCCGTCATAATATACGGACCGGGGTTTCCTTTCGTTGAGCATGATTACTCAACATGCTGAAATGTTCCTGGCAAAACAGAGTATCTTCTATTAGTTGAAACGATCACAAACCAGGGCTTCCCACACGTGCACCTTCAGGGCGGTGGTATTTCTTGAAGCAAACTTCACTCATGGTGCAGCACATTGGGTATCTGGTGTGGTTGAGTCTGGCGTGATAAGTAAAGAACTGAACCCTTCGCTGTGTCTCACGAAGTGGTTTCCTGCCAACAACAATTATAGTTGACTGGTTCCTCAACAGGCAAACTCCTGAAAAGGAAGAGCGACCGGTGAGAGTATACTGGCCCAAACATTAGTCCACATGCATCCTACCAATAACTACATCAACCCTCAGTCATGCTACTTAGTTATGCATATAACCAAAGCATTATCTCTATATGGCGAGTAGTAAAGCATGGGTTTGCAAATGTCAGCTGGCCTCACAGAACAGCCCGTCAAACAGAGCCAGAGATCAGAATGACGAGTCTGATCATAGGTCTCACCTATCCCTAATCATCTACCAGTCGTCGCTAACGTCAATAGTGATACAAGGCTGTTATTGTTCTAATTTAATCGAACTAAACAAATAGGTAAAGAGTCCCTGGACTCGTTCCTAACATCATCAATGCTCATTTAGAAACATAATCTTGATCAATATACCATCCCTCGGGATATAGGAATAGGACATGATCACATCCACTATGTACACAAGCCTGTTTGCTGGTGGGATCACCTGCCCACGCCATAGCAAACTCTTCGTATCCGACTCTGCCTTAGAGTCTAGAAGCCTTCTTGAGAATACATGTTCCCCACATGTTCCAAGGGTAATGTTCCAGTTCTGTCCTCCCCAAGTGGTTTAGCCTTGGCATGGACTGAACTTCATCGTTGGTTTGGTCTACCAACACATACTTTCATAACTTGCTTTCACTTCCCCCATATCCTATATTTCCCCAGTCTCATACAGCCTCCTTGCATCCTTCCATACTTCCAGCACCTGAGCATTCACTCGCACTAGCGCCAGTATGAAAGAAACAGGATAGCTCAGACAAGATTTCAGAACGCATATTTATATCGCGACGGCACGCAGTGTTATCACGCGTCGAGCTATTCGGCGTTCGGAATTACTCCAGGAAGTATCACATGCCATGACCTAATATATATACACACAATGTCATATCATATATATATATAGATATAGCACCAAAGCAACTTACCTTTACACAGAAATCCGCTGTTCCACACAATGAATTCACTATTAAGTTATTACACACTAGTTACATCATTCTAGGTGGCACAGAACTAAGTTCTACCTTTACTTAGTAACTAAGCACAATTTTGTCTGAATCTCCACCTACCAACTTACCTGGTTTTCTAACCGTTCTTCTGGCTTCAGCAACTGATTGACATAATCTAAGTTTCCCTCCGGCACAAGTAACTATGTTTTATTCTAACCCAGCAACCTAATAGATGCAACGATTGGCAAAATATGGTACATATATTTCAAACCCAAATCGCCCACATCACATTACTGCGTTTCTAACAGCTGATTCGCAAGCACACGGTAAACAAACCCACGATTCGCCGTCACCTGCGTTATCGATCGGTTTGCTAATTAGTATGCAAGGACATCCGCATAGGTAATGAGGTTAGAACAATGGCGTGTGGAACACACGTACAAAGTTAAATGATTTAAACAAATATCTACCTGAACGATGGAACTAGATCTCCAGTCAGCTTCCGAACTGATTAAGGGCTTCTCAGCTTCCTTTCGTTAACAGTCAGCCGAATCATGGTTGAGGTGAGACGCAACACAAAAATTTGGCTCACATCTGGCCTGCGTCTGTTCTCGTTGAACACAAGTAAGTGAATGACTGGTTTAGCCACATTCCCGCTTCGTGCCAACTCAATGCGCACTAGAAGCGAGTGCTTCTTGAGAAAAGATACTTTCTCGGGAAACCGTCATTCCCCGCCTAGAGTTTCTAGATCTCTCTGCACGAGAATTTAGAGCGATACCCAGCATCACGGGTTACTCGAATTCCGGTGTTTCGAGAAGATTCTAGATAATAAGTCCTCCATCGGCTTCCCTCAGTCTATTTTTAGCTGGGAAAGTCCCCGATGACGCGCCAAAATAGTGCAGGATCTTGACGACCCAAGACAGATAAACGCGTTTCGTCACAGATCCAGCTTCGACCTTCCGAATCATGCTCATTGAATCACTTAGTACACAACTGATCCAGCATTGTCTACCTCTATCCAGCTCTATCTCTGATATCTTTAGTCTCCAATGTTGTCACAACGTTCTCAGTGAAAGGTTAGGGTTATTGTTTAGGACCAATGCTGGACACGCAAATCACTGAACGTAAACTTGCCAAGACTCCAACAACAGCAGTAATATGCTGGTGTTGACTGCGATGTCCTGTCAATAGAATATTCATTCATTCATTCATTCATTCATTCATTCATTCAGTAGCATGTCTTTTGCAGAACCTTGATAACATAACAACCTTCCGGAACACCTCTCGATCATAAGCAAGTTGTCCCGCGTCCGATACACCCATCTAGAGAACATCCGCCACATCATGCACCCATCTTCTTTTTGGCCTTCCTCTTCCTCTCTTCCCGGGCATATATCCCTCCATTATTGTTCTCTCCAAACTTTCACAACGTTTCAAGTGATCCAAAGATTTCAATTTTCTTTGTTTTATAGCCATTAGTAACTAACCTGCTTCAATATTCAGCGCTTGAAGTATGGATGCATTTGTTCTTTTCTTTAAATAGTATATGCAAACAGAAATACCTGAACACATCCTTACCTGGCAACAAGGTCACGGCAATTATCATCATCATGTAGCATATATCCTGCAGAACGTCTCTCTCATCACGTCCCGTCGCAGAGGTTAACGACCCGTCACCAGTTCCCCTTCCCCATTTATGTCCATGAACAAGGCGTCCCCAATGTCCCGTATTCAATGTCGTGTTGCTCAACCCCTGGCCCCTCCTCTCAGGAACTAAGCCTTCTAACCCGGTTCTGACCAAACCACGTGACACTTAACATGGCCAACATATGTCAGCTTCCGAGACATCACGATATTAATGAGACAGTTTTATTCCGTGGTTCAGTTATGTAGAAATAAAGGCATTCATAAATATACAATTCTCTTTATTTAACAAGTAACAATATAGTCGGGACAAGTCTGTTATGTTATTGTGCTATTTGTTGCTTGCTTGCTTGTGTTCGTTGGCTTGAGCTCCAACGCGAAGTCCTGTATGTCGGATGAAGGCATCCTGTTGTCCAACATCAGTGTGATGTCATACAGGACCTGAGGTTTGCGTGAGTATCCGTTGTCCTATGTCTGGCTTATTGGTGTGCAAACTGGTGGTTCCTCGCCGTACAGGCAGACACTCTCCGACTTAGGAAAAATCCGCGATCCTACTGACTTTAGCCAGGACCACAAAGGGACTTGTTGCCCAGGACGCTCGACGAGGACGCGTCAATATGTCTTGACCAGTATATAATCCGGCCCTGGTGCCTTGGAAGCACCTCTGCCTCTCAGCTATTTGTTTTTAAATTAGATTTACTAAATCAGTTTCTGTTATTTCTCCTTCTTCTATTTTCCTGTTTGTCACTCAGAACCAGAACACGAATAGTTCTGGATTTATTTCTGGAACACTCCTCATAATCCCTGTGCCATCACCATCATGTGCCTTATGTAGATAAACGACATGGTTAGCCGTCTCACACGATCACCGGAGTCTGGGATCAGGGTTGTGTTCCTATTGCCTCTCAGAGCCAGGGCATCAGCATTGGATTGAGTTCTGGTTTGTTCCTCATCCCTGCTATTTACTATATATTATGGTTTGGACTTCCGATCCAATATCCCGAAGACTGGCGAAGGTGATCATATCTGCACACAGCCTTGTGTCTCGTGTGTTGCCACTCCTTTCGTATGTTGATATTCCTCCATGCCATGATGCCAAACCACACAGATCAGTATCTCCTTAGACGGGCCTGCGCACATAACACAAAACTCTCATACAAGACAGGAAACAAGGCGGCATTGGATTACAAGACATCCAGACAAAAATACTGTCACTTAGGATTAGTTACATAGGTAAAATCATCAGACACCCAGAACAGAACAGACTAGCACTATACTACATAGGCCACAACATCAAACATCTCACACCTCTTAACAATGCAACTGCACACTACCAGGGAAGACTGCCAACATTCTATCAGACATGCATACAGGCAATAAAAGGACATGAACATTTAATACAGCAAACAACACACACAATATACAAACATTTAGTTAGAGAACAAGCACCATCAATAAGACTTAAAAGACGATTAAAAGAGGACACAAATACTTCATGACTGACTTCACATGCACCTTTTCAAACCTACACAACAAACACATAACACCAAAAGCTAGAGAGATCACATATAGACTGTTATACAGTATGACCCCCACAACACAGGTAGAAGCATACATATCCAAACAATGTCAATTATGTAGAAACAACACACAAGAGACAGAGGAACACATTTATTATACGTGTCCAACAATTACTGCCACACGCGCAACACTCAAACACCTCATATAAACACACACAGGCAAACAAACTGACATATATAAAGCAATTTTTCTCAATACTATACCAATGACATCTAAGGACATACATACAAAACTACTTGTAGCACTTTCTTACTACAGACAACTTATATGGACCTGCAGAAACTTTGCCAGATACAAACACCACACATATAACACACATTTAGTTTCCTTCATGTACACGCACAAAATAACAGAACTGTTTCCTGAGTGAGTCATGTGTATTTTTCATTATTGAATTGCAAAGTTGGTATACATGAGTGCGAGAAAGGATCTGAGAAATGTGAATGAATGCGGACTGAATGAATATACAATCACATATGGTTTTACCAAACCAACGATATTGTAAAATGTGTGAAAACACAAATGCTTGTTTTATTCTTACCCCCCCCCCCCCCCAAAAAAAAAAAAGCAAAGGGAAAAGATGCATGAACATTTACAAAAAAGAAATTTAAAAAAATATAAATAAAAAAAATTTAAAAAAAATAAAAATATGCAAGGAGAAAAGAAATCCAACTCCTTTACTCCTACTGTTTATTAAAAATGGCAGGTTGCAATTTTATGTACTTTGCTATGCTATATTAATACCATTGCCGTGATAATCATGTTTAGTAAGTGGAATCACATGTTTAATATAAATTTGTCTTTATTATTACTATTATTATCTTCTCCAAGATTATTCGTAGTATTTATTTTTACCATTACTATCGTTATCATCGTTATAAATAATTTAACCTCATCTCGCATGTAACCACCCCCCCCCCCCCTCTTTGCCTTTGCTGTCTTTGCTGATGCCCTCACCAGTTGGTTCAAATAGTCACCCTGCCTCTACCATTATTACCAGAGAATAACCAATGGGGAGGGCAGCAGCAAGGGAAACAAAAATGGGAAGTTTTCTTTCTCATTGTTGCCCCCCTTTCACATGTTAATATGTTCAATGAATAAAATATGCATATGTCACATACACGCCCACATGCAACGCTCGGTATATACACGCACACAAATACTGAACCCACAGGACGCATGTAACAACACTAACAACGCAAATGCAATTTACTGCTTTTACGATGCTCACTTATTGAGATTGGTGAGAAATTCTGTATTACTATATGATTATTATGGTTTGATTGCTATTAATTTTAAATTAAGATCACTATTACTATTAGTATCCCCCCTCATCTCCGCCTTCTCCCCGCTTATTACTGTTGCTGTTGATGCTGATGCCGCCCTCACTGGTTGGTTCCAAAATGTTTACTGCCTTTATCAACATTACCGAAGAGGTGGTTATGGTGTTGGCGGTTTTTGGAGCCGGCTGCTGGTGAGGGTGGAGACAGGGGAAACAAACATGGTAAAATAACATACATTTTGGGTTACCCCACATTCATATGTAATTATGCCAAATGAATTATTGTTGTAATATTACACATATGTCATCCACACGGCCACATGCAACGCTCTGTAGATACACGCACACAAATATTGAACACACAGGACGCATGTAACAATACGAACAACACAAATGCAATTGCACTATTATTATCATGCCTCTTGCGGCGATAGCTACCCTTGTGCATTACCTTTCTATTATTAAGGGTTATTGCTATCAATTTTATTGTCGTAAATTTGTATGGATGTTTACTATTACTATTATGCTCCCTCATTTTCCCCCACCCTTTCGATACTGTTGGTTTTGATACTGCTGCTGCCTTCACCGGTTGGTTCTAACAAGTTTACTGCCATTTTCCTCATTACCAAGTAGTGATGAGGGTATTGGTGGGGTTGGAGCTGACAGGTGAGAGGGTGGCAGAGGAAAAAAATAATGGTATCCTATCGTCTTGTTGTTGTTTGTACTCGTTTTTCGTCACCCCCCCCCCCCCCCCCCCCATTTCAAATGTACAAACGTTGTAAAAAATGTTGTAAAATTTTGCGCATATGTCACTTACACTTCCACATGCAACGCTCTGTAACAACACGAACAATACAAATGCAAATGTTTCTTAACACTCAATAAAAGTTTAAAAAAAAAAAAAAATAAAATATATATATATATATATATTGGGACGCAGAGGTGTTCCAATTCCAATTCCAATTTTCAAAAACAAAAATTCCAAATTCGTCCTCGTCTAACCTGCTTCATCAGCTGTGGTTATTGTTGAGGATCGTGGTTTTTGTGGGTTTATTTACCCTAATTCTTGTCTTGTGAGTCCTTTCTCGGACTGGTTATGTATCGTTTGTGTCTGTGACGTCAGCAGGGGGGTCGGACGGCGGCTATCCTTTGTGCTCGTCTGTTCTTGTGGTTTTCTTTGTTTGTGTAGGCTCCTGGCTCGTATGGCTTGACTGGCTGCAGTCCTTATAAGGACTTTTCGTAATCCCACTTCAGCTGGGGGATCGGTTGGCGGCTGTCCTTTGTGCATGTTTCCTCTTGTTTTCTTTGTTGGCGCAGGATCCTGGCTTGACTGGTTGCAGTCCTTAAAAGGACTTTTTATTTGGTATTTTTATCTCCTTTTTGTGCATTTTCTGTAGGAGCTTTTCGACGTTTTCATTTTCCTCCTTGTGCCTGTTTTCACTGTCGCGTTTGTGAAGCTGCTGCCTAAAGTTTTCTTCCTCCGTGGTTGTCAACTGGCGTCCCTGGGGGAAAGTGGAGTCGACAAGCACACCTTTAAAATCCTTCTTATACTTTGGAAATATTGTCAGACTTTTGTCTACACTCCCCCGTTATGTCTTCTACTCACTATCTCTCTCTCTCTCTCTCTCTCTCTCTCTCTCTCTCTCTCTCTCTCTCTCTCTCTCTCTCTCTCTCTCTCTCTCTCTCTCTCTCTTTATTCCTTCATAACATACCCCTATTCACTTTCCTTCAGAACATACCCACACAACTTTGTCCTCCAATAAATACTAACATTATTTATTGAATAAAAAGTGTCATGGTTGTGTATAGAGTGTATGTAAAGACGTTGTGGCTGTGTTATATCCTGTAGGTGAAATAAGAGTGACATTCTAAGATCCACATCATAGTTTTCATCACTCAACGGCACATATAGTCACCACAGCACAGAACTGGTGTACGCTCACCCGGTCAAATGTCTCTCTGAATGATGTTGATGTATTCACAATATCCTTGACAATGGTAGAATTAAACAGTTTGTTAACCACAGAATGTTTTTATTATATATTGTCTCTCCTTGTGGAATATCAAGACTGTCTTTAGAATATGACTTATTTCCGGTGTTCATTTTTATTCATTACTGTTCTGTTTATCTGATAATAAGTTCTGGTCTTACGGCTTCTTCATTTTAAAAATAGTTCGTGAGAACAATATTGAGCTTCAGCTCTATGCTTCGGTACACTTTATTCTGCTGTACGTCTCTTAGCCAGACGTCCTTATAGGCATCTGTTACGTCTTTGAATTTGCTGACCTGTATGTATAATATCAGACTTCAATCTGGCCGATATGTATTACTACACCAGCCTAGAGTCCATTCTTTCTTTTCATGAGTGTTGCTATTGCTGGGTTCAGGGAACTGTTGAAAAGACAATATCAGGTGATATCAACCTAACTCAAACTCATTAGAGGTGAGAGTAGGCTTATGGCCGTTATCAGATATATATATATATTCAGAGAAATGACCTCTGACATAAGACATAGGAGTATACACATAACTTGAGACTAGGTAAAGAATGAAATGTCATAAAAGAGCTCAGACATCCCAGTAACCATCTATACTAGAATCTCGTATCATACGTATCCTATATTATCATAGAACGTATTCTATCGAGTGCATTGATACATTACACAATCCACTACTTCACTTCTCAGCTAAATTCGGCCGACGCCCATTAGTACGGTCTCACACTCAAATACACTATGTTAGATTTATACTCTACACCACAACTACCTTATACTATCTATTGTAGTCCATGAATTGAAACACAAAAGCACATAAACACCACTGTCCCATCGCCTCTAAACAACTAGGGACCTAGTATTTCTTTTCTGAATACGGACGAATAGAACAATTCTCCTTCGAGATGGAAAAATTGGGAACACACTAAACAAAAAAAAAAAACAAAAAAAAAAACAAGTTCCCAACTATTTATACCTTGGTTCCAATTCTCCGTTCTTTTGGATGTTTCTACATCAACAATCGAATTTGCCGTTATATCCCATCAAAGGTTTGTGAAATCACATATTCGCTCTTGTCCGCTCAGTCCAGTTTTCCCCACACATCGTACCTCAAACATGTTCAACTCTTTGATCGATGACTTCTGTTCACAGTATTTCCACGCGATCACTGTTTGATCTAGCTTCGAACTTCCCGGAGATAAACGATGTTTCTGGGTCCCGGTGATTCTCCGTTCAGTCCGATACGGACTCTTGTCTTTGAACTTTCCCGGTAGACAATTCTTCCGTTCCCTACGGGACTTCGCTTCCGTGTCCAATACGTATGGCCAGTGTTTAAAGTCACGATCGCTGTCTTTTTTGAAAATTACAGGACCGTCACTTTTCACATAACTGTTTCTGTCATTTAATTCATCAGGAGCGACACCTGCCAGCTATCTCACGACAGTGGTCAGCCATGGGACGATTTTACAGTCATCTATATAGTACTCGAAATCGTTCTCACAGTCGTAGTGTAAGACTGGGTATACCATTGGTTTCCCCCGGAGTTTCTTAGGCTTCTTCTTTTCTTTTTCTTCCCAGGGACTTCTGAATTCCTCGCGCTTGAGTTCCTCCTTGTCGACTGGGCATTCTGTGCCTCCTTCAGAGATCCGACGGTATAGTAGTTCCCTCTTGGGCGTTGTTGTTGGGCTGCTAACTTTAGTTTGCGGTTCAGGCTCGGACTCTTGATTTTCTTCTTGCAGTTTCTCTCTGAGTTCTTGTGTGGCTTCTGTTAGTTTGTTTTGAAAGAGTTCCATTTCAGCTCTATGCAGTTCTCTTTCGGTCTTGATCATTTGTAGGATTTCTTCGTTCTCCTTCTTCATCTGAGCCATGCGCTGGATCTGTTTTTCCATAGTGCAGCCTGCCGCAATCTGCAGAGGTGTTTTCAAGGCGCCTGGTTTTATACTGGCCAAGACCCAATAACACGTCTTAGCCGTGCGTCCTGGCTAACATAGTAGGATGGCTGATTCTTCCGAAGTCGGGGAGAGTATCTGCCTGCATGGCGAGGAGTCACCAATCTACACACCAATAAGCCAGACATGCGACAACGGATACTCACACAAACCTCAGTCCGGTATGACATCACACTGATGATGGACAACAGGATGTCTTCATTCGACACGTTAGAGCTCAAGCCGATGAACGCAAGCAAGCAGCAAGCTACATATATTGTGTACAATTATATGGATGTGAATCGTGTACAGTAGTAAGAACATCTGGCAAACATCTGTTGGCAGTGGAGATGTAATTTCTGAGGAAAATGTAAAGAATACCATGGAGAGACAAAAACAACAATGAGAAAGTCCTGCAAGGAAAAAATGAAAACCATTCATTGGTTAGAGAAATTAAACATAAACAGACAAGATTATTTAGGGCACGCTTTTAATCAAGAAAACAAAAAAGAACTAGACAATTTAGTAAGAACCTGCAAGATTGTGGTGAAAAGAACAAATGGGAGATAAATATTTGGATGGTTAAACCACGTGACATAATCGAGATCAGAACACAAAGCTGATCCACGACTCTGGTGATGGTGTGAGACGGCGAAACATGGCCGAACATGATTATCTACATGACACATGATCATGACAAACAAAGCAGCAGAAATGAAAAGTAATAAGGCTTAGCTTCATAAAGTTCCCACTGATAATGTCATTGAACTCGTCGCTGGAGCTACGGAGTTCGTACTTTGTGCGACGCTTGCGGCAGGCTGCACTATGGAAAAACAGCGAGACATATGGAATAAAATCTGTTGCAATGAAATCGACACTCTAGCCTTTAAAACATGCGTTCATTTTTTTATCCCGCAATCTGCACCGAGTTTCGAACCTTGTATATAATCCACAGCCGAATAGAGAACCACTTGTACCGCCATGATGAGCAGCAGTATGAGAGACGCCGTACACTCAACGGCAAACCCGTCTAGTCGTGTGTACCAGGTTGACAAAAGCAGTTGAGAGCTCGAGAAGTGTTGCTTTACAAATGTGAGACGAGTGTGTTCATTACACCGAGGTCTATACAATGTTTATTTAGTAAGCACATTTAAACATGTAGAAAGAAGACTGGAATCACATTAAATATGTTGCATGTCGTCGCGAACAACCCCAACATCACAGGTGGATTTTCTAGGGAATTTTACTTTCAGTAATTTGCCATTGCCGGCTCCGTGGCGAAGACGTTAGGACGCAATTCGTAATCCCGCATACCGCGTTCGAAACACAGCTGCGGGCGATTTGGAAGCAGACCGCCTAGCGTTGGCTACCCATAAACAGATATGCGTGCTGGTCGTTCAGAAAACAATGGCAAACTACTGAAAGCAAATTAACAAGACATCACAAACAGACAAAACGTGCTGGGGCAACGTCACGTAAAGGACATGCAACTAATTATTTTTTTTTTTTTAATTTTGTTTTTAAAGTTTACCATTGCTTTCTGAACGAGAAGACAACATTCAAGTCCAGCCGACCAGATCAGGGATTAAACTGCTGTTAGAGCACCAGAAATTTATGCGCAAGCGGATTAACCGAAAGGACACGAAGACCTCTTAACTCCATATTGGAGGAGCAGCAATAAACATTAAAAGGCATACTTGTCATTGTTTTATTAACCGAACCATAGCGGAGTTAATTGTTAACATTAGGCGAACAAAATGACCGGATATCACAATAAAGTAAACAAAAACAATGGCTATCAACACTGACAGTGGCATCAAGCCAATTTTGAAAATTAATGTGAATGGAAAGCCATTTGTACAGAACCATAGTTTTTCTTACCTATATAAATTAACAACAAACAATGAAATGTGAGAGGCTGAAATAAGAAAGAGAATGTAGACAAAGTAACATGCAACTATATATACACTCACACACAGACAGACAGACAGACAGACAGACAGACACACACACACACACACACACAGACACCTACCCACCCACACACCCACCCACACACACGCACACACACACGCACATATATATATATATATATATATATATATATATATATATATATATAAAAACTTTCATTTACTGCCAATATAGTACCTTGCGGTGTATGGCAGAGGGGTCTTTGAGCCTGAGGAATAAAGGCCGCCTGGCTAGTGCAGTCGCCGCGAACTGTGCAGGTTAGGATTTTCTTTTTGCCCCCGACAGAAAAAAATCCCACACCTTACCGGGGATCGAACCCGGGTCTCCCGAATGAGAGTCCGGCGTTCTAACCACTCGGCCAGCCGCTCCTCATATATATATATATATATATATATATATATATATATATATATATATATATACACACACACATATATATATATATATATCTATATATATACATATATATATATATATATATATATATATATATATATATATATATATATATATATATATATATATATATATATATATATATATATACACACACATATATATATATATATATATATATATATATATATATATATATATATATATATATATATATATATATATATATATATATATATATCAAGGAGTCGTCTCATATATCAGGGAGGTGATACATCTACTCCATGTTAGGATGTGGATATGTGTGACATATTGAGAGTTGGAAGCAGTACCCCCTCTGACTTACCCCACAATGAAGTAAAGCTATAAGGATGGGACTGATTTCATTTGGAGGGGATGGGTTCTTGGAAGCCAAAGTGACCCATAATAGCTCTGGAAATCTAGGAGTTTTCCCACGAAAATTAATTTCTTCCCTCCAAAATCTTCCTTCCCGAAAAGCGAAACTTAATTAGCTCGAGAGTCCCCCACGTATGATCATTTTCCCTTTTAGATGAAATGGTCACAGGAATTAATAAAATTTAAAGTTCCCTTTTTTGAGTAAACTGGAACCTGGGAGATTACAATAGGACAGACTTTAGCTGTCTATTAGAGTTTACCCAGTCACCTGTAGTTCCAGATACTACCTTTATGTGAAGTAGTTACATTAACTAAACACATAGATAATAATGAAAAGTTTTGTCACACCACAATGGACTGACAGAAAAATGCAGGAACAGTTAATTTTGGTTTATTAATCAAAATAAAACACCTGTGGAAGTAACCAGTGATGCATTATGACATATATGAAATACATCAAGACATTGAGATAATGTTCATATTCAACATTAGAAATAAGAACTCTCATGTTCAGAGATGACTTCAGTCATTTGGCCACTAAGCCCTCCCATCAGTTAGCCTGCTCTTGTTTCTGTAATAAATACCCCAGATGGTACTGGAACATTTCTCAAGGATTTGTAAAACAAATAGTCTCTACACACTGTATGAATCAGAGGAGTCCATGACTACTCTCTGTTCCTGAAAGTTATTGATTGTTCTCACAAGTATAAAGTTTCACTGAGTAAAATCAAAGTATAGCAGTGATGAAATGTTGCCAAACTTCTGCCATATTTGTAAATAATTTGCATTGAGGTATAAACTTGATCCTAATGATCTTAGAACTGTTTCTACACTGTAAATATATCAATCACCAGATCAATCATGAAACACAGATCCGGTTTGGGCACAGTTCAGTGAGGACTCCTTGAATATTCTGGGTCCTGGCCACATATTCCTGTTGCACCTTTATATTACAGATCTGCTCTAGGTTGACAGCCATTGTACATTATTGGGCAATGTTCTGCACCTCTGGATCATGACAATCTGCGAACACCGCCATCCTCACCTGAGGTGGATAAACATGGTGAATACATTTATATCTAGCCACAGGATGATGATTCTCCAGTGGACAAGAATGAAAAGGGTTTACAGACATGAGGTACAGAAGGTAGCAGATTCAGGAAGTACCTACAAGTTAAGAGCTACCGTGTGTCTCCTTGTACTGGCATTAGACATCAGCAATTATATTGGGCAAGCTTTCTTTTTACTGCACTTGTACCTAGGGCCGGTTGGCTGTTGTTCTCACAGAGGACACAGACACAGTGACTGACAAGGCCAGAAAAGAATGATGGAGAGTAAATGATGAGATGTACCCAGAATATCTGATCCCTACATAGTAATGGAACAGAATAGGATGATTGTTCTCATTAACTCATGTTACCAATCAGTGCTGCCACCATTGTTTTAGTCTGCCTGGATACTTTCCTGTTTATACCCTCTCACCTCTTCTGTCATTTCCTTTACTTACTTCTTCTGACACTGGGGTGATATTTCCCCTTGACAGTTTAGAAGTGCTTATGCATGAAAGCATATTATGTCCTTTACTTACTCGGTCAAACAGGGTGATGGTTTAATAAACTACATTCCACATGTTGCATCAAAGTAATAATGTAAAGAAACATACATTAAATATTTCACTCTAAAGTTAATATAAGTAACATATAATGGGTATGAATGTGGAGGTCTATGTGAAATGTTCCTTATGAGGATTTAGACTGCCTCTCATTCACTAACACACATATATATACAGAGTGAAAGAAAGATGAGACACCACATTGTACTCATTCTCTCAAACTAACACCATTCTTCTTTTATTCGTTCACTTGAGTGCCGGTGTTGGTCTGTTAGCTGGACTGTTGTTCGTCAGAGTGCTAAATGCTTGTTCGAATAAATCACAACAGTATAAATGCTGGACCAGTCCTGGATGCTAAACAGTCACACACACATTCTGTCTTCACGCCACGAACATATAAGATAAGAGGTAGAGTCTTTCATTCCTCCTTCTCACATTCGCGTGTGTTGGCGGTTCGCTGTGGATTGAAACTAAGGCGACACCTAGCACACAGATCATAGTTTATCTTGTACTAAACCTGCTCTGAACGCAGTCAGACAGCCAGTGGGATCTAGACTCAAGAATAGGAAACAGTCTGGGCATAATTGAGCCTCTTTTCACAGCTTCAGACATAGTGATTGTACAGCACTCTTCTGGAAACGAATGAGAGATGGAGTCAGATATCTACATCAGTGCTGGCAGAGAGTAGCCATTTTGGGACTGGTTGAAAGTTGGGTTCTATCTTCTAATAGAAAAATAAATATATATATATATATATTAGTGCCGGAACTTACACACACACACTCTCATACTTAAAGCTTTACCTGACTCAGACATAAACAAACTCAGGCATAATTTCGTCTGAAGCTTTCCTTCTGAATCAGGATGAGGGACATACAGAGACCTAAACCACATCTAGATGCTTTGCCGGTCGCTCTGCAAGTGCCGAAATTTAGCGTCGCTGGACCCAGAATATTTCGCAGGGCGACGCGATTATTCTAGGTTAACCAATGGACAGAACGGGCTTAAACCACATGATCTGTCCATCATTGGGTGTCACAGCTATTAATACTGTTGACGCCACATTCTTAGCATCCCAATTCTCTCTAGTGCAAACCCTTAGTGAGAAGTGTGTTTTGAAATTGTGATGTGCAGCAGTGAACAAGACGGAGTGCGCAATCATGCGACAATATGCCCATTCAAGGCGCTGGATCGTTGATTGTCCTAGGGGTTATGATGATGACCTTGAGGATCTCTCAGACTAATCACCAATGCATGTGGGTGGGCACACAGCGGCCAAGCCTTCACAGCAACACCAAAGGACATGCACTCAGGAACAAGCCATGGGAACAATGATTTGATGAACGTTATTCTCATCAGGGGTCCGTATTTCTCACGGATACAAGCACACTCTCCAGCCGGCAGCACTCAGGCCATTTACACCATTCACTGGACGAAATATGCTGCCGCCACAAACCTCCTTATCACGCTGCCCTGGTGTCCGTGTTGTGTCCCGTACCTTGTAGTGTGTGTGGGTGGAGACTGGTGCTAACGGCCACCGGCTGTCAAGCTATCATGATCGCCCAGCATGGTCGGTTGGCGTTTGAGACTAAGTGGTCATACCAGGATGGATCAGCACCTGCGATCGATGTCCGGCGATTGAGAAATCAGGATTTGAGACAGTCAGGATTATTTGGTCACAGTATCATGAGAAACAAACTAGACAATTTAGTAACAACCTGCAAGATTGTCTTGGAAAGAACAAAAGGAAGGCAGAAAGATAAATATATGGATGGCTAGACAACGTAACATAATCGAGACCAGAACATAAAGCTGATCGACTACTCTGGTGATGGTGTGATATGGCGAAACATGACCGAACTTGGTTACCTACATGAAACACGATACTGACAAAAAAATCAACAGAAATGAACAGTATTAAGGGTTATCTTTATAGAGTTCCCACTGATAACGCCATGAGAGTCGTCGCTGTAGCTACGGAGTTCATGCTTTGTGCGACGCTTGCGACAGCCCACCATATAGAAAGACACCGAGCAATATGGGATAAAACCTGTTGCTTTAATGTCGACACTCTCTAATTTACACCACGCTTCTTTTTTTAATCCCGCACCGTTCTTCGGACCTTGTGTGTAACCGACTACCGAGTACAGAACCACTTGTACCGTCATTAGGAGCAGTATGATAGAAATCGTACTCTCAATAGCGAGCCCGTCTAGTCGTGTGTGCCTGGCTGATACATGCAGCTGAGAGTTCGAGGAATATTTCTTTACAGATGTGAGACAAGGGTTTTGCATAACCCCAGGTTTGGACAATGTTTATTCAGAAAACACATTCAAACAGGTAGACAGAAGACTGGAATCACATTAAATATGCTGCAGGACGTCGCGATCAACCTCCAAATCACATTTCGATTTTCTAGTGAATTTTACGTTCGGTAGTTTGCCATTGCCCGCTCCGTGGCGAAGGGTTACGGACGCTATTAATCACCCCGCATACCGCATTCCAAACACAGATGCGGGCGATTTGGAAGCAGACTGCCTTCCGTTGGTTTCCTATAAAAGGGTATGAGTGCTGGTTGTTCAGAAAGCAATGGCAAGCTAATGAAAGGAAAGTAGTCAAGGCATACTGGGGTTGACTACAACGCCCTGTAAAAGATGTGCATTAACTTTTACTGAAAGTTTGCCATTGCTTTCTGAACGAGAAATCAACCTCCAAGTCCAACTGACCGGTGTAGGGATTGAACTGTCGCCAGGGCACCGGCAATTTAGACCTATGCGCATTAACCTAGCGGCCACGAAGACCTCTTAACTCCATATTGGAGGAGTAGCAATAAACAGCAAAACATACACTGACGATTGTTTTATTAACCGAATCATAGAGGAGTTAATTGTAGACATTAGGCGATCAAAATGACTGGATATAAAAATAAAGAAGAATGATGGTTATCATCATTGACAGCACAAGCCACTTTTGAAAACGAATGTAAATGGAAAGCCACTTGTGCAGGTCACCAGTTGTTCTTACATATATCAATTAACAGGGTGACAGATCCACAGTCGATAAAATGTGAGAGGCTGAAAGAAGCAAGAGAATGTTGACAAAGTAACATGCAACAATATATTTATATACGTTTTAGGTCAGCATGGACGAACGGACAGTTGTACTAAAATGTTGACTTCTCGTCCTTGACTTGGGGACTGAAATTACAATTACTTCTGATATCGAAATGGGTTCGCCTGATGGAAAGGAACACTGGTAATAAGGGAAAGCTAATCCACGCCCACATTTCAGTCATGTGATACTAACAGTAGTGTTTATGGGGTGGGCCTACGCTTGAGTTCAAAGTGTGAGAGAGCAACAACAACAACAACAACAACAACAACAACAACAACAACAACAACAACAACAACAAACACAACAATATGAAACAGATTCTTATATCAAATACATTTAAATTACAAATTCAAATTAATAGTGACCAAGTGTTATGTTTACTGTATATTATGGTTTGTACTTCCGATTCAATATCCCAATGCCTGATCATGTCTGTGCACAGCCTTGTGTCTCGTGTGCTACCACTGATTCCTAATGTTGATATTCCTCCATGTCATGATGATAAACATCCCATTATCGTCTCTCTTTTGACGGGCCTGCGTTCCCAATTCTTAACCCTTTGAAGATAAAGTTTGCTCGTTCGTTCCTTCGTTCCTTCGTTCGTTCGTTCGTTCATTCGTGTCCCCCTGCTTCTCCTCTGCTCCAAGTTTACCGTTGTGGTGACGAACTGCAGCGTTCCCTTTCTCATGACACGTCCCATAACTTATTTTGGGATGATCGTCATCAGCGATTAAAGTGTCTCCAAGATGGAAATCAGGATGTGAGCGCACGGCAGGAGAAGGACAAATGGGAAGACCCTTCTCCGGGAAGTGTGAGCAACGTAATGGACGCGAGGTACTCGTCGAAGGGAAAGGTGTGATATATTAGATTTTCACAAACGTAACATCACGATTAAATATTTCCAGGACGACAAAAATCGGCGTTCACCGCAACCGATTTATTTGTTCCATAATGGTACGATCCAAGATTTAATATACCCGTTGGGAATGAAAAACATTAACCCGGAAAGGACCGTATAAATAGCAGCGTGCAGAGCGACATGGCCTGTTTGTACATCAGTCAGCATGAGACATAAGAACTGAAGCAGCGGAAGGAGTGAGAGAGGTTCAAAATTCATGAGAAAAGAACATCCTCAGCCTACGAAATCGCTCTGAGAAATTGCATCTCATTCAGATCATGAAACGTGTCGACATGTTGAGGACATTCTGATAAATAAGGTAAACACCACATTTAATTCAGTTAAATTTTAGTTAGTTGTGAGCCTATTTTCCCAGAAGAGATTTGGTAAGTAGACTCGGTTGAACACGTGTGGTGAATTAAGAAGTTAATTAATTGCTATAGTTTATAGATAAACTATTAATTAAGAATACCCATAGTGAATGTTATTTTCTCCCAAAAGCAAACACCTGAATTAATGTATAAGCATTAATCCAAGTTGTACAATTAATTCTTAAGCAGCTCAATCCACAATGATTGGAATGATGAGTTCTTAAAGAATTTAATTTAGTATAAACTAAATAATATTATACTCAGTTATCATAGTCACAAGATAAACTGTACATTAGGAGAAAAACTACAGTGTTTATTTGTCTCCCAGCTAAGCAACTTAGTTAATGTATAGAACATTAGACACATGTTATACATTTTATTTCTTAAGCATGAAACTGAATCTACAATGAATTAGAGTGACTTAAGGAACTTCAGAATTCTTAGTACAGTGGTAAGGACATAATGTATATGGCCCACTGGTAAGATTAAAAACTAGTTTACATGTGCCAGCACTAATAGAGAATTTAGTGGAATGTGTATAGTCAAGTAGATGGAGCACATTAGTCAGTAAATTTATTTTTTTACATGAGCACATGGACAACCAAATAGTTTCTTTTAATTCATGAGCACATGAGAACCAGCCAGAGCTCTACAGGTCTCATAATTTGTGTGATGGTACAGCCACTTGGGGTAAGGCAAATATATAAACATGGCTGTTAACCATGGGCAATAATAATATTTGTGCCTCATAATAGTTCGTAACCAACCGCCATGCAAGAAGTATTTTAATTCATAATGCCTGAATATGAATTGGATATATCACCTAAATTGTATGTATTTCATGAGAACATGTGATAACTCCTGGACTCCATGTTGCTAAATCCTGGATGAATTGCCTAAGTGTGTCTAATGATCACAATGATCACTATGACATTGTTGATAACATGTCTGTGAGGATTCATGTGTGAGTTCATCATTGTTAAACAGATGTGAATGTATCATTTCATAAAATCCACCAGCATGCATGACTACAAGTTAGGTTGAAGGATGAGATGCCCTTGTAATGTCCTTCTTGGTGAATCTGTGAATGTATTCTGTGTAAAGCACCTACATATGCATGATTGTCATCCATACAGATATGATTGTGTCTGATGAATGGGTGAGACCTCATTGTGATGCCATATGGTGTAAACATGTTATGTTGTCATTTGGAAATCACATAAGTACCCACTTTACATGACAGTATGAAGAATGTGTGATGAAGGATTCCTATATGATCACCCATACCCATATGAATGTGTCTGTGGACTGAGTGAAATTATCATCCATACATATGAATGATGTCAGAGTTGAGTGAGTGAGTGAAGTTACATGCTGAGTGAGAAAGAGGGAGTATAAGCCAACAGTCAATCTAATGATAGCCAGCAACTTTGATGTGGAATGCCATGCCTATCACTAGAGAAATGCTTCGGTGTACCCCATAAACTAAAAACTAATTTAGTACACTCCGGCGCATAACACCACTTTGTATAAAGTATCATTCATATCTCTATCATCTAGTTTTGTGCGCTAAGCACGACACAAACCATATCATACATTACGCATAGCACCAGCATCTGTGTTTGTAATTTAAGCAAAATCCCACTTTGTAGTTCATGTTAACACATATGGTCTATTGTAATGATAATAATGAATTTCAAAGATGATGAGGATGACTGTAATTTAATGAAAATGATATAACCATGATTATGATGATAATGTTAGAATAATGTAATGATTTCTAATGTCATAAACATGATAATAATGATGATGATTGTAATAACCATGTAATCATTATGAAAATAATGATAAGGATTTTAATTACAATTATTAGAAAAACCATGATGATGTTGATGATAATAATCAATGTTACATCCATGAGAATGGAAGAAATCTTCTCACTTGAAGCATTTAATGAAGAAGAATACACCTGAAGGCTATACAAGAATAATACCAGTATGTACTTATCTTGTTTATAAGCAAATACTCATGGAAATGGGACCTGACTTGTAAAAGCTCTTAATGTATAAGACCCTTTTTCTTGAATAGGAAAAGATGAAGTAGAGAACAAAACTAGATACAGAAGAGAATGGTCAACATAATTGTTAAATTCCCAATCACTCAAGGTAATTACTTCTATAAACCTGAGGACAGGCATAGGTGATGATGAAACTGCACATCTGCTAGTTAAACCTTGAACACTTGATAGTGGAAGATTGGATTGAGAGCAAACAACTGTGTTGGTGATAACTACATGAAAACACCATGACTATCTTTCTTCTATGTTATTTTCTCTAAAGAACAGGATCCATTTTATTGTTTTCACTGGTTATGTTCTTAGGCTTTTACATGTAAATCCTAATGTCATATTTCTGATATTATTCGAATTATGTGATTGATGGAATTTCAGGTAGTGGTCTTATTCATGTCAATCCAGACCTGACTTGGTGAAGTTTGAAGGCAGCACCTGTTGAGTGAGCACATGGTTGAGTGATGCCCTTGACAGAGTAGCGTCAAACCTTATCTACCTGCAACCATTCCATTTGTCTCATAGGAGAGGTAATCTTTATTTAAAATAAGTACCTGCCAAGACAAAGGAAAACAAGAGCCAACTTATGTTCTACTACACCCAGGAACAATAAATAATACTACAATTGATGATAGCCAGAGTGATTCCCAAAGCTGGAAGTGGAGAATCCTGATTGGAGACAGTTCTTTTTTTCAGATCATCCAGACCAGTAAAAGATTAGCTTTACAGGCCACTGCGAAAAATCTAAACGGTTAATTATCTACCGAATCATGGGCACATCAAGTCTGTAATATTTAATGTATATGAATATGTCCTTATTTCTATGACAGGAAATTGTAATTTTGAATGCAATTTACAAAATCCATATTTCTGTTTATTAAATCACAAAAACTAAGGTCATGTCATGTATTGATTGTATTTTACTTGTCATAATCAAATTGTTTTAAATTACCCTAGATATAATTAATTAGTTGGTAGAGGAGAGGCAAGGAACCACTTAGGGAATAAATTGGGTATAAAAGGGAGTACCACTTTTTCAGTATTTCCTAAAGGTATTCCTTGGTTCTCTAAAACTCTATGTCTGGTCTCAACAATTGAGTCAGTAAAACTAAATTAATTAAACGGGCAGGATCACATTGGGAAAAATGATGTTTCATCAGTTATCTCAGTGGGGTTGAGCCATCAATCAAACCCATATCCGACAAGTTGGGGGCTAAGTCCGGGTATTTCTTTAATTAGAAAGTAGAATATAGCAGGTTAGGATAGTAACATTCACCTAGTCAGAGTTATCATATCATTAGATATTGATAAAGTAGGTAGATAACTCTAATCAGACATACGTGCTTTGCTTAAAGTCTATTCTCCAGGTATACAGGCGTATTCACCTTCAGAGAAGACAAGAAAAAGGTAAGAATGGCAGACACCGCCAGACTGAGAAATCTTTTCATGGAGACTGGTAAGCAGTGCGACCTAACAGGTAAGGAGTTAGCTCAGTATGTTAGCGAGGAATTCGAGAAACATGAACGTCTACAAGTTGAGAAGGAAAAGGAGGAAAGACGTCTACAAGCGGAGAATGAAAATAAGGAGAAGGATAGACAGGCAAACAGAGAACAAGAAGAAAGAAGACAAAAACATGAACTGGAAATGAGGAAGTTGGACAATGAAACCGAGTTACGACGACTGGAAATCATGAACCAACAGAATCCCTCAACAGATCAAAGTAGATCTTCAGCTGAACCACCAGGGGAAGCAGCTTCAGTTCAAGTGAACGCCATGTCTTTTCCATTGGAACCTTTCAATGAACAGACAGACATCATCGAAAATTATTTATCAAGATTCGAGAGGATGTGTGTGATGTGCGGACTGGAGGAGACCAAATGGGCAGTTAAATTGTCACAAGGACTTCGCGGAATTTCTTACGAAGTATTTTCTAGGATACGACCGGAGGAGTTGGGCAATTATAACATCCTAAAACAAGCCTTATTAGCCAGATTCGAGATAGACGGGGAGAACTACAAGAAACAGTTCAGGACTGCTCGGAAGGAAGCCGGAGAGAACTTCTCTCAATACGTAGAAAGACTAAGATCCTACCTAAACAAATGGCGTACCATGTCTAGATTTGAGGAAACCTACCAAGATCTAGAAGAAATGATTCTGATAGATCAACTCAAACAGAAAATGTCTCAGGACATGAGAGCATTTTTAACACAGAATGGAGCTGAGAGATTGAAGTCTATCATTACTTTGGCAGAGAGATATGAAAAGTCGCAGAAAGAGGCGGGAGGTAATCAACGAAATACCAATAATCTTCCTCGCGAATTCCCTCAGAAGACCAAAGATAACGGAGAACCGAAATCCAGCAAACCAAATGGATCGAATGGATCAAATAAGACCACTACAAATCAGAACCAGCAGGTCATGTGGGAGAAGCCTTACTGCAGCCATTGTAAAAATCATACTCATAACACAAGGGATTGCAAAAAGAAGCCTCAACCTCTTACCACAGCCTGTGCAGTAAAACCTAAAGCAGTGAGAAGGAACCGTAATGCTCATTCCAATATGGACACGCAAAGGAACACCAACTCAAAACTGCCAGTCATAGAATCTGTCAACCTGAATGGATGGACAGTGGAATGTCTCTATGATACAGGTTTATTTTTCGACGCAATTGTACAAGCCTCATTGGTAAACCCAGAGCAAGTTACAGATGAAACCGTCGAAATACAGGGATTTCTGAAAAGTTCCGTACCTATGACACTTCCTGTTGCCAAGGTCAGCATAACTTCACGCTATGTTACGGGAGAAATCAGAGCAGCGGTCATGGATGACCCAGTCCACCCTGTCATGCTAGGAAGTCGCTATGTCCTTTTAGGAGAACCAGTACAGCCAATGATAGCATCAGCGGTGACTACGCGCCAACAGGCCAAGGAAACTCCAACGACTACGACACCAGCAAATCTTCAGTCCGAAGATTTAAAACAAGCCCAAGCAACAGATAGCTCACTTGGGACGTGCTTCCGTAAGTTGCCAAAATCACATACACCTCCAAGGAAGGGTGATTTCTACATGAAGAATGGAATTCTTCACAGAAAGGCAGGAAAGTTAGGACAAGAGTATTCTCAACTGGTTGTTCCAACTACTTACAGAACACAAATACTTGAGATGGGACATAGTATGCCGTTTAGCGGACATATGGGAATCAACGCAACCATGCAACGAATCTCAACTTACTACTACTGGCCTGGAATTAACATGGACATCCAAAGATATGTCAAATCATGCCCAGCATGTCAGAAAGTAGCCCCAAAGAACTGGACACCACCAGCGACATTAGGGGAAAGGCCCATCCCGAGAGATTTCAACAAGAAATCAAACAACATAGAGTTAGAGGTGGGAGAAAAAGTGCAAGTACTTCTTCCCACAAGTCAAAATCAGTTGCAGATCGGTTGGAGAGGACCTTATGTAGTGAAGGAGAGAATTTCCAGAACAAACTACAAGATCTCTATAAAGGGGAAAGAGAAAATCTTTCATCTCAACCTGTTACAAAAGTACCACGAGAGACCCGCCACCGAGACAGCACATTTGATAGCGATGGCAGTAACAACAGAAGTTGAACATGGAAACTCAAAGGGAGTGGAGTATCCTCTGCAGTTCAAAAAGACTCATCGAGATGTGGACATTAGTTCAACATTAACGACGGATCGGCAGCAGCAGATTCGAGAGTGCTTAGAGAATTATGCCGCGATACTAACAGACAAGCTAGGACTAACAGATCTAGTAGAATTCAACATGAAGTTGAAGGATCCAGAACCTGTGCATGTCAAAGACTTACCCTGTTCCAAACGCCAAAGCCAGAACTCTAACAGATTAAATCCAACAACTGCTGTGAGGAAGGATTAATGTAGGAGCAGACTTTCTCAACAGACATCCTATTGAAGATTCAGTACATGAATCAAAGGACAAGAAAGGATTAGAGGAAATATAAGCTTGTTACGCTTGCTCAAAGCTACTGTTCTTCAGGCGAACAACAGTCTGAGAGGGGAGCCATGTGATATATTAGATTTTCACAAACGTAACATCACGATTAAATATTTCCAGGACGACAAAAATCGGCGTTCACCGCAACCGATTTATTTGTTCCATAATGGTACGATCCAAGATTTAATATACCCGTTGGGAATGAAAAACATTAACCCGGAAAGGACCGTATAAATAGCAGCGTGCAGAGCGACATGGCCTGTTTGTACATCAGTCAGCATGAGACATAAGAACTGAAGCAGCGGAAGGAGTGAGAGAGGTTCAAAATTCATGAGAAAAGAACATCCTCAGCCTACGAAATCGCTCTGAGAAATTGCATCTCATTCAGATCATGAAACGTGTCGACATGTTGAGGACATTCTGATAAATAAGGTAAACACCACATTTAATTCAGTTAAATTTTAGTTAGTTGTGAGCCTATTTTCCCAGAAGAGAGTTGGTAAGTAGACTCGGTTGAACACGTGTGGTGAATTAAGAAGTTAATTTAATTGCTATAGTTTATAGATAAACTATTAATTAAGAATACCCATAGTGAATGTTATTTTCTCCCAAAAGCAAACACCTGAATTAATGTATAAGCATTAATCCAAGTTGTACAATTAATTCTTAAGCAGCTCAATCCACAATGATTGGAATGATGAGTTCTTAAAGAATTTAATTTAGTATAAACTAAATAATATTATACTCAGTTATCATAGTCACAAGATAAACTGTACATTAGGAGAAAAACTACAGTGTTTATTTTCTCCCAGCTAAGCAACTTAGTTAATGTATAGAACATTAGACACATGTTATACATTTTATTTCTTAAGCATGAAACTGAATCTACAATGAATTAGAGTGACTTAAGGAACTTCAGAATTCTTAGTACAGTGGTAAGGACATAATGTTTATGGCCCACTGGTAAGATTAAAAACTAGTTTACATGTGCCAGCACTAATAGAGAATTTAGTGGAATGTGTATAGTCAAGTAGATGGAGCACATTAGTCAGTAAATTTATTTTTTTACATGAGCACATGGACAACCAAATAGTTTCTTTTAATTCATGAGCACATGAGAACCAGCCAGAGCTCTACAGGTCTCATAATTTGTGTGATGGTACAGCCACTTGGGGTAAGGCAAATATATAAACATGGCTGTTAACCATGGGCAATAATAATATTTGTGCCTCATAATAGTTCGTAACCAACCGCCATGCAAGAAGTATTTTAATTCATAATGCCTGAATATGAATTGGATATATCACCTAAATTGTATGTATTTCATGAGAACATGTGATAACTCCTGGACTCCATGTTGCTAAATCCTGGATGAATTGCCTAAGTGTGTCTAATGATCACAATGATCACTATGACATTGTTGATAACATGTCTGTGAGGATTCATGTGTGAGTTCATCATTGTTAAACAGATGTGAATGTATCATTTCATAAAATCCACCAGCATGCATGACTACAAGTTAGGTTGAAGGATGAGATGCCCTTGTAATGTCCTTCTTGGTGAATCTGTGAATGTATTCTGTGTAAAGCACCTACATATGCATGATTGTCATCCATACATATATGATTGTGTCTGATGAATGGGTGAGACCTCATTGTGATGCCATATGGTGTAAACATGTTATGTTGTCATTTGGAAATCACATAAGTACCCACTTTACATGACAGTATGAAGAATGTGTGATGAAGGATTCCTATATGATCACCCATACCCATATGAATGTGTCTGTGGACTGAGTGAAATTATCATCCATACATATGAATGATGTCAGAGTTGAGTGAGTGAGTGAAGTTACATGCTGAGTGAGAAAGAGGGAGTATAAGCCAACAGTCAATCTAATGATAGCCAGCAACTTTGATGTGGAATGCCATGCCTATCACTAGAGAAATGCTTCGGTGTACCCCATAAACTAAAAACTAATTTAGTACACTCCGGCGCATAACACCACTTTGTATAAAGTATCATTCATATCTCTATCATCTAGTTTTGTGCGCTAAGCACGACACAAACCATATCATACATTACGCATAGCACCAGCATCTGTGTTTGTAATTTAAGCAAAATCCCACTTTGTAGTTCATGTTAACACATATGGTCTATTGTAATGATAATAATGAATTTCAAAGATGATGAGGATGACTGTAATTTAATGAAAATGATATAACCATGATTATGATGATAATGTTAGAATAATGTAATGATTTCTAATGTCATAAACATGATAATAATGATGATGATTGTAATAACCATGTAATCATTATGAAAATAATGATAAGGATTTTAATTACAATTATTAGAAAAACCATGATGATGTTGATGATAATAATCAATGTTACATCCATGAGAATGGAAGAAATCTTCTCACTTGAAGCATTTAATGAAGAAGAATACACCTGAAGGCTATACAAGAATAATACCAGTATGTACTTATCTTGTTTATAAGCAAATACTCATGGAAATGGGACCTGACTTGTAAAAGCTCTTAATGTATAAGACCCTTTTTCTTGAATAGGAAAAGATGAAGTAGAGAACAAAACTAGATACAGAAGAGAATGGTCAACATAATTGTTAAATTCCCAATCACTCAAGGTAATACTTCTATAAACCTGAGGACAGGCATAGGTGATGATGAAACTGCACATCTGCTAGTTAAACCTTGAACACTTGATAGTGGAAGATTGGATTGAGAGCAAACAACTGTGTTGGTGATAACTACATGAAAACACCATGACTATCTTTCTTCTATGTTATTTTCTCTAAAGAACAGGATCCATTTTATTGTTTTCACTGGTTATGTTCTTAGGCTTTTACATGTAAATCCTAATGTCATATTTCTGATATTATTCGAATTATGTGATTGATGGAATTTCAGGTAGTGGTCTTATTCATGTCAATCCAGACCTGACTTGGTGAAGTTTGAAGGCAGCACCTGTTGAGTGAGCACATGGTTGAGTGATGCCCTTGACAGAGTAGCGTCAAACCTTATCTACCTGCAACCATTCCATTTGTCTCATAGGAGAGGTAATCTTTATTTAAAATAAGTACCTGCCAAGACAAAGGAAAACAAGAGCCAACTTATGTTCTACTACACCCAGGAACAATAAATAATACTACAATTGATGATAGCCAGAGTGATTCCCAAAGCTGGAAGTGGAGAATCCTGATTGGAGACAGTTCTTTTTTTCAGATCATCCAGACCAGTAAAAGATTAGCTTTACAGGCCACTGCGAAAAATCTAAACGGTTAATTATCTACCGGATCATGGGCACATCAAGTCTGTAATATTTAATGTATATGTATATGTCCTTATTTCTATGACAGGAAATTGTAATTTTGAATGCAATTTACAAAATCCATATTTCTGTTTATTAAATCACAAAAACTAAGGTCATGTCATGTATTGATTGTATTTTACTTGTCATAATCAAATTGTTTTAAATTACCCTAGATAGAATTAATTAGTTGGTAGAGGAGAGGCAAGGAACCACTTAGGGAATAAACTGGGTATAAAAGGGAGTACAACATTTTCAGTATTTCCTAAAGGTATTCCTTGGTTCTCTAAAACTCTATTTCTGGTCTCAACAATTGAGTCAGTACAACTAAATTAATTAAACGGGCAGGATCACATTGGGAAAAATGATTTTTCATCATTTATCTCTGTGGGGTTGAGCCATCAATCAAACCCATATCCGACAAGTTGGGGGCTAAGTCCGGGTATTTCTTTAATTAGAAAGTAGAATATAGCAGGTTAGGATAGTAACATTCACCTAGTCAGAGTTATCATATCATTAGATATTGATAAAGTAGGTAGATAACTCTAATCAGACATACGTGCTTTGCTTAAAGTCTATTCTCCAGGTATACAGGCGTATTCACCTTCAGAGAAGACAAGAAAAAGGTAAGAATGGCAGACACCGCCAGACTGAGAAATCTTTTCATGGAGACTGGTAAGCAGTGCGACCTAACAGGTAAGGAGTTAGCTCAGTATGTTAGCGAGGAATTCGAGAAACATGAACGTCTACAAGTTGAGAAGGAAAAGGAGGAAAGACGTCTACAAGCGGAGAATGAAAATAAGGAGAAGGATAGACAGGCAAACAGAGAACAAGAAGAAAGAAGACAAAAACATGAACTGGAAATGAGGAAGTTGGACAATGAAACCGAGTTACGACGACTGGAAATCATGAACCAACAGAATCCCTCAACAGATCAAAGTAGATCTTCAGCTGAACCACCAGGGGAAGCAGCTTCAGTTCAAGTGAACGCCATGTCTTTTCCATTGGAACCTTTCAATGAACAGACAGACATCATCGAAAATTATTTATCAAGATTCGAGAGGATGTGTGTGATGTGCGGACTGGAGGAGACCAAATGGGCAGTTAAATTGTCACAAGGACTTCGCGGAATTTCTTACGAAGTATTTTCTAGGATACGACCGGAGGAGTTGGGCAATTATAACATCCTAAAACAAGCCTTATTAGCCAGATTCGAGATAGACGGGGAGAACTACAAGAAACAGTTCAGGACTGCTCGGAAGGAAGCCGGAGAGAACTTCTCTCAATACGTAGAAAGACTAAGATCCTACCTAAACAAATGGCGTACCATGTCTAGATTTGAGGAAACCTACCAAGATCTAGAAGAAATGATTCTGATAGATCAACTCAAACAGAAAATGTCTCAGGACATGAGAGCATTTTTAACACAGAATGGAGCTGAGAGATTGAAGTCTATCATTACTTTGGCAGAGAGATATGAAAAGTCGCAGAAAGAGGCGGGAGGTAATCAACGAAATACCAATAATCTTCCTCGCGAATTCCCTCAGAAGACCAAAGATAACGGAGAACCGAAATCCAGCAAACCAAATGGATCGAATGGATCAAATAAGACCACTACAAATCAGAACCAGCAGGTCATGTGGGAGAAGCCTTACTGCAGCCATTGTAAAAATCATACTCATAACACAAGGGATTGCAAAAAGAAGCCTCAACCTCTTACCACAGCCTGTGCAGTAAAACCTAAAGCAGTGAGAAGGAACCGTAATGCTCATTCCAATATGGACATGCAACGGAACACCAACTCCAAACTGCCAGTCATAGAATCTGTCAACCTGAATGGATGGACAGTGGAATGTCTCTATGATACAGGTTTATTTTTCGACGCAATTGTACAAGCATCATTGGTAAACCCAGAGCAAGTTACAGATGAAACCGTCGAAATACAGGGATTTCTGAAAAGTTCCGTACCTATGACACTTCCTGTTGCCAAGGTCAGCATAACTTCACGCTATGTTACGGGAGAAATCAGAGCAGCGGTCATGGAATGACCCAGTCCACCCTGTCATGCTTGGATGTCGCTATGTCCTTTTAGGAGAACCAGTACAGCCAATGATAGCATCAGAGGTGACTACGCGCCAACAGGCCAAGGAAACTCCAACGACTACGACACCAGCAAATCTTCAGCCTGAAGATTTAAAACAAGCCCAAGCAACAGATAGTTCACTTGGGACGTGCTTCCGTAAGTTGCCAAAATCACATACACCTCCTAGGAAGGGTGATTTCTACATGAAGAATGGAATTCTTCACAGAAAGGCAGGAAAGTTAGGACAAGAGTATTCTCAACTGGTTGTTCCAACTACTTACAGAACACAAATACTTGAGATGGGACATAGTATGCCGTTTAGCGGACATATGGGAATCAACGCAACCATGCAACGAATCTCAACTTACTACTACTGGCCTGGAATTAACATGGACATCCAAAGATATGTCAAATCATGCCCAGAATGTCAGAAAGTAGCCCCAAAGAACTGGACACCACCAGCGACATTAGGGGAAAGGCCCATCACGAGAGATTTCAACAAGAAATCCAACAACATAGAGTTAGAGGTGGGAGAAAAAGTGCAAGTACTTCTTCCCACAAGTCAAAATCAGTTGCAGATCGGTTGGAGAGGACCTTATGTAGTGAAGGAGAGAATTTCCAGAACAAACTACAAGATCTCTATAAAGGGGAAAGAGAAAATCTTTCATCTCAACCTGTTACAAAAGTACCACGAGAGACCCGCCACCGAGACAGCACATTTGATAGCGATGGCAGTAACAACAGAAGTTGAACATGGAAACTCAAAGGGAGTGGAGTATCCTCTGCAGTTCAAAAAGACTCATCGAGATGTGGACATTAGTTCAACATTAACGACGGATCGGCAGCAGCAGATTCGAGAGTGCTTAGAGAATTATGCCGCGATACTAACAGACAAGCTAGGACTAACAGATCTAGTAGAATTCAACATGAAGTTGAAGGATCCAGAACCTGTGCATGTCAAAGACTTACCCTGTTCCAAACGCCAAAGCCAGAACTCTAACAGATTAAATCCAACAACTGCTGTGAGGAAGGATTAATGTAGGAGCAGACTTTCTCAACAGACATCCTATTGAAGATTCAGTACATGAATCAAAGGACAAGAAAGGATTAGAGGAAATATAAGCTTGTTACGCTTGCTCAAAGCTACTGTTCTTCAGGCGAACAACAGTCTGAGAGGGGAGCCATGTGATATATTAGATTTTCACAAACGTAACATCACGATTAAATATTTCCAGGACGACAAAAATCGGCGTTCACCGCAACCGATTTATTTGTTCCATAATGGTACGATCCAAGATTTAATATACCCGTTGGGAATGAAAAACATTAACCCGGAAAGGACCGTATAAATAGCAGCGTGCAGAGCGACATGGCCTGTTTGTACATCAGTCAGCATGAGACATAAGAACTGAAGCAGCGGAAGGAGTGAGAGAGGTTCAAAATTCATGAGAAAAGAACATCCTCAGCCTACGAAATCGCTCTGAGAAATTGCATCTCATTCAGATCATGAAACGTGTCGACATGTTGAGGACATTCTGATAAATAAGGTAAACACCACATTTAATTCAGTTAAATTTTAGTTAGTTGTGAGCCTATTTTCCCAGAAGAGAGTTGGTAAGTAGACTCGGTTGAACACGTGTGGTGAACTTAAGAAGTTAATTTAATTGTTATAGTTTATAGATAAACTATTAATTAAGAATACCCATAGTGAATGTTATTTTCTCCCAAAAGTAAACACCTGAATTAATGTATAAGCATTAATCCAAGTTGTACAATTAATTCTTAAGCAGCTCAATCCACAATGATTGGAATGATGAGTTCTTAAAGAATTTAATTTAGTACAAACTAAATAATATTATACTCAGTTATCATAGTCATAAACTACGGTACATTAGGAGAACTGCAGTGTTTATTTTCTCCCAGCTAAGCAACTTAGTTAATGTATAGAACATTAGACACATGTTATACATTTTATTTCTTAAGCATGAAACTGAATCTACAATGAATTAGAGTGACTTAAGGAACTTCAGAATTCTTAGTACAGTGGTAAGGACATAATGTATATGGCCCACTGGTAAGATTAAAAACTAGTTTACATGTGCCAGCACTAATAGAGAATTTAGTGGAATGTGTATAGTCAAGTAGATGGAGCACATTAGTCAGTAAATTATTTTTTTACATGAGCACATGGACAACCAAATAGTTTCTTTTAATTCATGAGCACATGAGAACCAGCCAGAGCTCTACAGGTCTCATAATTTGTGTGATGGTACAGCCACTTGGGGTAAGGCAAATATATAAACATGGCTGTTAACCATGGGCAATAATAATATTTGTGCCTCATAATAGTTCGTAACCAACCGCCATGCAAGAAGTATTTTAATTCATAATGCCTGAATATGAATTGGATATATCACCTAAATTGTATGTATTTCATGAGAACATGTGATAACTCCTGGACTCCATGTTGCTAAATCCTGGATGAATTGCCTAAGTGTGTCTAATGATCACAATGATCACTATGACATTGTTGATAACATGTCTGTGAGGATTCATGTGTGAGTTCATCATTGTTAAACAGATGTGAATGTATCATTTCATAAAATCCACCAGCATGCATGACTACAAGTTAGGTTGAAGGATGAGATGCCCTTGTAATGTCCTTCTTGGTGAATCTGTGAATGTATTCTGTGTAAAGCACCTACATATGCATGATTGTCATCCATACAGATATGATTGTGTCTGATGAATGGGTGAGACCTCATTGTGATGCCATATGGTGTAAACATGTTATGTTGTCATTTGGAAATCACATAAGTACCCACTTTACATGACAGTATGAAGAATGTGTGATGAAGGATTCCTATATGATCACCCATACCCATATGAATGTGTCTGTGGACTGAGTGAAATTATCATCCATACATATGAATGATGTCAGAGTTGAGTGAGTGAGTGAAGTTACATGCTGAGTGAGAAAGAGGGAGTATAAGCCAACAGTCAATCTAATGATAGCCAGCAACTTTGATGTGGAATGCCATGCCTATCACTAGAGAAATGCTTCGGTGTACCCCATAAACTAAAAACTAATTTAGTACACTCCGGCGCATAACACCACTTTGTATAAAGTATCATTCATATCTCTATCATCTAGTTTTGTGCGCTAAGCACGACACAAACCATATCATACATTACGCATAGCACCAGCATCTGTGTTTGTAATTTAAGCAAAATCCCACTTTGTAGTTCATGTTAACACATATGGTCTATTGTAATGATAATAATGAATTTCAAAGATGATGAGGATGACTGTAATTTAATGAAAATGATATAACCATGATTATGATGATAATGTTAGAATAATGTAATGATTTCTAATGTCATAAACATGATAATAATGATGATGATTGTAATAACCATGTAATCATTATGAAAATAATGATAAGGATTTTAATTACAATTATTAGAAAAACCATGATGATGGTGATGATAATAATCAATGTTACATCCATGAGAATGGAAGAAATCTTCTCACTTGAAGCATTTAATGAAGAAGAATACACCTGAAGGCTATACAAGAATAATACCAGTATGTACTTATCTTGTTTATAAGCAAATACTCATGGAAATGGGACCTGACTTGTAAAAGCTCTTAATGTATAAGACCCTTTTTCTTGAATAGGAAAAGATGAAGTAGAGAACAAAACTAGATACAGAAGAGAATGGTCAACATAATTGTTAAATTCCCAATCACTCAAGGTAATACTTCTATAAACCTGAGGACAGGCATAGGTGATGATGAAACTGCACATCTGCTAGTTAAACCTTGAACACTTGATAGTGGAAGATTGGATTGAGAGCAAACAACTGTGTTGGTGATAACTACATGAAAACACCATGACTATCTTTCTTCTATGTTATTTTCTCTAAAGAACAGGATCCATTTTATTGTTTTCACTGGTTATGTTCTTAGGCTTTTACATGTAAATCCTAATGTCATATTTCTGATATTATTCGAATTATGTGATTGATGGAATTTCAGGTAGTGGTCTTATTCATGTCAATCCAGACCTGACTTGGTGAAGTTTGAAGGCAGCACCTGTTGAGTGAGCACATGGTTGAGTGATGCCCTTGACAGAGTAGCGTCAAACCTTATCTACCTGCAACCATTCCATTTGTCTCATAGGAGAGGTAATCTTTATTTAAAATAAGTACCTGCCAAGACAAAGGAAAACAAGAGCCAACTTATGTTCTACTACACCCAGGAACAATAAATAATACTACAATTGATGATAGCCAGAGTGATTCCCAAAGCTGGAAGTGGAGAATCCTGATTGGAGACAGTTCTTTTTTTCAGATCATCCAGACCAGTAAAAGATTAGCTTTACAGGCCACTGCGAAAAATCTAAACGGTTAATTATCTACCGAATCATGGGCACATCAAGTCTGTAATATTTAATGTATATGAATATGTCCTTATTTCTATGACAGGAAATTGTAATTTTGAATGCAATTTACAAAATCCATATTTCTGTTTATTAAATCACAAAAACTAAGGTCATGTCATGTATTGATTGTATTTTACTTGTCATAATCAAATTGTTTTAAATTACCCTAGATATAATTAATTAGTTGGTAGAGGAGAGGCAAGGAACCACTTAGGGAATAAATTGGGTATAAAAGGGAGTACCACTTTTTCAGTATTTCCTAAAGGTATTCCTTGGTTCTCTAAAACTCTATGTCTGGTCTCAACAATTGAGTCAGTAAAACTAAATTAATTAAACGGGCAGGATCACATTGGGAAAAATGATGTTTCATCAGTTATCTCAGTGGGGTTGAGCCATCAATCAAACCCATATCCGACAAAAGGGATGGGGCGGAAAAGGTAGGAAAGAGAGAGAGAGAGAGAGAGAGAGAGAAAGAAAGAAAGAAAGAAGAGAGAGAGAGAGAGAGAAAGAGAGAGAGAGAGAAAGAAAGAAAGAAAGAGAGAGAGAGAGAGAGAGGGAGAGAGAGGGAGAGAAATGAGAAATGTGGCTGCTTCTGACGACTGCAGACCTGCTGTGAGCTCGCTCAGCAGTGGGTTTTGTAGCGGTGACCATGGATGACGTATGTCCGTGTATAAAAGCGTCCACGTCTCCGTGTGTCATTGAGATGATCACCTCTGCTGCTGACCCTGGTCAAATCAAATGCACATGACCACACTTTGATCTTAACGCAAAGGCCAATCATTTGAAAACGATCGTCTGTTTTTTTTTTTTTTAAATAAAGGCTCGGGGATTCCTACATGGGCCAGAGTCGCCACATCATTTCCACACGTAACTGTGTGTCATTCGGATGGCCGCCTCTGTATGTAGCCCTGACCAGATGAAGTGCAGATACTATACTTTGATATTAGCCATAAGGCTGAGAAATCAAATAGCTGAAGATTATATGGCCTTTCGAAGGCCTGCCAAACATATAGTAATATGGACAACATCGTTTATATGAAGATTACGAATATGGGATACTAAAGATGGAAACCCTAAAATTCCTCCCCCCACCCAGGTGGGTATTCCCCACCGGTTGAGATCCACTGCTTTAAAATACTGTGGAAATATGTGTCTTGTATATATTTGACGGACTCGTCGATTTGTTTGTTGTATGACTTCCGCGACATGAATAGATGCAGCGAAATGTGCCAGACACTGTGCAGTCTATTGTTTGTGTCTTCCATTTTCAGAAACAGTTACCAGCACATTACGTGATGATTATAAACTGTCGTAAGGTCGACAATCTTTTCGGATGGGATGGGGTGGGGGTGGTCATGATGAAAGACGATGTTCAGTAAAGGACCTTATACTTGCTCATCAACACCTTCCACTTTTCTATAAAGCGCCGTGGGAAGAATTAGTTGACGTTCCAGCGCCCGATGTGTGGCAGGATAGTGTCATTCCTTGTGATGGTACAATCTCTATGTTGTCGTCAATCCATGTTCTTTCCTCGCGTTTCTTCTTGCTCGCGTATCAGATATTCTTTGGTGTAGTGCCAGTGCTGGTAACAGGTGGTATTGTATTCTATCGAGATGGCCGATCCATTTTATCTTCAGCTTTTCAATATGTGTGGCTCAAGGTGTTGATCCCATTGTCTGTGTGCACACACAATTTCTTTCTGGGTATCGGAAAGTTGAGTTGGCAGCTCTCTCTAGCCCCTCATCTCGTAGATATTGATTGCGCATGTGATTTGGATGATGTCCAAGTTAGACATTCGCAACATAGGGTTGGTGTGAATGTGTTATTCATCATCTATCGTTTTGCGGCCATAAGTATATTTGAATGTGTCAGTATGGGTGATATAAGCTCATTTGCTTTTTGATCCCTGACTAGGATTTCACGAAATCAGATTTCCTTAAGAACAATGTGTGTACAACTGTTAGTTCCCTAGTGACTGTTTGTTTCCCTCGACGACAAACTGTAATTTTAGTAGCGGACTATTGTGTTGGTATTCTGCAGTGGCATTATGCATGTATGCGTGTGCTTGCTTTAGGTTTGTCGAAACAACTGTCTGTTCTACTTTTCACAGGAGGTGCATTGTGTGTGATGTTTCACTGACACAGGAACAACGGAGCAGTATGGGATGACCCTTTGTCGTGAAGCTGGTACTACGACTAAAGTCTATTTGTTGTTTACAAATGTGGACAACAAATAAACAATCCAAGGATAAAACTGAAGATTTCATAACGTGGAAATATTGTCGAATAGAAGGAATACAGATGGCAAGAGAAGAGCACCAAAACTCTAGTAAAACTGTGGATTGAAGGAAACATTACTGAATGATAGCAACGTCCAGATAATTAAAGTACTCCAGGTCTATTTGGAAGCACCAAGTTTGTTTTAAAGGATATCAAGGAATATAAACGCAGATGTGAAATGTGCTTAAGGAAGACATAGTCACAAGTGTGTGGACAATTTCAACACATGGACTGCAAGAATCCTTGTATGAATGCACTGTGAGAAGTTGGACAATGTGCTGTAAACTGGCTACATACAAGACTCTATACAGATGTGGCACTTGATGATGATACTAATATTTGAATTAAGATTTGCTCATATTCTTTGAGAGTGCCATGTGAATGGGAAAGTTGGAGTATGTCCGTCACAACTGGTAAGTTATATGGAAGAAAAAGCAGGGGGAGAATCAAGAGAGAAGATACCGCTCTGTTTGACATTTTTGTATGCAGGAATAGCAGTATCAGAAATGGTTGGCAGCACATAAATCAGAAGATTCTGGACAGGCATGGTCGCCAAAGCCAGACGGCATGGGCTATAAGGAGAGAAGAATAATCGCCTCTGTACTTGACACGTGTGAAGATAAACGGGGCTTAGTATGGGCCATGTTTGACCGTGCTAAGAAGATATGAACCCAGGACACACTGACAGAGGAATTTGAAACTCTGAAGAATGTCTTAAACCTGAATGGGTACTCCATAGAATTTCTAAATCGTCACTGCCAACAGCCCAAACCAAAACCAGACCAAACTACAGTGACCAGGGTTGCCACTTTTTTTTGACCAAAAGTATCTAGAAACGGCCCAAACAACATCCATAAATATCTAGATTTCGTTGGAAAGTATCTAGGAAAAATATCCAGATTGAGAAAGTAAGAAATGACATATGTATTGATGTGACTGCCGCTCTCCCTGGCGAAAAGTTTACGGCTGTCGCCGTAATCCTGTATATTCTCGTGAGTAACGCAGCTGCGCCCGAACCGACAGCGGTTCGAGCCGCGCTGGTAACTTACAGGGGTATGTGAGCCGGTCGCTCAGAAAGCAATGGCAAACTACCGAGCGTAATCTTGCCTTGTACATCAACAGCAGCTGAAAAATTCTGCTGTTGACTGCACCATCCTGTAAGGGATATGCAACATTGAAAAGAAAATTGATGTGACTTACCTATAGAATCATGTCCTCATCTTCACTGATGCCTGTCTCACAAGATGCCCTTAGCTTGTATGATGAAGTTGAAGCTTCAGATTCAAAATGATTGGTATGGTTTAGCTGTTCCAATTTCTTTTAGTACACGATCAGGGAGCTGATAAGTTGAACAGCATTTTCCTGCTCTCATCAGGCCAAATCTTATTGTCAATATAGCATTTAAGAGATCAAGTTTCATCCTGTTTCTTAGTTTACATTTTGTATAATTCACAGTACTGAAAACTCTTTCCGCATCAGCATTTGAATGGGGTAGTATCATGGCAGACATCGCACATTCAAAGAGCTCACAGAATGGACTGTTACCTGAGACATCTTTAAATTGTCTTACTTCACTCCAAAAAGCGTCAGTTTCTGTTTTGTTTGTCCAGTCAACCAAATTTATTTTTGTTAACTAATATTCTGCTTCCGCCACACTATTATCAGTAGCCCCTAAAAATTTAATAACTTGACAATATTTAGGTATGTCCTTTACTGGCTGAGGTATGTTGTTAAAAGAAAAGAGTGAAATAGTTTTCAATACATCTAAATTTTCAGGAAGTCTCTGCTTCAGTTGATCGAATAATGAGACAAGAAAATCTTGACAGCGCTTTCTTAAGTTGTTCTCTTCATTTTCTGTTAACAGTCCTTTTGTTTTTAAACCATCAATTTTTGATTCGATTTGGTATCGCACGAACGGCTTGGGAGCCAAATAGCTCTCTATAGTGCAAGTGAACAAGTCCACTTTACAAGTTGGCAATATAAGTCTTTTACCAATTGAGTGAAATAGCAAAGTGAGGTCGTCAAGTAATTTAACTTTATCAACATTTTGAGATTCAAATAGTTTATTAACTTTTTGCACTTCACTTAAACTGGGTTGTGAAAAGAGAAGGAATGCCAAATTTTTTTCATCACTGTACATTCCATATAGTATTTCAGCTGTGTAGCACTTTTCATTTTGTCTTGTTATTTCGAAGTGCGTCTTCAACTGCAACCATTGGTTCACAATTACTTCAACAGCTGGTTGAATTGATAACCATGTAGTTTTGCAATATGACAGAATTTTCAGTGGTGAGGAACTATCGTTTAATGCTTTATATAAATTATTATATTGCTGTTGTCTGACAGATGATTTGGAGAACCAGTTATGTGTTTCAGCAATAAGGAATTCCAAATTCCTTGGTAAACATTCTGACTGATGAGGCATGTGATAATTCTAGCTGCAAGGAATGACACGCACATTTTATGAGGATTAAAGATGGGATATCTTCCTTCAATTTTGCATACACGCCATGGTTGATACCGACCATTACCGATGCATTATCGGTTCCAATTGCAACCAAATTCTTTAAGTTTAAATGTTTACTGACCAAACGTTTCTTCAGTGCCCTTATGTGCCCTTTTACTCATTACCGGGGGAGGGGGGGGGGGGGGTTGTCAGATTGTTGAGCGTTGACCCAAGTCAGTTCAAAGTTTAAATAATGGCAGTTACCATAATTTACGCGCGTCCAGACCAAACATAAAATGGGTAAATAACACTGAAAGAAAAGTAAAATCTAGAAAGTATTCAAAATATCCGACTCCAAATGAAAAGTATCTAGAATTGCATCCAGCATCCAAACGTCAGAAAACGGTATCCAGACGCCGGCAAAAACCTCTAGATCTGGATATAAAATATCTAGAATGGCAACTATGCTACAGTCCCTAAACTCAAGGTATTCATCCAGCTAACCTTTCGATGGGATGATGTAATGCAACGTCTACAAGACCGGCTTACTACAGCAGTAGGCCGAACATTCTGTGCTGCAACTCCAGTCATTAGGTACAGAACCACATCGATTCCTACCCCAGCAGAAAAGAGCTTGTTCCTCTGTACGCCAAAAAAAAAAAACTGTATTTACCATTTCACATGTAGGTGCCAGTCTACCTACATCGGCAGAACATAGCGGCAGTTAAACAAACGAGAGATAGAACACATACCTCAATGGATCGACAAGATACTACACACAGACGATGGGAGCCTAGTGGAGCCAACACACCGGAAGCTTTCTGTTTCATCAATTGCTAGGCATATCTCGAAGGCGGCCCTGTCATTGATAAGGACATTGCCTTTCACGTGTTGTTTAACACACAATGTACTCGCTTGTTAAAGATTGCAGAAGCAATAATGATTAATCTACACAAGCCAGATTTGGGCAAATAGAAAGAGATGTTAGTCAGCTTAAAATAACCGTGGTAGGCAATTGAAATTACTGTGCGAACGTGTGTATATTTCAGCTTGAAGGATTTATCTAGTTATTTTACTTTATGTTGTCTGAATTATGCAGCATGTACCTGACGAGATGCAGCGAAATATGCCAGGCAATAAATCGTGAAATCTATTGTTTGTGTCTTCGTTATTCAAATTTAGCAACAGTTGGACAGACGCCTGTGAAAGAACAAGGGGAAGTCAGAGAAATAAATATGTGTATGGCTAGGGCAGACGGTACAATCGAGACAAGAACACATATCTGATCCACCACTGGTGGTCGTGTGAGGTGGCACAACATGACCTATCATGTTTATCGACATGGCATGATGATTAAGAAATCAACACAAATGGAAAGTTGGAAGGATTAGTTTTATTGCTTCCATACGGAGACTTCCCATTCTTTGTTTATCCATGCAATCGTCTGTTAGAATTATCTTTGCTTATCAAAGCTATGGCTAGGGATCAATATCTATCAATGGCTGCTTTCTCTTACTTTTTCTTTTTTTTTGTTTTTTTTTTGTTTTGGTTTTTGTTTTAGTACTGCTAAGATTTGATAATCATGAAAAACATACGCTGAAGCAGATGTGATTCGTAATCCCAACCATTGTTGTGTAAATAAAAAAAAAAATCTTATTATTCAATTGGAAATTACCGTGGTAGATACTTTAAAATACTGTGGGAATATATGCGTTGCATATTTCAGCTTGGTGGTCGTTCAAGATGGTGAAATATGACCGCTCACGCTTAGCGGCATGGCAAATGATGATAATATTTCAGCTTGAATGATTCGTTGATTGGCTTGTTGTGTGACTTCTGACACTTGAAGAGATGCAGCGAAATATGCCAGACAATAAACTGTGCAATGTATTGTTTGTGTCTTCAGTATTCAAACACATATACTGGCAAAATACGCGAGGCGGGTCAACAGGCGAAGGATCGACAATCCATGGATGGGAGGGGGGGCATGATGAGACACTACGTTCAGTAAAGAACTTGATACTTGATCATCGTCATCTGCAGCTTTTGCCGTTAAGCGTCGTGGGGAGAAATAGTGTCTTCTTTGGCGTATCGCCAGTGCTAGTAACTAGTGGTATTGTATTCTAACAGATGGCCGAACCATTTGAGTTTTTGCTTTTCGATATATGTGGCTCAAGGTGTTGATCTCATTGTCTGTCCGATAACACTATTTCTTTCTCGGTATCTGAAAGTTAAGTTAGCAGCTCCTCTCTAGCCCCTTATCCAGTAGATATTGTTTTTGCGTGTGATTTAGTTGATGTCCAAGTTTGACATTGCCAGCACAGGGTCGGTGTGAATATGCTATTTATTATGTGTCGTTTTGCGGACATAGATACAGCAGGACGTGTGCTATTGATGTACAAGCTCACTTGCTTCTTGATATCTTACTTAGATTTCTCGAAATCAGATGTCAATAGTCAGCAGGTTTTGCCTTAATAATAATGTATGTACAACTGTTAGTTTTCCAGTGACTGTTTGTTTCTCTCGACAACAAACTTTAATTATAGTGGAGGACTGATGTGTTGGCATTCTCGCATTAGCCGTATGCATGTATACGTGTGCGTGCTCTTTGTTTGTCGGAACTGCTGTCTGTTCCACTTCTTGCAATGAGGAGTATCTTGTGTGATGTTCACATACACAGAAATGGTGCTTACAAGTTCCGGTCACGAACATGGAGTATAGGCGGTAAAACGATTAAGGCCTCTGAGTGTTTATGCTCGTGGCTACCGTTGCATTCACATTTTCCTCATTTTGGACAGGTGGTTTTGTGTTTCAGTCGCCCTGCTACTGAGTTGAGTGCGTGGTGCGACGCTGTGAGCTGTGAATTTAGCGTGAAATACTTTTAAATCTGCCCAAGGTTGTGGAGCGTGGGCTGCATGTTCGGAGCAATGGCGGCTGGCTATGACCCAGAAATGACCGGTTTTTGTGCCTTATGCAGAAATTTGTGGCTACTGGTCTTCTGGTTGACTGCCGCTTCCTTTTACGATGAACTGTGCTTTAGTGGAGGACTGTTGTTTTGGCATTCTGAAGACGGCATTATGTTGAAATGAAGCAGTATGGGTTGCGTGAACTACATTTCGGAGACAAAATGGCGTGGCTGGCTAGAAAACATCTAAAAAAGGCGTGGCTGGCTAGAAAACATCTAGAAACGAAAATCTAGAAATATTGAGAATTTGTAAGCGTACAGCTGGTTGGGAATGCTTCCATCAAGGATGAACTTTACTTTATGCTTTGTAGAGGACTTTTGTGTGGCATTCTGGCGGCGGAATTGTGTACAGTAAATTATTTTTACATCTGTCCGAGTTTGTTTTGTTGCATGAACTGCTTTTCGGAGGAAGAATAGCGTGGCTGGCTATATAACATCTGGAAACGTAACAACATCTAGAAACATTGAGACTTTGGAGGTGAACATCTGGTTGGGGTAGTGACCGCCAATTCCATCAAGGATGAACTGTATGTTTCGTAGAAAACTTTTTTGGCGACATTCTGGCTGTGGCATTACGCACAGTATACCCGAGCGGGCCGTTATTTGTCGGGGCTGTTGTCTTTTCCACTTTTCACATGGGGCAATGGGGAACGTTTTATGTGATGTTCACTAACACGGGAGCGGAGCATGGTGGGGACGGCCCTTTACTGTGATGTTGGAACCCACGACTGATGGCTAATGACTAATGATTAATGACAGAAATGGAGCAGTATGGGCGACCGTTTGAGGTGAAGTTGATAACATGACTAATGTCTATTTTATGTTAAGAAATGTGGACAACGAATACAAATTCTAAGGATAAAACTGAAGATGTCAAACTTTGGAAATATTGGCGAATAGAAGGAATGTGACAGCAGGAGAAAAGAAGCACCAAAACTCTAGTAATATTGCACAAAGCCAGTTTATAAAATTAATGTGAATGGAAAGCCACATGTGCAGTACAATAGTGTTTTACCTATATCAAGTAGCAATAAGACGACGGCAAGGTGAGAGGCAGACTGTGACAAAACGCGATTATCTGTCTGTTGTCGTCAGGATCCCGCACTATTTTGGCGCGTCATCCGGGACTTTCCCAGTTATAAATAGACTGAGGCAAGCCGATGGAGGAAGTACCGTCTAGAATCTTCTCGGAGCACCTGTATTGGGGTGACCCGTGAGGCTGGGTACAGCACTAAATTCTCGTGCAGAGAGATCTAGAAATTCTAGGCGGGGAATGACTGTGTCCCGAGAAGGTGTCTTTTCCCAAGAAGCACTAGCTCCTCGTGCGCATGAGTTGGCACGAGTGGGGAAATGCGGCTAAACCATTCATTCACTTCATAACTCTTCAAGAGAGAAGATGCAGGCCTGTGTTGAGCCATTTTGTGTTCCGTCTCACCTCAACCATGTCTCGGCTGACTGTTATAGAAAGGAGGCTGATGAGCCCTTGAACAGTTCTGAAAGCTGACTGGAGTCTGGTTCTGAATATTCAGGTACCGATTTGTTTAAGAATGTAACTTTGTAATTGTTTACAAAACGCCATCGTTGTAACCTCATTACATATGCGGATGTCTTTGCATTACTAATGAGCAAACCGATCGATAACGCTGCTGAAGGCTAAGTCGTGTGTTTGTTTACCAACGTGTGTTCGCGACTCAGCTGTTGGGAATGCAGGCATGCGATGTGGGCGATTTGGGTTCAAGTTGTATGTACCATGTATCGAAAATCGTTGCATCTATTAGGTTGCTGTGTTAGAATAGAACATAGTTAATAGTGCCGGATAAAAACCTAGATTTATGTCAGTCAGTTGCGGAAGCAAGGAGAACTGTTAGATAACCAGGTAAGTGGGTAGGTGGAGATCCAGACAAAATTGTGCTTAGTTACTAAGTAAAGAAAGAACGTAGTTCTTTACCACCAGGAATGATGTAACTATTGTGTAGTAACTTAATAGTGAATTCATGGTGTGGAACACGGGACTTCTGTGTGAAGGTAAGTCTTCATTGATTATATATATATATATATATATATATATATATATATATATATATATATATATATATATATATATATATATATATATATATATATATATATATATATATATGATGTGGCATTGTGTATATATATTAGGTCATGGCATGTGATACTTCCTGGAGTAATTTCGAACGCCGAAGAGGTCAACGCGTGATAACAATGCGTGCCGTCGCGATATACATATGCGTTCTAAATTCTTGTCTTAGCTATCCTGTTCTTTCATACTGGCGCTAGTGCGAGTGAGTGCTGATGTGCTAGTGGTATGGAGGGACAAAAGGAGGTTGTAAGAGACACGGGGACATATGGGATATGGGAGATTTGAAAGCAAGTTATGAAAGTATAGTGTTGGCAGACCAGGCCAACTATGAAGTTCGGTCCAGGCCAAGGCTAAACCACTTGGGAGGGCTGAACTGGAACATCACCCTTGGAACATGTGGGGTACATGTATTATTAAGAAGGCTTCTTGAATCTAAGGAAGAGTCTGATAAGAAGAGTTTGCTATAGCGTGGGCTGGTGGTCCAACCAGCAAACAGGAATGTGTATATATTGGATGTGATCATGTATTATTTCGTACATCCCGAGGGATGGTATATTGATCAGTATTATGTTTACTAATGAACATTGATAATGTAAGGAACGAGTCCAGGGACTCTTTACCTTAAGGTTTAGTTCGATTAATTTTAGAACTATGATAACAGCCTACTATCACTAGTGACGTTAGCGACAACTGGTAGATGATTAGGGATAGGTGAGACCTACGATCAGACTCGTCATTCTGATTTCTTGCTCTGTTTGTCGGGCTGTTCTTTGAGGCCAGCTGACATTAATGAACCCATGCTTTACTACTCTCCAGATAGAGATAATGCTTTAGTTATTTGCATAACTAAGTAGCATGACTGAGGGTTGAGTAGTCATTGGTAGGATGCATGTGCACTAATGTTTGGGCCAGTATACTCTCACCGGTCGCTCTTCCTTTTCAGGAGTTTGCCTGTTGAGGAACCAGTCAACTATAATTGTTGTTGGCCGGAAACCACTTCGTGTAACACAGCGAAGGGTCCAATTCTTTACTTATCTCGCCAGACTCAACCACACCATGTGCCCAGTGTGATTCATCATGCGTAAAGGTTTGCATACAGTGATTCAGGTGCCCTGAAGGTGCACGTGTGGGACATGATGGTTTGTGTTGTTTTTCTGACATAGAAGATACTCTATTTCAGCAAGGAACAATTCAGCAACTTGAGCAATCATGCTCAAAGAAAGGAAACACCTGACCGTATACTATTACGGTGGTTCCGCCTAAACGCGGAAAGAATTTATTTAGACACTTGAATGGTTCCTATGACAGCTTTAGTGGCCGGTCTTGAGGAGACCTACACCAGCTTACGAATAGTAACTTGTGGCGAAGGTTTCCAGGTGGAAGGGACAATAGATTATAGTCCAACCTGAATTGTCTCCCTTGGAAGTAGATGTCTGATTCTAATAGTGTCCTGAAAGAGTATGAAGACTTTTAACTGTGTTCGTGTAGGACTCAGTGATATATCAGTTGCCTTATCTGATTACCCAACCAGTGTTACTGTGTTATGAGTGAGGGACCATTGAATTGGTTATTGACTTATTCTACAACCAGTGTTACTGTGTTATGAGTGCGGGACCATTGAATTGGTCATAGACTTATTATCCAACTACGGGTAATGTACTACTGAGGGACCATTAGATTGGTCAGTGGCTACTTATCTTCATTGAAGTCACGAATAAATGGGGTCAAATCCAGGAGGATTGTCTCCCAGCCAGTTTTGATAGAGAACTGTGTATTGATAGTGACTTAGTAGGAGTGATAAAGATGCAGTTGGTCCAGTTGAGTGAGGTCCATCGGTGACTCTATTGGTGTTGATCCACGCTCTGGGGACGGAGTGGTCTCCAAGGTTCTAGTCATCTCACTGGAAGGAAGCCGTGTGAGTGGCGGACCGACTGGACGGGACATCTGCATCCAATCTACTTCTCAACCTGATGATGACAACCATATCTCTGATTCTGTCTCTACTCTATCCTCTATTTGTGTAAATAGATTATTCTATCAGGATGTTCATTTCAGTTCTATATTCTCAAGGGTAGAATAAACTTTATATATGTTGACTTACTCTTTGTATACTGATTGAGTGTGGTCTCGGACGATGCCTAAGTGTTCATTGTTCCACAGGAGTAGGTAGTTAGTTAAGGCCTAACATCTGGAGGGGCATGTAGACAAATGTAACTAATATGAGATCAGCCACAGAGTAAAAATGTGTATCTGCCTATCCAACCCCTGGGGTTGGAATAAACGGGAGTGCTAGAGACACTTCGGGTGTGGTTCACTCTCACTACCCAAGGCGATCTTGTCACACTAAAGATACAGAGTGGTTGCCCGTCCGATATTATTCCAAGCTCTCTGTGTGTTGTAGACCTCTCACATAGGGATAGGGACTTAGTCTTTATCCTCTACTTCAGTCTACATAAGATTCTACTACTTCTACCTATCTCCTAACTGTCTGACGGACATTTGTGTTGTGGTGATTAGTTAGTACTATTGATTATTGATTCATTGTATTGCTTCACCCACACATACTTGAGTACCCACATCTCATAGTCAACATGTCTACCCAAGGGTTAGACTTAGACAAAGTTCAGGAAACTGGGCGTAAGTCAGGTCTAGATGGAGATGCTTTGAAATCATATGTGCAAGAGGTGGAAAGAAATTTTCACCAAGAGGAAAGAGAGAGGAGGAGAGCAGAAAGAGAACTGGAAGCAAGTAAAGTGGCTCTAGAGGAAAAGAGGATAACGGCTGATAGTGAAATGAAACGGCTTGAGTTGGAAGCCGAGAGAGTAAGACGTGACCATGAGTATCGAATGAAGCTACTTGAACCACAAGTACATGCTACTGGTGTAACTGATGGAGCAGTGGGAGGAGGTGTACCTCCTAGCCCAGAGTCAACCAGTAGACGTGACTATCAGGCTATGAAGTGGCCTTTACAGCCGTTCGAACCTGAGAAAGAACGGATAGACCAGTACTTATAGAAGTACCAGGCCATGTCTATTGCAATGGGATTATACAAACAGAAATGGTGTTTGAAACTCTCCCAGGGACTCAGAGGCGCCGGTTATGAAGTGTACGCACGCTTGCCACCGGGTTTACAGAATAATTATCCGGCATTGAAAGCGGCTCTCTTGAAGAGATTTGAGATCACAGAGCACTCATACCGAAGGAAGTTTAGAACTTCTAAGCGGGAGCCTGGCGAACTGTTTTCAACATACAGTGTGAGATTAAACTCATACCTTCTTAAATGGATGGCATTGGCCGGATTTAATGAAGAGTATGAAAGTTTGCGTGAGTTGATGGTTGTAGATCAGATGCGAATGCAAATGTCTAAACCCTTGTGAAACTTCTTAGGTGAGAATGGGGCTGAGAGATTAGATATAGTCACTAAGTTAGCCGAAAGATACGTTGAACTCTATGGCGAGACTGGGGATACCAGTCCAACAGCTCCGAGATCGAAAGATAAGGATCAAGGTAAGTCAAAGAAGGCAAAGAAGACCAATAGTTCGGTTGAACGAAGTAAACAGGTAAACTCTTTAGAGAAGATCTCTAACGTCAACAAAGGTAAGAATAGCCCACCTAGTTCTCCAAAGAGGAAGTGGAGTGAACGATGGTGCAAATTCTGCAAGTCCAGCACTCACAATACGAGGGAGTGCAAGAGTAAGCCCAAGGACTTTCACTTTGCTTGTCTTGCAGAGGTTAGGGATAGACCATGCAGGAAAGTGAAGTCGGTTGAGGGGAATGTAGAACCTAGACGACCTAAAGAGGTTGAGAGTGTAGAAGTGAACGGACAACAGGTGATGTGCCTCTACGACACAGGATTGCAATTTCCTGCTATAATTGCATCCCACCTGACAGGCCCAGAGCAACTCACCGGGGAGATGACGGAGATACAGCCAGCCAGTAGGAGTGCTGTAGCGCCACGTTGCCCGATTGCCAGTGTGGTGATTCGGAGCAAATACGTTACTGGACGCATTCTGGCGGCAGTAGTACCTGATCCTCTCTATCCCCTAATTCTTGGCCGGAAGTACGTGTTTCTGGGCGAACCAGAACACCCTAGGATCCATAAGTCTAGGCAGGTCAGATATACAGAGGAAGAGGGTCTAGAAAAGGTAAGTCTCCGGAAAACTCACCCGGATGTGATGAGTAGTGCTCGGAGCAAGGATGCGAGGGAGTGTCCTTGTTCGGAATGGTTGCCCAACGATGAGAACCCGTTAACTCAGGGTAAACTCGAATCTGACAACCGGTCACCGTTAATTCAGACCTGAACAGAAAAGCGGCAGAAGGAACGTAAGTTAGTTCCTGAGAGCTTCAGAGCTAATCTGTTGCGAACGGTACATGTCAGGTCCCCAACCGGACATCTGACTGTAGGGACAACCAGTAAGTGTCTATCCCGGTAATATTGGTGGCCGGGAATGACAGGCGACGTGCGCAGATGTATCAGGTCTTGTCCTGAGTGCAGTAAATGCACACCTGAAAAACGGACGAAGACGAAGATATCCTTAGCGGTTGGAGAACGAGTTCTAGTACTACTCCCAATCGAGGGGAACGAATTCGAAATCGGGTGGCAGGGCCCATTCTTAGTGGATAAAGTGGGGCTCCACAAGCACTATGGAGTGGCGATCCTGGGAAAGTCTTCTACTTTCCATTCCAGTCTCCTCATGCGCTATGAGGGGAAGCCCGATGATAAGTCCACCAGCCCAAGGGCGCAGAGATTCGCTGAAAAAACGGTTCGGGGTTCAGGTCAGGTAGCGGAAAGCCTGTCACACCATAGGAAGTCCTATATGTATGTGCAGGTACCTTCTTCGGTTCTGCCCGGTGCTCGGAGGAACATGACCGGCCAAAAGAACACCCGCATTGCTAGCTACACTGAGAACCGTGGTCAGAAAAGGTGGGTTGTGTCGGAACGTACACAGACCCCTGGTTCCTCAACCCGACCGACTGCAGTCCAGCTGGGTCCTCGAAAGGGGAAGCTGGAGTTGCAGAAGTCCAGTAAACTCTGGCAGGAACGATCGTTAAATCAGATCGAGACGGGAGCTCTGGTCCGCAAGACACTGCGAGATGCCCGATCGCAGTAGCGGAGTAGGCGTTGATCACCCGTGATACTGAATAGCTTGTCTCCCCACCAAAGGTGGTAAAAGTATCCTATGAAATATTGACGGGTTAGACTTCCTCACTCGCCATCCGGTCTCTAAGAAAGAAGAAAGAACGACATAGACAGCTTCTGCGTAGAAGTGGAACGACGGGGTCGATCCTCTTAAAGTGGGGGGCCTATGTGACGAAACGCGACTATCTGTCTGTTGTCGTCAGGATCCCGCACTATTTTGGCGCGTCATCCGGGACTTTCCCAGTTATAAATAGACTGAGGGAAGCCGATGGAGGAAGTACCGTCTAGAATCTTCTCGGAGCACCTGAATTTGAGTGACCCGTGAGGCTGGGTATAGCACTAAATTCTCGTGCAGAGAGATCTAGAAATTCTAGGCGGAGAATGACTGTTTCCCGAGAAGGTGTCTTTTCCCAAGAAGCACTAGCTCCTCGTGCGCATGAGTTGGCACGAGTGGGGAAATGCGGCTAAACCATTCATTCACTTCATAACTCTTCAAGAGAGAAGATGCAGGCCTGTGTTGAGCCATTTTGTGTTGCGTCTCACCTCAACCATGTCTCGGCTGACTGTTATAGAAAGGAGGCTGATGAGCCCTTGAACAGTTCTGAAAGCTGACTGGAGTCTGGTTCTGAATATTCAGGTACCGATTTGTTTAAGAATGTAACTTTGTAATTGTTTACAAAACGCCATCGTTCTAACCTCATTACATATGTGGATGTCTTTGCATTACTAATGAGCAAACCGATCGATAACGCTGCTGAAGGCTAAGTCGTGTGTTTGTTTACCAACGTGTGTTCGCGAATCAGCTGTTGGGAATGCAGGCATGCGATGTGGGCGATTTGGGTTCAAGATGTATGTACCATGTATCGCAAATCGTTGCATCTATTAGGTTTGCTGTGTTAGAATAGAACATAGTTAATAGTGCCGGATAGAAACCTAGATGTATGTCAGTCAGTTGCAGAAGCAAGAAGAACTGTTAGATAACCAGGTAAGTGCGTAGGTGGAGATTCAGACAAAATTGTGCTTAGTTACTAAGTAAAGAAAGAACTTAGTTCTTTGCCACCAGGAACGATGTAACTATTGTGTAGTAACTTAATAGTGACTTCATGGTGTGGAACACGCGATTTCTGTGTGGAGGTAAGTCTTCATTGAATATATATATATATATATATATATATATATATATATATATATATATATATATATATATATATATATATATATATATATATATATATATATGATGTGGCATTGTGTATATATATTAGGTCATGGCATGTGATACTTCCTGGAGTAATTCCGAACGCCGAATAGTTTGACGCGTGATAACAATGCGTGCCATCGCGATATACATATGCGTTCTGAATTCTTGTCTTAGCTATCCTGTTCTTTCATACTGGCGCTAGTGCGAGTGAGTGCTGATGTGCTAGTGGTATGGAGGGACAAAAGGAGGTTGTAAGAGACACGGGGACATATGGGATATAGGGGATTTGAAAGCAAGTTATGAAAGTATAGTGTTGGCAAACCAGGCGAACTATGAAGTTCTGTCCAGGCCAAGGCTAAACCACTTGGTAGGGCTGAACTGGAACATCACCCTTGGAACATGTGGGGTACATGTATTATTAAGAAGGCTTCTTGACTCTAAGGAAGAGTCTGATAAGAAGAGTTTGCTATAGCGTGGGCAGGTGGTCCAACCAGCAAACAGGAATGTGTATATATTGGATGTGATCATGTATTATTCCTACATCCCGAGGGATGGTATATTGATCAGTATTATGTTTACTAATGAACATTGATAATGTAAAGAACGAGTCCAGGGACTCTTTACCTTAAGGTTTAGTTCGATTAATTTTAGAACTATGATAACAGCCTACTATCACTAGTGACGTTAGCGACAACTGGTAGATGATTAGGGATAGGTGAGAAATACGATCAGACTCGTCATTCTGATTTCTTGCTCTGTTTGACGGGCTGTTCTTTGAGGCCAGCTGACATTAATGAACCCATGCTTTACTACTCTCCAGATAGAGATAATGCTTTAGTTAGTTGCATAACTAAGTAGCATGACTGAGGGTTGAGTAGTCATTGGTAGAATGCATGTGCACTAAAGTTTGGGCCAGTATACTCTCACCGGTCGCTCTTCCTTTTCAGGAGTTTGCCTGTTGAGGAACCAGTCAACTATAATTGTTGTTGGCCGGAAACCACTTCGTGTAACACAGCGAAGGTTCCAATTCTTTACTTATCTCGCCAGACTCAACCACACCATGTGCCCAGTGTTATTCATCATGCGTAAAGGTTTGCATACAGTGATTCAGGTGCCCTGAAGGTGCACGTGTGGGACATGATGGTGTGTGTTGTTTTTCTGACATAGAAGATACTCTATTTCATCAAGGAACAATTCAGCAACTTGAGCAATCATGCTCAAAGAAAGGAAACACCTGACCGTATACTATTACGGTGGTTCCGCCTAAACGCGGAAAGAATTTATTTAGACACTTGAATGGTTCCTATGACAGCTTTAGTGGCCGGTCTTGAGGAGACCTACACCAGCTTACGAATAGTAACTTGTGGCGAGGGTTACCAGGTGGAAGGGACAATAGATTATAGTCCAACCTGAATTGTCTCCCTTGGAAGTAGATGTCTGATTCTAATAGTGTACTGAAAGAGTATGAAGACTTTTAACTGTGTTCGTGTAGGACTCAGTGACATATCAGTTGCCTTATCTGATTACCCAACCAGTGTTACTGTGTTATGAGTGAGGGACCATTGAATTGGTCATTGACTTATTCTACAACCAGTGTTACTGTGTTATGAGTGCGGGACCATTGAATTGGTCATAGACTTATTATCCAACTACGGGTAATGTACTACTGAGGGACCATTAGATTGGTCAGTGGCTACTTATCTTCATTGAAGTCACGAATAACTGGGGTCAAATCCAGGAGGATTGTCTCCCAGCCAGTTTTGATAGAGAACTGTGTATTAATAGTGACTTAGTAGGAGTGATAAAGATGCAGTTGGTCCAGTTGAGTGAGCTCCATCGGTGACTCTATTGGTGTTGATCCACGCTCTGTAGACGGAGTGGTCTCCAAGGTTCTAGTCATCTCACTGGAAGGAAGCCGTGTAAGTGGCGGACCGACTGGACGGGACATCTGCATCCAATCTACTTCTCAACCTGATGATGACAACCATATCTCTGATTCTGTCTCTACTCTATCCTCTATTTGTGTAAATAGATTATTCTATCGGGATGTTCATTTCAGTTCTATATTCTCAAGGGTAGAATAAACTTTATAAATGTTGACTTGCTCTTTGTATACTGATTGAGTGTGGTCTCGGACGATGAATAAGTGTTCATTGTTCCACAGGAGTAGGTAGTTAGTGGGGGTCTAGAATCTGGAGGGGCTTGTAGACAAATGTAACTAATATGAGATCAGCCACAGAGTAAAAATGTGTATCTGCCTATCCAACCCCTGGGGTTATAATACACGGGAGTGCTAGAGACACCTCGGGTGTGGTTCACTCTCACTACCCAAGGCGATCTTGTCACACAGACATGAGTATGAGAGTGTAGACAAACTAACATTCAACAATATGAAACAGATTATCCTATCAAATACATTTTAAATTACCAAACAAAATACAAATTAATAATGATCAAGTGTTATGTTTACTATGAATTATGGTACGGATTTTCGATCCAATATCCCAAATGTGTTGCGAAGGCGATCATGTCTGCGTACTGCTTTATGTCTCGTGTGCTGCCATTGGTTTCTGTTGTTGATATTCATTCATGCCATGATGCAAGTGTGAGGAACGTAATGGACGCGTGGTACTCGTCGAGGGGGTGGGAGTGGGGTGATAGTGGGGTGGGGGATGTGGCTGCTTCTGACGATGGCAGACCTGCTGTGAGCTCACCCAGCAGTAGGTTTTCTAGCAGTAAAAGTGGATGACGTATGTCCGTGTAATAAACAAACCACCTAATTTTTATGATAAGGGCGCTATGTTCCACAGGGGCCAGAGTCGCCCCATAAGGTTCCACTTCCCTGTGTATCTTACAGATGACTAACCCTGCTACTGACCCTGGCCAGATCAATTGAAGAAACTACACTTTGCTCTTAGCCGAAAGCTCGATAATTTGAAGAAACCTTTCTTTTGTTGCTGTTGTTTGGTCTTTAGTAAAGGCTCGGGGATTCCCACAGGGGCTAGAGCCTCCCCATCAGATCCTCGCGTCCCTGTGTATCATTCTGATGACCGCCTCTGCATATGACACTGCCGACATTAAGATAAGATACTACACTTTGATATTAGCCAAAAGGTTGGGAAATAAAACATCCACAGTTTATTTGGCCTTTCAAAGGCCTGTCAAAAATACAAGAACAATAAAGCTGTCAAAGAAGTTGGTAAACTTATATGTATTAAGCGAGAAAAGCCATGAAACCCTTTTACCAAATTTGTTGTGAAAAGAAAACAATGTAACTAAGTTATGTATTAGTTGTCTTAAAACTTTGTTAATTTTGCTTTAATGTACATAAGTTAAAATACTGGGGAATGATGTTAAAGGTTGACTTATAAATAAAATTATCGAAAGATTAACAATGGAATAAGCAGAACTGTAAATGTTACAAGTATTGTTAGATTTGGTAATTTCCCTTAGTACTTTAAGTTGTTATGTCCCATGACATAATTTACATTTGTTTGTTGCTTTTGTTTACGTGGTTTCTTCAGACGTTGTTTGAACATTATTGTGTTTTTAATTCGATCAAACTCAACAATTATGCTAGCCTGTTGTTATGATAATCTGGACATGCTATTAATTAATATAAAAATAGAAAATAAACAAGCGAAGTGCCATTTTATGATTTCTTATCATCTGCATAGTTTGTGCTTTTAATTATGATAAATAGGGTTAGTCTTTTACCCTGTGTATGATTGGAAACATACTGACCAATAAAAAGATGACAGTTGTAAAGAGAAAAAGATTGTTGAACTGCTACATAGATCGTGTACAATTACATGGATGTGAAACGTGTACAGTAAACAGAAAAGCTGGACAACATCTGATGGCAGTGGAGATGTAGTTTCTTAGGAAAATACAAAGAACACCACGGTAAAAAGAAAAAGAAAACAATGAGCTTGTCCTGCAAGAAAGAAATTAGAACCATAAACTAATGAGATAAATTTAACGTAGACAGTCAAGTTTATTTGGGCATTTTATTTCAAAAAGATACCTAGACAAGTTAGTAACAACCTGCAAGATTGTGGAGGAAAGAACAAAAGGAAGGCAGAGAGATAACTATCTGGATGGTTAGACCACGTGACATAATCGAGACCAGAACACAAAGCTGATCGACGTCTCTGGTGATGGTATGAGATGGCGAAACATTGCGGAACATGATTATCTAATGACAGATGAATATGACAAACAAATCTATAGAAATGAAACGCACTATGGCTTATCTTTACAGAGCTCCCATTGATAACGTCATGGGAATCGTCGCTTTAGCTACGGAACTCATGCTTTGTGTGACGCTTGCGGCAGGTTGCCGAGACATATGAGATAAAACATGTTGCAATGATGTCGACCCTCTCGCCTTTAAACCATGCATTCTTTTTTTTTTTTAAATCCCGCATTCTCCACTGAGTTTCGGACCTTGTGTGTAAGCAACCGCCGAATACAGAACCACCTGCACCGCCATGAGGAGCAGTATGAGAGAAATCGTACCCTCAACGACCAAACCGTCTAACCGTGTGTGCCGGGTTGACAAACGCAATTGAGAGCCCCTGAAGTATTGCTTTACAGTTGTGATACAAGGGGTCTGTATGCATCATCTCCAGGTCTGTGCAATGTTTATTCAGAGAGGACATTCAAATAGATAGAACGAAGACTGCGGAGTACCCGGAAACGATAGAGCTGATCGATTGGCTAAGGAAGGAGCAAGAGAAGAACAGCCTGATCTGCCCAATACATACCACTAAATGAAAAGAATGATCAAATCTTTCACAAGGCCACCAAAACCTACTCAAGACGACCACCAGGTTATGGACAGACCAGAACAGGTCATTATCCTGCGTACAGGATAACAGAACAGGATACAATAGTTTACGCAACCACATGTATACAACATTCAAGATTAGTGACTCGGCCATGTGCATATGTGGTTTGGCGTCGCAGACAGGAGAGCATATATTTCAGGTCTGCCCTAACTACAATATATCCAGGCAAACACTCTGGCCTATAGAGACAACAGCAGAAGATAAACTCTATGGACCGCTGAGTGAGCTACAAAAGACTGTTAGACTCATACAAGAGACAACCTTGCAGGTATAGACATATTTCAAACGAAGGAAAGAAGAAGTAGAAGAATATTAAATATGTTGCATGTGCCTTGCATAACGCCGCGAACAACACCAAATCAAATGTCTATTTTCTAGGGGATTTTACCTTCATCATTTAGCCGTTGTCGGCTCCGTGGTGAAGGTGTTACGCGCGCAGTTCATAATCCCGCATACCTTGTTCTAAACACAGCTTCAGGCGATTTAGAAGTCTTGCGTTGGCTACCCGTACAATGGTATGAGTGCCATTCGTTCAGAAAGCAATGACAACCATGTCGTTTTGTTTTTCATATCCTTTTACAGGACATCGCTGTCAACACCAGCATTTTACTGCTGTTATTGATGTCTTGGTTAGTTTACATTCAGTACTTTGCCATTGATTTCTGAACGACCGGTACCCATAACAATGCGTTAACACCAAGCTCAACACGGTCTGCGGCCAAATCGTGCGCAGCTGTGATTCGAACGCGGGTAATCGGGATTACGAATCGGTAATCATAAACTACTGAAAGTAAATTTGGCAATCATCACGATGATCCAAACAATGCTGGGGTTCACTGCAACGTTCTGTAAAGAATATGTAACTAACTTTTTTATTTAAAGTTTGCTATTGCTGTCTGAACGAGAAGTCAATCTCCAAGTCCAGCTGACCGGTGTAGGGATTGAACCGCCGTCAGGGCACATGCAATTTAAGCGCAAGCAAATAAACATAGCGGCTACGAAGACCTCTTAATTCCATATTAGAGAAATAGCAATAAACACTAAAAGATACACAGACATTTGTTTTATAAACTGAACCATAGCGGAGTTAATTGTAAACATTAGGCGATCGAACTGACTGGATATCAAAATAAAGTAAACAAAAACAATAGTTATCAACACGTACAGCATCAAGCCACCTGTGAAAATTAATGTGATGATTAAGTCCCCCTTAATTTATATATCTACTACAGAAAACCTGAAATGGCTGATAAGACTCCATAGGGGTAGAGACAGGTCATAGAGTGTGGTTCATATAGATATCAGAATAGTTTTCCAGTAGAGGGTCAGGAGAGCCGGAAAAGTCACCTCAGTCAAAAGAGGAGGAAGTTCACTCTGGATAATTTGATGCACGTGGTCTCACCGCCACTTTTTGCTCTCCTCTATAGTTGATTCAAAATTATATAACATATTACATTTAACATCACAAAACCTTACATCAATCAACACGAAAAGTGAAGAACACTTATTGTTATACATTATGACAATATAATTGGATAGCATAGGATACAGGGGGTATTATGTTCGTGTTGGCATAGCAGAAATTACAAACATTAAAAATTTGCATGAATAAACACATAACACGATAACTAATTATCCCCTTGGATCATTAATAAAAAGTCCCAGAGTCCTGTAACGGAATGAGTAACATCTATGTTGATGCGTAAACTTAGGGGCACGGTTGAGCATCCTATACGAACTATACTAGGGATGCTCAAGCCGTGACGTAGTTTGGTTTGGTTAGTAACAGCCAAAGTCAAGGGAAGGCAACATCTGTTCTCACGGCCTCTACATTATTATCAGTTTATTATGATTCAATAAATCCGTTTTAAAGAAACACCACAGAACTTGGTTATTGATCCTCTGTACCTGTACTGTTACAGATGTTAGTTGCGTCGGGTAGAAGAGAGACTTAAAAGTAGAATTAGTTGTTGGTACAGTAGATAGAGGCATGGGTGAGGTCTATAGTAAATAGACAAGTTTTTTGCTGGTGGTAGTATGGTGGAGATACCGTAGTTAACGGTCATGATTAAGAAGTTGTAGTAATTCTTTGTGCAAATCTAGGGGAAACCACTAGTGTGCCGAGCCACAGGTTCTATTAGTAGATAGATGACTGGTGGTACATTGAGATAGTCGTCACACTAGTAATAGATAAAATGATTTGACCTGTAATTTACAGTGGTTGTTTAGATGTATATTCCAAATATTGTGATGTGTTAGGGGTTAATTTTGTACAAGATAGAATGTTATGAGGGGAGATAATCAATGACTGACTTCCAGAAAAATTACAGTCATTTGTTGATTAATGACTTTTTGTTGAGAGAACAGATATTGTTCTAAGTTAGGATAAGAATTAGTCTGTAGGAAACAGATATATATATATTTTTTTTTTTTTTTGGGGGGGGGGGGGGGATTAATGCAGGTTAATTGGCCTAGCATTGAGCGTTTTTATTACGATTATAAGAGTAGCCGTTGTAGTGAATAGATATGTATTACATTGGTTCGTAGAGGAGTCCAATGTTGTTTGGTTATTTTAAATAGTTAATTCTATGTGAATTATTTTTTTGAAAAAGGTTCTCTTTAGTGAGAAGATAGTTGTTTTTATTGAATTTGAGCTTTCAATGCATCATATAAGTTATATTATTTTTTGATTGACTTGGTTTTGTAAAATGATTGCCATTTGATTAGAGAATAGGATTGTTGTGTTTTCAGTCTTTTGCGTACAAACCACTGTTCCGTAAAAGAGACCAGTGGTGGTAGATAATATTAGATATTTTATTTTAATTGATGCCTGATTCATTTTGTGGGGATATATGAAAACATATTTGAATATTAAAAGGGGGGGGGGGGGGGGGTGATATTGTTGTTCTATTCTTGATTTGTGTTGACTCTTGTTATTAGTGAATTGTGAGTTTAATTAGCTTAGTTTGGTTAAATATTAGCTTGTTACTTTGTTTGCCAGTTTTCATTTACAAAATGATGTTGCTTATTGAGTTACCCTGAATATGTTTAAATTAGTTTTCGTTTGACGTTCAGTAATGGGGAGTTAGAACATTTAAACACGTCCATATTAAAAAGAGGGTTTTGGATGCAGAATTACGTTCAGAAAATGTGGGGACAGTTTAAAATATGCTCTCCATGGGGTCGGAAGTAAACATGGATTTAGAGCCATGATCTACGTTCATAAGAGACACGAGGTGGCTGGCTTGTAGAAGAAGAAGTCAGTAACGTGCTGCGCCAGACAGCGTGAAGGCAATTAGCAAAACATGAATTGAATGCCATGTTTGACTCCTAAGAATAATTATATACTGTGGATAGCAGTACAATAGTAAAGGGGTGTAAGTGTGTTAATGAGAAATGAACATTGTCACTGTGGAGACAAAATGACATGGGGTTTTGAGGGTCCGTAATATATGGACTGAGAAAGAATAACGTTGATTGCAAGCAGTCACAGACATGAGTTCAGTGGCGATATGGTTGCTGTTGATAACGGCATAAATTGAGGTTCAGGAGATATGCCCATAATAAATGGACATTAGTGGGGTTGCTGAAGTTTTCGGCGAGATTAAGAGGGAATTCTGAGTGAGGTATAGGAGAAGATTAGTTATATGAGGTGAGGTGTAGGTCTTGAGAAATAAAGGACCTTTTTAATCTGTGTACTGTCTGTAATATATAGACATTTAGGAGTGAATAATATTTTTGGTGGTTGATGCCTGATTCTGTAGATAGCAGCGCAAACGGTAAAATTGCCATAATACGTGCTATAAGTGAACTGTAGAAGATGTATAATTGTTTTAGACTTTATTACATAAAGTCTCAGGTGACAAAGGGGGGTAAGTATGAGTGTAGGTTTTGTGAGAAAGAGTTCTGTTTCTTTTGACTTCCGGTGACCACCGATTCCTTGTCTTCCAATCATGTGCGAGTGTTCTCAGGTTGGTTGAAAGTGGAGAATTAGTAATTTTGGTGATGACAATAGGGAGTTAGTATCAAAAGAGTACGGCGTTTTGAATTTTTGAGATCGTGATAAGAAGGTTTAAGCGGATTGCTTATGAAGAGAAGAAGAAGAAGTATTTCAAAAAGATACCCATATGTGTTATGATGTATTGTATAAAACTGAGATTTAAATATTATTGAGGTATAATAGATACCTATACAAGAAGGGGTTTTTTGTGATAGGATATGTAAATAATATATGTTATGAAGAGTCAGAAACGAAGAAGAAGTATAACTTCATAGCGGTTTGATGTATGGGACAGTAATAAGAGACAAGTAGAAGAAAGTAATTACTTAAGATAAACTTAGTTTGGGACGGCTTAGAGAAAAAATATGGGTAAATGAGGGAAGGAATGTATAGGATAAGGGGGTTAGGAGTTAAGACTTTTGAAGAAGAAAAGTCTTTTTAAAGAAAGGGAGGTGTAACGGAATGAGTACCATCTCTGTTATTGGCTTCGATGTGCAACCTTAGGGCACGGATGAGCATCCTGATAGAACAGTAAGAAGGATGCTCAAGCGGTGACGTAGGTTGTTTTGGTTGGGTCAGTTACACCTAAGGTCGAGAGAAGGAAACATCATACTTATGTCCACTGTATTATTATCGGCCTATTTTGTTCAATGAACCTTCTGAAAGAAACACACCAGGACTTGTTTTACATCATCTCTAAATCCGTTCTGTTATAGCACGCACATGTTCTGACAAATGGCCGTCAAAGGCAGAGGTAAAAGACCCCATGTATATGTGGACGTCAAGGGGAAACCATCACATTATCTTCCCAAGATTCCAGGAATAGTCACATATCAGAGGCAGTGAACGACATTAATGGCTATCTTAGGACATCCTCGTTCGGTAGGGACAGTCATGAGCCTCATGTGACACCAGAACGTCATTCAGCTAATCATGGCAAAATCATAACAAATAAATTTAAAATGGGAAATACAATTGAAATAGGATCATGGAATGTTAGGACATTAAATGAGTTGTGTAAGTTGAACAATGTGAAAAAGAGAAATGGAAATTATGAAAATGAAGAATATTCTAGTATAGGTGAGATGAGATGGAAAGAATCGGGCAAAATTATAACCGACAAAAACAACAATAATCTATTCTAGAGGGGATACACGCGAGAAAGGAGTTGGACTACTATTTGATTTATTTTTTAAAAGCGAAGTCAATTAATGATTACTATGTATTTCAGATAGTGTTATTATGGTAACAATTAAAGGCAAACCAATATATTTCTCCTTGCATTTTCTTCAGGAGGAGGCTGGGGCACTTATGTAGATAGCCATGTGTAATGAAATCATCTTTTACAAATCAAAGACGTAGAGGTATGCGGCGGGCACGGCTCTCTTCTGGTGCCATGATGGTAGTGTCGTCCATGAAGATGTTCGGTGGCAATATCCTAACTAAGGGACTTCTGGTGCCATGATGGTAGAGTCGTCCATGAAGATGTTCGGTGGCAATATCCTAAATAAGGTGCTTCTGGTGTCATGATGGTAGAGTCGTCCATGAAGATGTTCGGTGGCATTATCCTAAATAAGGGGCTTCTGGTGCCATGTTGGTAGTGTCGTCCATGAAGATGTTCGGTGGCAATATCCTAAATAAGGGGCTTCTGGTGCCATGATGGTAGTGTCGTCCATGAAGATGTTCGGTGGCAATATCCTAAATAAGGGGCTTCTGGTGCCATGTTGGTAGAGTCGTCCATGAAGATGTTCGGTGGCGATATCCTGAATACGGGGTCTCCGGGGAGATATGCTTAGACCACCTACGTCACGCCCCGGAAGTTGTGGGTTCAGCTTTAGATACATCTTTTGGTTCAGCCGGTTCTGTGGCCAAGGGGTTTTGGAAACAATTCCTATTCTCGCATACCGCGTTCAAAACACAGCTACGGGGGACTAGGATGCAGACTACCTGGTATGAGTGCTGGTCGTTCAGAAAGCAATGGCAAACTTCTAAACGTAAGCTTGCCGAGAAATCGCTAACAGACAAAAAACGCTGGGGTTGACCGTGATGTCATGTAAAGTAAATGTGTTTTTATATCTCTAATTCAATTCTCCTCTTTGTTTTCAATCTCCCTCTATGTCGTTGTCTCTGTGGGTTATTTACACACCCATCTATCGACTCTATGTTTGACAAACTCAATAGACGATATTCTTCTTAGCCGGTTTATCAACGTATCCAGCATTGTCTTCCTCTGTCCAGCTCTGTCTCTAATATCTTTAGTCTCCAATTTTGTCACAAGGTTCTCAATGAAAGACTAAGGCTATTGTTTAGGACCATACCTAAACCCGCAAACTACTGAACGTAAACTTGTGAGGATTTCAACAACAGCAGTAAAATGCTGGTGTTGACAGCTATATCCTGTCAATAGGATATCCATTCATTCATTCATTCATTCATTCATTCATTCATTCATTCATTCATTTATTCAGTAGCATGTCTTTTGCAGAACCTCGCTACCATAACAACCTTCCTGCAAACGTCTCTATCATAAGCAAGATGACTTGCGTCCGAAACATCCGATCTGGAGATCATCTGCCACATCCTGCACTCATCTTCTCTTTGGCCTTCCACTTCTTCTCTTCCCAGGTATATACTCCTCCATTATTGTTCTCTCCAAACTTTCGTGACGTTTCAAGTGACCAAAACATTTCAATTTTTGTCGTTAATGGTCAACCTTCTTCAATATTCAGAACTTGAAGTATGGATGCATTTGTCCTTTTCTTTAAATAGGATATGCAAAAAACAAAACATACCCGAACACATCCTTACCTGGCGACTAGGTCACGACAAGTATCGTCATCATGTAGCGTGTATCCTACAGAACGTCGCTCTCATCACGGCCCGTCGCAGAGATTCACCATCTGTTGACAGTTCTCCTTCCTCATTTATGTCCATGCCCAAGGCGTCCCTAATGTCACGTGTTCAATGTCGTGTTGGTCAACCCCTGGCTCTTTTCTCAGGAACTATGCCTTCTAACCCGGTTCTGACCAAACCACGAGACACTTAACATGGGCACAATATCTCATCTTCCCAGACATCATGCGATTAATGAGCCAGTTTTATTCCATGGTTAAGTTATGTAGAAATAAAGGAATTAATAAATATACAATTCACTTATTTAACAAGTAACAATATAGTCCGGAAAATTCTGTTTTGTTCTTGCGTTATTTGTCTTTAAATTAGATTTACTAAATCATTTTATGTTATTCTTCTTCTTCTGTTTTCCTGTTTGTAACTCAGAACCAGGACACGGAGTTCTGGATTAATATCTGGTACATTACTCATCATCCCTGTGCCATCACCATCATGTGACATATGTAAACAAGCGACAAGGTTCGACTTCTCACACGATCACCAGAGTCTGGGATCAGGATTGTGTTCCTTTTGCCTATCAGAGTCCGGGCACAATCGTTGGATCGAGTTCTGGTTTGTTCCTCAAAATCCCTGGTATTTACTATATATTATGGTTTAGTCTCTCGATCCAATATCCCAAAGTCTGTCGGAGGTGATCATGTCTGTACACAGCCTTGTGTCTCGTGTGCTGTCACTACTTTCTGATGTTGATATTCCTCCACACCATGATGCCAAACAGAACAGCTTAGTCTCTCCTTAGACGGGCCTGCGTGACCAATTCTTAACCCTTTGAAAATAAAGTTTGTCCGTTCGTTCTTTCGTTTCTCACTGCCTTTCCTCTGCTTCAACTTCCCCGTTGCGGGGACATACTGACACGTCCACAAACTTATTGTGGGATAACCACCACCAGCGATTAAAGCGTCTTCAAGCTGGAAATCAGGATGTGAGCACACGACAGGAGAAGGACACAAGGGAACACCCTCCCCCGGGAATTGTGAGATGCATAATGGACACTAGGTACTCGTCGAGGATGTGGCTGGGGGAGGGGGAGGGGGTGGCTGCTTCTGACGACTGCAGACCTGTTGTAAGCTCGCTCAGCAGTGTTTTCTAGCAGTGAACATTGCTTATTGTTTGTCAGTGTATAAAACCTTTTTTTGATTTTTAATAAGGGCGTTCTGTTCTCCAGGGATTGACAACCTATGAGGTTCTTCGTCCCTTTGTGTCATCCGGATGACCGCCTCTTCTGCTGACCCTGGCCAGATGAAGTGCAGATACCGCACATTTATCCTTGCCTCTACTCCGAGAAATAAAAATAGCCGAAGATTGTTTGGCCTTTCAAGGCCCTGTCAAATATATAAAAATGAAACTTTTACCCTGTGGTCACGATCGGCTGCTAAAGGTACTACAATAGCCAAGAAAGCAGATTATAAAAATGTATTGTGCAAAAATAAAGTACTTTTGTTTGTTTGTTGGGGTGTTAATAAGCTGTTTAAATTTCTTTACATTTGTAACCTAAAGAATTTAGGAATAGCAGTAAGTGTTGATTTACAAATGAAATTAACCAAAAATTAACAAAGTAATTGCCAGAAATGTAAATGTTAGAAATATCTTGAGATTGGATAATGTCCCTTTATAAGTGAAGTTGTTGTGGTGGGGTTTCTAGCAGTGAACGTGGATTGCTATGTCTGTGTATAAAAGCTCATGTTGTAGCTGTTTTTTTTTAAAATTTAATAATGGCTCCCCCAGGGACCAGAACCTCCCAATCATGTCCTCTTGTCCCTGTGTGTCACTCGGATGACCGCCTCTGCATGTGGCCCTTGCATACTACTAAACTTTGATCTTACCCGAAGATTATTTAGCCTTTCAACGGCCTGCCAAAAATATAGCAAGTACTTTTACCAATGGCTATCATATTAGATACTAAAGTTACATATATATTATTCTACAAAAGCCAGGAATGCAGATTATAAAAATCTATTGTGCAACTCATCTAATCTCATCTCATCTCATCTCATCTCATCATGTTCCTCTTGTACCTTGCGGTGTAAAGGTGAAGTATAAACAGCAGGAGAGTGCTTGCTTAAGGGCTTCATATATGGATATTTCCATGGACTCTGTTATTCCCTGCGTCCATCGTTTACGTGGTCGGCCTCTTCCTTGCTTCCCTCTGGTCTGTACATTATTGCTTGTTGTGGTATACTGTTAATTGGTAACCTACTTGCATGACCAAACCATTTGACTTGCTGCCTTCTAATAAAATCTAGTGCAGCTATAATCCCCACTTTAATACTGATTTCTTCATTTCTGATCTTATCTCTTCTTGATACATTGAGTATTCTTCTCAGAAATCTCATTTCTGTTGTTGTGATTTTTCTTTTCTCTTGTTCTGTCATTGTCCAGGTTTGGCATTGGTAATATAGAGTTGGTAGGAAGATTGTGTTGTAAAGTGCTTTCTTAGTAGTTATTGATACATCTTTGTTCTTTAGTATTGGTGCCAATGAGTTGGTTTGCCTTATTGCATCTATTTTCGATCTTGTCTTCTAATTTGCCATTTGATGATAATATACTTCCTAGGTACTTGAAACTCTTTACTTGTTTCAATGGTAAACAATTTGTCTCTTGTAGTCGTGTTTTAGTAAAGTTCACAATCTACTTCTCGTTTATTTGGGTGATTCATTCATTACTTGTTTCAATGGATGTTCGTTTTGGTGAATCGTTGTTGCTTTTTCTTCTTTAGTTACAGTCATTACCTCTGTTTTACTTGTGCTAATTTTCATGTTATGTTCCCTGCACATTTCGTTTAGACTATTCATGTGGTCTTGTAATTCAGCTTCTGATTGTGCTATTAGTGCTTGGTCGTCCGAAAACAGGATTTCTCTAATGGTTAGATTTGCAGATGGTTCTTCTTCTGTATTCTTGTCATGCGATGTTCTTGCTATCTCTGATTGGCTGATTTCCTTACATATGTTGTCTATATATGTTATAAACAAGAGAGGGGACAGGACACAACCTTGTCTTACTCTGGATCTTATGGTGAAGGGTTCTGAGTGACCTCCAGCTGCTCTCACTATGCATTCACTGTTGTTGTATAAGCTTCTACATAGGTTTGTTAGATGTGTACTCACTCCATATTGTTTAAGGATTTCCCAAAGCTTAGTTCTATCTACTCTATCAAGTGCCTTTTCTTGGTCGACAAAGGCTAAGTAGATTAGTTAGTTAGTTAGTTAGTCGACAGATCATCCTCGTTGCACATCGGACCATTCAGTCCATAAGTGCTCGGATCCCCTCCTCAGCAAATCCCGCAGCGTGTAGCGGCTAACGACGCCAGTTCTGTGTTGGTTTATCAATCTTCTTTGGCTTCCTGCGTAGTGTTCTTGTTTGGCCACCCCTCTTTTAATTTGCTGCTCTCGCAGTCTGGCCATTGTTGTAGATTCACAGTCATCACTTGGTTCTTGCAAAAGTCTCACTTCTCGTAGAGCATTCAGAATGTCAGCCTGGTCCATGGCGCGTCCGCCCTCAACAGTAGCCTCACCTGCGAGCTTGTCAGCCCGCTCATTTCCTTGTACTCCCGCATGCCCTGGCACGAAGATGAAACTAATCTTTGCCAGCCGAGACCGCTTCAGAGGCAGCAACCATTCTCTTCGGATCGACCCCTCCTCTATCCTCTTGATCATGTTCATTGAGTCGCTAAGGAAACAAGCCCTAGTGAATGTCTGTGTCTCGAGCCATGTTATTGCTTTACTTACTGCCATGACTTCCATGGTCAGGCTACTTGTGGTTTCAGTGAAAGCACCAGAGTCCTCCTTCACAATTCTCCCTCCGGCCCGAGCTGTAAAGGCCCATGAGCTTCTCACATGTCGGACGACCGACCCATCTGTGTAGATGACCGCGTCACTGTCTAGCGAATTCTCGAAAATCAACGCTTGTACTTCAGCCTCAACAGCAACCGGATTTTCTTGTCTGCATTTTCTATCTAGTTGGATGCAAACTGAAAAGGATGTGCAGAAGTCTGTTGGCACTTGCACCCACTCCTCGCCAGGTTCTAAGTCCTCAAGTGAACACACCTGTTGAAGAATGTCCTCGGCTTGACCCATCCACGACCGTCCTCTTTTTAACCTGCTGCCCTTCACCTTCCTAATTTCACTATGCAGTGGATGCTGTGTGTTTGCGTTAATTCTGAGGTAGGCACGTGCCCTGCAAACTTGCATTCTCTCTTCAATGGTTGGAAAATCAAGAAGGTAGCGCATCGCCCTGCATGCTGTATCTCTTGTACATCCAAGAATAATGCGCATAGCTTCATTCTGTATCCTTTCCATCCTTTCTATCTGCTTATGGCTGACAGTCAGGATTGCCATTGCATACTCCAAAACAGACATGACCAGCCCCTCGTACAGAAGACATAGATGGCGCTGCTCACAGTTTGCTGCCGCCATCACCCGCATCGCTGCCAAACCCCGCTTGGCCTTCTTGAGAACCTTCTTGAGAAAAGACCTATTATAAAAATCTATTGTGCAACTGATCTAATCTCATATCATCTTCTCATCTCATCTCAACAACCTATTATAAGTAGATTGTTTCATTGAATTCGATTGATTTTTCTATAAGTTGTTTAAGCGCAAAAATGGCATCTGTGCAACCTTTGTTTTTCCTAAATCCAAGTTGTGTTTCGCTTAGATGTGGTTCTATAATAGGTTGTTGAGATGAGATGAGAAGATGATATGAGATTAGATCAGTTGCACAATAGATTTTTATAATAGGTCTTTTCTCAAGAAGGTTGCAAAATATTGTCTCAGTATGACTCAACAGTGAAATGCCTCTGTATTGTGTGCAGTCTCTTTTGCTGCCTATGTGTTTCAAAATTGGGAAAATTGTGGCGTTTCCCCAGTCTCTTGGTGTCATTTGTTCTACCCAAACATGGTTTAATAGTCTATGCTGTTCCTACTTCTCTTGCTGCTTCAATTAGTTCATTTTGTATTTCACCTTGTCCCGGTGATTTGTTCAATGGGGCTAATCTGACGGCTTCTATAATTTCTTCTTTAAGTATGTCTGGTTCTAGTTCTTCGGTGGCATCGGTGTCGGTTTCTTTAATTCCTGTGACATCTGATGGGACGTTGAGAAGTTGTTCGAAGTACTGTTTCTATCTTGTTAGGATTTTTTGGTTCACTTATAGGTTCTCCATTTTCGATGTTGATTATTTCAGTTGGATCAAAAGGCTCTCATCTGATTCTCACTGGCCTTATCATTTTGTAGAAGTTTCTAGTTGCCTCCGTGTAGTTTTTCTTTTAAAATTAGGTTTTCTCCATACTCCTCCCAGTCTTTTTGTTTTTCTCTCTTTACTATTCTATTCGCATGTCTTCTCGCTATTCTATATTATATGTAATCGCATTCCTGTGTGCTCTTCGACCACTTTTATATTCTTCCCTTTTATTTGTCTTTTACTTTTTCTTTACTTCATCGTTCCACCAACTTTTATTTTCTTTATCCGTATTTTGCGTTTTTTTTTTTCGTTGTTCCACATGTTATTTTTGCAGTATTTAAAATGCGTTAATAGCGTTAATATCGTTAACAGTAGTATTATTTTATCTACTGGATGAAGGAAAACATACTTACCAATAACAAAACATGTCAACTGCAACGAGAAAAAGAGTGTTTAACTGCTACATAGACCAAGTACAATAAGTAAGTCACAAATGGCTGTAGAAAAATAAATAAATATGATAACAACTTGAAACGAGTTTATTTTTTTACACGCATTGTCCCTTTATTTCTCAACATAATTTCCACGAACAATAATGCACTTATACCATCGTTTTATCAGTCCTCCCAAACCGGCTGCATAGAACAGCGACGTTTTCACGACGTTTTCACTTCACATTCCACTTAGGCGTCATTCGTGAAATGTCTCCCGCCAAGGTGAGTTTTCAGTGGACCTAAAAGGTGGAAATCGCTAGGGGTTTAGTCTAGGCTGTAAGGTGGATGTTCCAGAACTTCCCACCTTAGTTGGTTAATTTTCTCCTTAGTTAATCGAGCCATATAAGGTATGGCATTGTGATGAAGAAGCAACACTCCTCTAGTCAGCAGTCCTGGACGTTTCATCCGAACTGCATCATGAAGCATCGATAGAACTTCACATTACGATTCAGAATTCACATTGTCACCGTTCTTCTTGAAATTGGTTAAAAGCACCCCTTGACAATCCCAGAACACTGTCAGCATAACCTTCCCTGCTGAAGGCATAACCTTCCCTGCTGACGGCGTAACCTTGAAGTTTTGGACACAAGGCGAAGAGGGATGTTTCCATTGCATTGAAGCACTCTTTGATTCGGTCTGGTAGTGTTGCACCCATTATTCGTCCCCATTAACAATCCTGTTCAGCATGTCTTCTCCTTCATCTTTGTATCGACAGAGATGATGCGATGACAGGCCAAATCGGTTCATTTTGTGTTCCTCCTTCAATTGTCTGGGTACCCACCTTGAGTACACTTTCTTAAATTTCAATCGATCATGCATTATGCTGTATGTTGAACCATAAGACCATCCTTTTGCAGATGCTACAGAGTCTATCGTTACCCGCCTGTCACCTCTAATCATTTCCTCCACCCGCTGCATGGATGCTTCTGTTGCAATCTCAACAGGACAACCAGATCGGATTTCATCAACAATTATAGATCGTCCTTGAGAAATTTGTCCACCCAACTATGCACGGCTTTACGGGACAAACATTTGTTAGCATAAATTGGAAACATTTCCTTATGAATGTCCTTTGCAGGCAGTCCTTTTGCCCGCCAAAAAACGCTCAGCAGTACGTTGCTCTTTGGTTGTGTACTCCGTAGGTACACTCGCTATTTTGTTTATGCGCTACGCATGCGCATGAGACAACTAGCGCTACCTGATGAACGGGAATATAAAGTTCGATGCTGCTGTAACCTAATGACACTTGTAGAAAAACCAGCTACATTTACCTGCCATCCCACATAACTGTGTGACTTACTTAATGACTCGCCCTCATAACTATGTAGTCAGCCCTCTATAGATTCATACATAACTGTTTACTCACCTCTCTATATTCATATATTTTACATATTATATTAATATTATATATTACTTTATACGTTCACGCCGTCTCCCTGGCCTAGGAGTTAACGTCTTTCTCCGTAATCCCGTATATTCTCGTAAGTAACGTAACCTGTGGGAGAATCGGTAGCGGTTATCGCCACGTTGGTACCTTACGGGATATGTGAGCCGGTGGCTCAGAAAGCAATGGCAAACTACTGAGTGTAATCTTGCCTAGTACATCAACAGCAGCGCAAAAATGCTTGTGTTGACTGCAACGTCCTGTAAGGGATATGCAACATTATATATATATATATATATATATATATATTCATGTCGGACTGTTTACACATCTTTAGGTAACACACACCCTGTCTGGCCCTCTGGCAACCTAACTATACGTAAACTTTGTATCATAAACAGCGCCACCATTTCTGATCCCACATGGGAACCAAGTAGTCGTGTTTATTTATTTTGTTTGTCTTTTTTTTTTTCGTTTAAAAAAAAAAATATGTTTGTGTTGTCCTGTCCTTGATAAAGATTCTTAGAATCGAAACGTTGGCCATCCTTTGTGTCCTATAATACTTATGTTTCATTTTATTATTTTGTTATTATATATTTATTGATTGTTTCTAATTTTGATAAGTCACACTTTGTTTTCACCTGTGTATGATGGAGTTCTGTGTAAGGTATGTACACTGTGTCTGTGTTTAGTATGTCTCTTCTTGTCGCAGGAGCTAAATATAGCTAATTGTTTGCAATTCATGCAAACATATGAGTGCCGGTCGTTCAGAAAGCAATGGCAAACTACTAAATGTAAATTTGCGAAAACATCACGAACGGCCATAAAATTATGGGGTTGAGTGCAACGTCCGCTAAAGGATATACAACTAACTTTTTACTATGTTTTGCTATTACTTTCTAAACTAGAAGTCATCTTCTAAGTCCAGCTTACAGGTATAAAGATTGAACCGTAGTTAGGACACCGTACATATAAGCGCAAGTGCGTTAACCCAGTGGTAACGAAAACCTCTGTACTCCATATTGGAGGAGTAGCAGGAGACAGTAGAAGAATTAAAAAGATACACACGACGATTGTTGTATTAGTTTTATTAACTGAACCAGCGCGGAGTTGATTGTAAACATTAGGCCATCAGAATGACTGGAAATAAACATAAAGTAAATAAAACCATTGTTATCAACACTGAGAGCACCAAGCCACTTTTGAAAATTAATGTGAATGGAAAGCTACTTGAACAAGGCAACCGTTTTTCTTACCTATATCAATTAACAACAGATGATGAAATGCGAGAGGCAGAAATAAGTAAGAGATTGTAGACAAAGTTTTTTTTTTTTTTTTTAAATTCGCATATCCTTTACAGGAGATCGCTGTCAACAGCATCTTTCAGCTGTCAGTTGATTTCTTGGCAAGATTACGCTCAGTAGTTTGCCATTGCTTTCTGAGCGGCCGGCTCAGTCATCCCGCAAGTCACCAGCGGGGGTAGACCGCTTCCAGTTCTCGCCCGCTACGAGACTCTGCGTGATAAACAGGATTACGGAGAAAGTGGTGTAACCCCTCAGCCAGAGAGACCGGCTTAGACAAAGTAACATGCAATAATACTTTTTTCATTAGGGCAGCATGGGCGAATGGATAAGAGCGCTCGTTCTCACACATCCGGTTTGCTGATGCTGAGGTAGGAGGTTGTGACCCCTACTCCGGAGAGTAAAACTAAAATGTTGATTTCTTGTCCTTAACTTAAGGGCATACATTACAAGTACGTCTGAAGCCGGATTGCGAGGGACACTGGTAATAAGGAGAAGCTAATCAACGCACAACATTCAATCCCTTGATATAAATAGTAGCGTTTATGGAATACGCTTGAGTTCAAAGCGAGAGAGAGAGAGAGAGAGAGAGAGAGAGAGAGAGAGAGAGAGAGAGAGAGAGAGAGAGAGAGAGAGAGAGAGAGAGATTCTTATATGAAAATACATTTAAATTACCAATTAAAATTAATAGCAATTAAGTGTTATGTTTACTATATATTATGGATTGGACTTCCGTTCCAATATACCAAAGTCTGGAGAGGTGAACATGCCTGTGTACAGCCTTGTGTCTGGTGTGCTGCCACTCCTTTCTGATGTTGATATTCCTCCATGCCATGGTGCCAAACTGCGCAAAATCGTCTCTCTTTAGACAGACATGAGTGCCCAATTCTTAACCTGTTGAAAATAATGTTTGCTCGTTCGACTCCCCCTTCTACCCCCCCCCCCCCCCCCTCTGCTCCAACTTAACTGTCGTGACGACATACTGCAGCGTTCCCTTTCTCATGACACGTCCACAAACGGATTGTGGTGTAACCGCCATCAGCGATTAAAGCGGTTATAAGCTGGAAATCAGGATGTTAGCGCACGGCAGGAGAACGACAAACGGGAAGTCCCTCCTCCAGGAAGTGTGAGGAACGTAATTGACGTGAGGTACTCGTCGAAGGGGACTGGATGGGGTTGTGTTTGTGTGTGTGTGTGTGTGTGTGTGTGGGGGGGGGGGGGAAATTTGGCTGCTTCTGACGACTGCATACCTGCTGTGAGCTCAGCAGTGGGGGTTTTTTTTTTTTAGCAGTGAACATGGATGACGTATGTCCGTGTATAAAATCTTTCACGTCCCGTGTCTTTCAGATGACCACCTCTGCTGATGACTCTGGTCAGGTCAAGCTCAGATGACTACTCTTTGATCTTAGCGCATAGGTCAATCATTTGAAGGCGACCGTTCTTGTTGTTGTTGTTTTTTTTTTTAAATAAAGGCTCGGTGATTCCCACAGGAGGCAGAGCTGCTCATTCAGTTCCTCACGTACCTGTATCTTATTCGGATGGCAATCTCTGTATGTGCCGGTCTCTCTGGCCAAGGAGTTACACCACTTTCTCCGTAATCCCGTTTAGGGCCTATCGTGCAGAGACTCGTAGCGGGAGAGAACTGGAAGCGGTTCTACCCCCGCTGGTGACTTGCGGGATAACGGAGCCAGCCGTTCAGAAAGCAATGGCAAACTACTGAGCGTAATCTTGCCAAGAAATCAACTGACAGCTGAAATATGCTACTGTTGACAGCTATCGCCTGTAAAGGAATGCGATAGAAAAAATCTCTGTATGTGGCCCTGACTAGAAGAAGTGCAGATACTACACTTTGATATTAGCCAAATGGTTGAGAAATAAAATAGCTGCAGATTATTTGGCCTTTCAAAGGCCTTCCAAAAATATATATAACGTCATAAATCCACGCATACCTAAACAATGATGTAAAGTTATAAATATATATAGTCGTTTAAACAACAGGAAAGCAGATTAGTAGACACCTTGCAGTCTTGACAGACCAAAGTATGTGAGTGGAATGTGGCCAATATTCCATCACAATGTCTGGGCAGAGCTTCAGAGATCATGTGATGCCCAAACGACATGACCCCTCCCTCGGCCTAGTCTTGTGTATTCCAGAGGAATGGGTAACCAATACGTCTGGCACAAGGTAGGCTGCAGACGCTGGCGGCTCAGCGTCAATCCACCGAGACCTCACCACCACGAGCCGGTGGCGAGTTATGGCCAGACCCTGACACCCAAGGGACCCGGCTTAGAGGCGTTCAGCCATGTCCCACAGGTGAGGGCCTTGTACGAGCCCGGACCATGAGGGCGCGCACATCTGTCAATCACAAGTGTCCGGACCTGTGTAAAGCGTGCACTATCGTCAGGCTCCCCACCTGACTTATAGCGGACCCCGCGACCAACGGGAATAGGCCCGCCATAGCAACCGCAGGAGATATTGCCTGTCTATTTGCAAGCAAATCTCCCATACTTCCACTGTGCGGATCTCGCGACCAGCGAGAATAGGCCCGCCGGAGATATTGTTCGTCTGCTGCGGACAATTCTCTACCGAGACTGAATAAGTAAAGAAACGATAAAAGTAGTGGTATTTCAATTGCGCTTGCGCTCCCACCTATGCTACACCCTTCATGTGTCTTCACAAAGTCGGACTAGAGTCAAGCTCAACAGGGTCTTCTTTCCCCGCTGATTCTACATAAAAGTATATTATGCATAATTTGTAATTAATAGTACAATTACTTATGTAATAATCTGTTCATATTTTGTTAATAGAAATATTGGTGAAAACCAGTAAAGTTTGATTTATAAATAAAATTAACTATCACTTAAGATTCTAATTGCCAGAATTGTAAAAGTTAAGAATATTTTTAGATTTGGTAATGTCCCTTAATATGCTACGTCGTTATGTCCCATGATTTAATTTAATTGTATTTATTCCTTATGTTTATGCGGTTTCTCCCGAAGTTTTTTGAACAGAATTGTTTGTAAATTCGGTGACCACTCAACAATTATGATAGCCTGTTATTATGATAATTTGGAACAGTTCTAAATATAAACAACAAATAAGAATATAAACACGCGAAGTATCATTTTATGATGTCTTAACAGGTGTACAATATGTTGTTTCGATTATGATAATTAGAGTTAGTATCAGCAGTCAGATCGGTAGAATATATTACGAAAAGGGAATATTGTAACCTAAAACACTTGTATAAACACTGCAAAGGACATATGTTTAAAAATCACGTTTAGCTTTTGTACAAGGATATAATCCCATGAAAGCAACAAATATAAAATCTATAAAATGTATACAATCTAATGATGGCTAAATGTATAACCATATAGTGAATCGGTACAGCTCCCACAGAACTGGCTTAACATCTGACGGAATGTGCATTACAGACATTAGATCAATCATCGCTATGGCAAAGATGCTATTTGCTTGATAAAAGACATACTGACAAATGATGTCAACTGCAACGCGAACAATATTGTAAAGTGCTAAGAGATCGTGTATAATTATATAATCGTAAACTGATTAGAGATATTAGACGTAGGCAGTCTACGTAATGGGAAGAAATAAATTGTAGAACTTGATAAAAACTGGCAAGATCCAGGGGAAGAGAACTAGGGGAAGGTAGAGAAGTAAATACCTGGATGACTTAGCCAAATGGTGTTTCGAGAGAAGAACACTTAATTGATCCACGACTCTGGGATCGAGTGAGATGGCGAATCATGACCGCTTACGCTTATCGGCATGGCACATGAATGAATGGATGATTATATGGACGTGAATCATGTACAGTTATATGGATTTGAATCGTGTACCGTGAGCAGAAAATCTGGCAAATATATGATTGCAGTGGAGGTGCAGTTTCTGAAGAAAATACAAAGGAATGCCTGGCCTGACCGAAAAGAATCAATGAGCAAGTCCTACAAGAAACAGTTGAAAACAGTAAACTGATTAGAGAAATTTGACGTTGACAGTCAAGATTTTTGTGACACTTTATGAGAAGAAATAAATAAACCAAAAATGTTAGTAACATTTGGAAAGTCTAAAGGGACAGGAATAATGGCACGGCAGAGAGATCAATTATTTCGATGGCTAGACAACATGGCATAATCGAGACAAGAACACATTGTTTATCCACGTCTGGCGATCGTGTGAGATGGAGAAACATAATCACCCATGCTTACCGATATGGCACATGCTGATGACCAACAAATAATCATGAATGCAAAGTGGGCAGACTTAGTTTCATAGCTCCGACACTGCGACTCAAATATCCTTGCTTATATGTGTAATCGTCTGGGTGCTGTTTTCTTTGCGTATCAAAGGTCAGGGTTCAATCGCTATCATTGGCTGCATACTCTTCGTTTTTTATTTTCCTTTTTTTGTGTTTTGTTGTTTGCTTCAAACGATTGTTGTGTAAACAAACAGTCGTGATATTCCGTTAAAATTACAGTGTTACACATTTTAGATTACGACGGGGAAAAAGTGTGTTGCAATTTCACCTTGAAGGATTCATTGATTTGCTTGTTGTGTGACTTCTGATACTTGAAGAGATGCAAAGATGTATGCCAGATAATTATCTGTGCAACCTTTTGTTTATGTCTTCAGTATTCGAAAACATATACTGGCAAAAACGAATGCCTTAAAGAGGCTAACGAAACTAGAACATTATATACAACAAGATTAGAGAAATTCAACCATCAAATTCAAACATCATAACGCTGTACAAGAACAAGGGTGATCGGAGCGACTGCAACAACTATTGGGGTATCTCACTTCTGTGTATTGTTGGGAAAGTATTTGCCAGAATTGTTCTGCGCAGACTTCAAGTCCTGGGAGATCAAGTCTACCCCGAATCACAGTGCGGCTTCCGTCAGAACCGGTCTACCATTGATATGATATTCCCATTGCGACAGATGCAAGACAAATGGAGGGAACAAAATCAGCCACTGTTTATTGCCTTCATCGACCTCACAAAGGCATTTGATTTGGTCAGTCGTGAGGGTCTGTTCAAAGCACTAAAGAAGATTGGCTGCCCACCAACTCTTCTGTCCATTGTGGAATCGTTCCACACAGACATGAAGGGTATAATCAAGTTTGATGGCTCAACTTCTGAAGAGTTTGAAATCAAGAGTGGAGTTAAGCAAGGTTGTTACTACCCCCCACCCTCTTTAGGATATACTTTTCACTTCTACTGAAATATGCCTTTCGTGATCAGGATGACGGTATATACATTCACTCACGCTCAGAAGGTGGCCTCTATAATGCTCAGAGATTGAAGGCCAAGACCAAAATTAGGAGGGTATTAATAAGAGATTTGCTTTTTGCGGATGATGCTGCGATTACGACCCACTCTGAGGAAGAATTACAACATCTACTACCTGCATTCTCCAATGCTTGCTCTGAATTTGTTTTACCAATTAACAAAAAGAAGACACAGATTATGTCACAAGGTGCACATGGTGTACCATCAATCTTTATTGGCGACGCCGAACTGGAGATAGTAGACCATTTTACATATCTAGGAACAGAGGTAAATAGCAAATTAGGCCTCGATCAGGAAATCAACATCAGGATTGGCAAAGCAGCAACAACAATGAACATATTAGCAAAAAAGAGTCTGGGAGAACAGGAAGCTTACTGCCAAAACAAAAGTCCTCGTCTACCAAGCCTGTGTCCTTAGTACTCTTCTTTATGGCAGTGAAACATGGACAACTTACTCACGCCAAGAGAAACGTTTAAACAGCTTTCATATGCGGTGTCTGCGAAGAATACTTTGTATTAAGTGGCCAGACAAAATCACAAATACTGATGTATTGGAAAGATCAGGTTGTGTGACGGTGTATTCCATGCTCAGTCTTCGTAGACTTAGATGGATAGGACATGTTAGGAGGGTGGATGATGGTAGAATACCAAAGGACATCTTCTTTGGTGAATTACAGACGGGTAGGAGATCTCAGGGTCGGTCTCTACTACGATACAAAGATGTGTGTAAGCGGGACATGATTGATACAGGCATTGATAATGCACATTGGGAGCAAGTCGCCGCTGAACGTGTTGCATGGAAGGCAACTATCAGAAATGGAATAAAGACAAAGAAGAAAATTATTGCAGATAAAGCACACACAGAGCGTGAGAGACGTAAGATGGTGAAAAATGGTGGAAATGACCATGTTTTCACATGCATCTACTGTGGGCAAACATTTGCAGCAATAATTGCCCTTTCCAGCCACACTCACCTCCATGGGTCGTAGTTATTATGCCTTTTTGAAGCACAATGTACCAAGCTATCATCTGTCAAGACGGAAAGGTGCCAATGAATATACAACAATAAGAAAGAGACAAACAGCTGTTTTTGGGTCATGTGATGAGAAGAGAGGCGCTGGAGAACATCGTGACAACTGGAAAGATCGAGGGGAACAGAGGCAGAGGCAGACCACGAGAAATGACGCTGGATGGATTGCGTCTGTGTCATGGAGGAATATAAACGGCAGAGTTGATCCGGAAAACCAAAGACCGAGATATGTGACGCCTGAAGTCATGAAGTCGGCACGGCACTTGATGATGATGATACTGACAAAATACGTGAGGCAGGTAAATTGCAGTGTGGATGACATGTTGAATTACGATGTTCAGTAAAGGACCTGATACTTGATCATCATCATCCTTTTCACTTCTGCCTAGAAGCGTCGTGAGGAGAAATAGTTGACGTTCCAGCGTCCGATGGGTGGCACTGTATAGTGTCATTCCGTGTGATTGTACAATCTCCTTGATGTTTTCAGTCTATGTTTCTTCTCTGGCGTCCTCTTGTTCTCGTATCATATCTTCTGTGGTGTAGCTCTAGTGCTGGTAACTGATGGTATTACATTCTAACGAGATGGCCGATCCATTTGATCTTCTGCTTTTCAATATATGTTGATCCCACCGTCTGTCTGATAACACAATATATTTCTCGGCATCGGAAAGTTAAGCTGGCAGCACTTCTCTAGTCCCTCATCTCGCATATTTAGATTTGGATGATGTCCAAGATTGACATTGGTAGCATTGGGCTGGTGTGAATATGTTACTAATTATCTGTCGTTTCGTGGACATAAGTATATTCGGATGTTTCAAGTAATTGATATATAAGGTCAGTTGATTTTTGACATATAACTTATATTTCTCGAAATCAAATGTCAATAGTTAGATAATTTTGTCTTATGAACAATGTGCGTGCAATTGTTGCTTCCATCGTTGATAAATTGTAATTCTGGTGGCGGACTGCTCTGTTGACATTCCCGCATTGGTCGTATGCATCTATGCCAGTGCGTGCTTTTGGTTTGTCGGAACTGCTGTCTGTTCCACTTTTCACGTGATGAGCAGTTTCAATGACATAGAAACGGAGTATACGGTGTAACTCTTTGAAGTGTAGTTTGAACCACGACTATCGACAATTTTAAGGTTTAGAAATGTGGACAACGAATAAACAATCCAAGGGTGCAATTGAAGATTTCCAAATTTGGATGGCAGGAGAAAAGATGTATCAAAACTCTAGTGAAATTGCGATTGAAGAGGACACTACTGAATGATAACAGGGACACATAATTAAAGTATTCCAGGTCTATATAGACGCACCAATTCTTTTAAAATGATCTTAACGAAGAAATGCCGGAGAATTGTGCTCAAGGAAGACAACGTGACAGGTGTTTGGACAATATCAACACATGGACTGCTACAATTCTGTATGATTGCACTGTGACAATATCAACACATGGACTGCTACAATTCTGTATGATTGCACTGTGACAATATCAACACATGGACTGCTACAATTCTGTATGATTGTACTGTGACAATATCAACACATGGACTGCTAGAATTCTGTATGATTGTACTGTGACAATATCAACACATGGACTGCTAGAATTCTGTATGATTGTACTGTGACAATATCAACACATGGACTGCCACAATTCTGTATGATTGCACTGTGACAATATCAACACATGGACTGCTACAATTCTGTATGATTGTACCGTGACAATATCAACACATGGACTGCTACAATTCTGTATGATTGTACTGTGACAATATCAACACATGGACTGCTACAATTCTGTATGATTGTACCATGACAATATCAACACATGGACTGCTTCAATTCTGTATGATTGTACTGTGACAATATCAACACATGGACTGCTGCAATTCTGTATGATTGTACTGTGACAATATCAACACATGGAGTGCTACAATTGTGTATGATTGTACTGTGACAATATCAACACATGGACTGCTACAATTCTGTATGATTGTACCATGACAATATCAACACATGGACTGCTACAATTCTGTATGATTGCACCGTGACAATATCAACACATGGACTGCTACAATTCTGTATGATTGTACCGTGGCAATATCAACACATGGACTGCTACAATTCTGTATGATTGCACCGTGACAATATCAACACATGGACTGCTACAATTCTGTATGATTGCACTGTGACAATATCAACACATGGACTGCTACAATTCTGTATGATTGCACTGTGACAATATCAACACATGGACTGCTACAATTCTGTATGATTGTACCGTGACAATATCAACACATGGACTGCTACAATTATGTATGATTGCACCGTGACAATATCAACACATGGACTGCTACAATTCTGTATGATTTTACCGTGACAATATCAACACATGGACTGCTACAATTATGTATGATTGCACCGTGAAAAGGCTTGACAATGTGGCAAGTGTTTGGACAATATCAACACATGGACTACTACAATTCTGTATGATTGCACCGTGAAAAGGCTTGACAATGTGTTGTACATGTGCTACACCTAACCCTCTGTACAGATGTGGCACTTGATGATGATACTAATATTTGAATTACGTTTCGCTCACATTCTTGGAGAATGTCATGTGAAGGGGAAAGCTGGAGTATGACGTCACCACGGGAAAGTTGGAGGGGTGGAGTAGCAGGGGGACACCAAAAGAGTAGTTGCTGGCGGTTCAACAGTTTTGTGTGCAGGATCACCAGTATCATAAATGCTTGGCTGCACATCAGACAGAAAGTTCTGGACAGGCATGGTCACCACCACCAGACGGCATGTACTAAACGGAGATGAGAATAATCTCCTCTTTTTATGAATACAGAAAATGTTTATGCCTGGCTAAGATCCTTACACCAAATACTCAATTCATTTGTGAGACTTTCTTCCTCTAAGATATGAACGAATAAACCAAATCGAGCAGAATTCGTAAGCTTTAGTAGAATGCAAGCACAGCCGGTAGCTATAACCTTCGTCAGTACGCAAACTTCAAACATGTTCTTCTTGAAAATATCTACGCGAAAATATACATAAAGGTTACTTTTCTGTCGTTGAGGTATTTTTGTTCGCATATTATATTTGAAAAAAATAACAAATGCATCCATACTTCAAGAGCTGAATATTGAAGAATGTTGGCTACTAGTTAGTTAGTCTTTCCTCTTGAACCCAAGGCAGCGCATAGGGCAGAAATCATGGCTCTTCATGTCCGACGGCTCGCTGCTACCTGTTGTAGATCTTGGATATTTACTTGGCCATTGAATGAGCCTTCTCTAATGATGGTTCTACGCAGGGTCTCTCTTGGTCTTCCCCGTTTTCTTTTCCCTACTAGTGACCATATGAGGGCTTGGTAGGGGAGTCTTGACTTGTCCATTCTGAGTACATGGCCGATGTAGTTCCAACGGCGTCTTCTTATGAAATTGGATACTGTATCTTGCTTAGTCTCTTGTCTTATTTGCGAATTGGTTCTGAAGTCTGTCCAGTGGATGTTTAGAAGTCTTCTAAGACATTTGTTCTCAAAATTGTCTAATTTTTTTATCTAAAGCTACCGTTGATTTCCAACTTTCACATCCATACGTTAACACTGGAATCACACAAGAGTTGAAGATTTTAAGTTTTGTGTGTTTGCTGAGTGTCTTTGACTTCCAGATGTTTGACAGCTTATTGAAGGCACTAGATGCCAGTGCGATTCTAGATGATATTTCTGGTGTTGAGTCCCCTGTAGATGTCATTTTGCTTCCTAGGTATGTAAAGCTGTTGACTTTTTCAAGAACGTAGCTGTTCAATTTGGTGTCATCTGAACTGTTGGTAAGATCAATAGTCTTTGCTTTTGTGGTGTTAATTTGGAGACCAATTTGTCCTGAAACATTTTGGAGGTGGTTTATTTTCTCTTTGGCATCCGGGTGTGTTGAACTCAAAAGCACTATGTCGTCGGCAAAGTCCAGGTCTTCTAGAATTTTGTCAACCCAATGGATACCCATATTTGTGTTGTTTGTGCATTTGCGCATGACCCAGTCGATAGCTATTCCAAAAAGCATCGGTGATAAGACACAACCCTGTTCCACTCCTGTTTCGACTGAGAACCAGTCAGAGTTGCCTGTTTCTGTTCTTACGCAGCAACGTGTTTCTTTGTAGAAAGATTTTATGACGTTGGTATATTTGGTAGGAAAACCATAGATGTTAAGTAGATTCCAAAGTGAAGGACGGTGGATACTGTCGAAGGCTTTTTGAAAGTCGACAAAGTTGGTGATTAATTTCTACTGGAATTCTACGGAGTCTTCAATGATTATTCTGAGGGTGAAAATGTGGTCTATGCATGACCGTTTTGGTCTGAAGCCTGCTTGTTCTTCTCTAAGTCTTTCATCTATCGCCTTTTTCAATCTCTCAAGTAACATGCTACAAAAAAGTTGTCCTGGTACTGACAATAGAGTGATACCACGCCAATTATTGCAATCAGACATATCGCCCTTTTTAGACAGTTTGAAAATTACACCATCTTTCCACTGTTGTGGTGGGGATTCGCTTTGCCAGATTTCATTGATCAGCTGTAACAAACGTTGTAAGGTGTTCTCATCTGATGCTTTGAGCATTTCTCCTGAGATTTCATCTTCACCAACAGCTTTGTTGTTCTTCAATTTGTTGATGGCTGCTTTAATCTCTTCCATGGTGAATAACTCGCAGGAGGCATCTAATGGGGGCATAGTAATTTCTCCATCCAGGTTCGGAACAGTGTCAGGCTGCGGTCTATTTAATATTTCTTTGAAATGTTCTGCCCATCGTTGCTTTTGAAGGTCATCGGATAACAATTGATTGCCTTGTTTGTCTTTGATGGGTATATTTGGTGTAGGTGAGTGATTGCATAGTTGCTTCATGATATGGAATACGGCTCTGTTGTTTCCAGTTCTGGCAGCTGCTTCGGCTTCGGAGGCCAGGCTGTGAATAAAGTTCTGTTTGTCTTTTCGTGCGCTTGATTTCACCCCTTTATCTAACATAGAGTATTTTTGCTTATGGGTATCATATGTAGATGTGTCTTTTGCAGAAAGAAGTGTTAGTTTTGCTTGTTTTCTTTCTTGTATCTTCGTCCAGGTGTTATCGCTTAGCCACTTCTTCTTCTGTCTTTGTACGTAGCCGACTGTGTTTGTTGCAGCATTTAGCAAGGTATTTTTTAGGAAATTCCAATTTTCTTCAATGTTGTTTTTATTATTGTACATGTATATAGTAGATATTTTATTAAGGTGAATGAAATGAGTGTGTGTGTGTGTGTGTGTGTGTGTGTGTGTGTGTGTGTGTGTGTGTGTGTGTGTGTGTGTGTGTGTGTGTGTGTGTGTGTGTGTGTGTGTGTGTGTGTGTGTGTGTGTGTGTGTGTGTGTGTGTGTGTGTGTGTGTGTGTGTGTGTGTGTGTGTGTGTGTGTGTGTGTGTGTGTGTGTGTGTGTGTGTGTGTGTGTGTGTGTGTGTGTGTGTGTGTGTGTGTGTGTGTGTGTGTGTGTGTGTGTGTGTGTGTGTGTGTGTGTGTGTGTGTGTGTGTGTGTGTGTGTGTGTGTGTGTGTGTGTGTGTGTGTGTGTGTGTGTGTGTGTGTGTGTGTGTGTGTGTGTGTGTGTGTGTGTGTGTGTGTGTGTGTGTGTGTGTGTGTGTGTGTGTGTGTGTGTGTGTGTGTGTGTGTGTGTGTGTGTGGTGTGTGTGTGTGTGTGTGTGTGTGTGTGTGTGTGTGTGTGTGTGTGTGTGTGTGTGTGTGTGTGTGTGTGTGTGTGTGTGTGTGTGTGGTGTGTGTGTGTGTGTGTGTGTGTGTGTGTGTGTGTGTGTGTGTGTGTGTGGTGTGTGTGTGTGTGTGTGTGTGTGTGTGTGTGTGTGTGTGTGTGTGTGGTGTGTGTGTGTGTGTGTGTGTGTGTGTGTGTGTGTGTGTGTGTGTGTGTGTGTGTGTGTGTGTGTGTGTGTGTGTGTGTGTGTGTGTGGTGTGTGTGTGTGTGTGTGTGTGTGTGTGTGTGTGTGTGTGTGTGTGTGTGTGTGTGTGTGTGTGTGTGTGTGTGTGTGTGTGTGTGTGTGGTGTGTGTGTGTGTGTGTGTGTGTGTGTGTGTGTGTGTGTGTGTGTGTGTGTGTGTGTGTGTGTGTGTGTGTGTGTGTGTGTGTGTGTGTGTGTGTGTGTGTGTGTGTGTGTGTGTGTGTGTGTGTGTGTGTGTGTGTGTGTGTGTGTGTGTGTGTGTGTGTGTGTGTGTGTGTGTGTGTGTGTGTGTGTGTGTGTGTGTGTGTGTGTGTGTGTGTGTGTGTGTGTGTGTGTGTGTGTGTGTGTGTGTGTGTGTGTGTGTGTGTGTGTGTGTGTGTGTGTGTGTGTGTGTGTGTGTGTGTGTGTGTGTGTGTGTGTGTGTTGTGTGTGTGTGTGTGTGTGTGTGTGTGTGTGTGTGTGTGTGTGTGTGTGTGTGTGTGTGTGTGTGTGTTGTGTGTGTGTGTGTGTGTGTGTGTGTGTGTGGTGTGTGTGTGTGTGTGTGTGTGTGGTGTGTGTGTGTGTGTGTGTGTGTGTGTGTGGTGTGTGTGTGTGTGGTGTGTGTGTGTGTGTGTGTGTGTGTGTGTGTGTGTGTGTGTGTGTGTGTGTGTGTGTGTGTGTGTGTGTGTGTGTGTGTGTGTGTGTGTGTGTGTGTGTGTGTGTGTGTGTGTGTGTGTGTGTGTGTGTGTGTGTGTGTGTGTGTGGTGTGTGTGTGTGTGTGTGTGTGGTGTGTGTGTGTGTGTGTGTGTGTGTGTGTGTGTGTGTGTGTGTGTGTGTGTGTGTGTGTGTGTGTGTGTTGTGTGTGTGTGTGTGTGTGTGTGGTGTGTGTGTGTGTGTGTGTGTGTGTGTGTTGTGTGTGTGTGTGTGGGTGTGTGTGTGTGTGTGTGTGTGTGTGTGTGTGTGTGTGTGTGTGTGTGTGTGTGTGTGTGTGTGTGTGTGTGTGTGTGTGTGTGTGTGTGTGTGTGTGTGTGTGTGTGTGTGTGTGTGTGTGTGTGTGTGTGTGTGTGTGTGTGTGAACGCAAGGTATTAGTATTATTGTAAATATTGAGTAAAATTGAGACGAACAGTGCTACAAGGAATTCAAAACCTACCTTATGTGATCGGTTGCCTTATCCGTAGTACCTGTGAACATTAACACTATTGAACACTGTTAATCTAATCCAAACAGAGTGTTCATACTTAAACTGTGTGAAAGAGACAACGACATCTAAATTAAACAGAACGCTGTAATCCGTACTTCAAAGGAACAGTATATCCAACAGCTGTTATCCTGAACTGTGTAATCCGTTAGTCCACGCAACAACGTAAAGGAACATTGTGTTAGTTACATCTGAACACACCAGCTGTGTACTTCCGGTGTTTTTGAAGAATTGACAACTGATATAAACTTTGTGAGTTTGAAATTTGCATATATAAATTGTACGAAAGGATTTGTGATATTTGTAATCTGAGAATCAGAGATTGATCAACTTGTTCTCAATAGCAACATCTCGTTAACTATTGATAAGAAGCATCGAACTTTGACGCTTAGAACTTCAATTACAAATGTAATTTATTTTCTTTGAAGAGTGTGAAAATTATCACCCATAGAGTTGTGTGTTGTTTTACCTGTTACATTCATGGGAAACAATTTGAACTATGGTTAATTTGTAAGAGTTATACAAAACCTTCCTCATGTTGCCAGAAGGCGACACATCAAGATAACATTAACTGTGCGTGGTGGGGTTACTAAAGTTGTAGACCTTCATGCGACCACCTAACCAGATTGGGTTAGAGTCAAATGTTGGAGTCGTCTTATAAGGAAGATGGCTCGCGGCCTGACATGTCGTGTTTGTAATTTTTGTTAAACTGTTGAGAAGTAGTTATTTTGCTTGAAAGATAGCATAAGTCGCTGATAGCTACTGGACTGGCTGTGTCAATTTACAACTGGCGTAAACATCCAACTAGTTGATTGTACTTGATGAGTTTGTCTTAACAGCATCATTGACAAGCGTATGTATATAGCATGCAATTATCCATAATGTTTCATATATAAACCAAAGTGTCACGTGAGATGACAAACAATGGGTCGATTCTGACAGGTGTAATAAATAAACCCATACGTATATATATATATATATATATATATATATATATATATATATATATATATATATATATATATATATATATATATATATATATATATATAACCATCAATGAAAGGATACTCCTTTCATTAGAGAGGAGGGCGGGAGAATGTCAGGATCTCCCCAACGTATCTGCCGTGGCCTCATCATCGGCGCCTGGCAAATACGGCTAGGTACACCTGTGAGCGACGCTAACTGCGCAGTGACGAGAAGGGTCAGCAGTGACTCGTGTGTTACACGGAGTCCACGCGGGGAGACAACCCGGCCAACGAGGACTCACTGCGAGGAGAAGCCAGGACGGCATCGGACAGTGGTACTGGACAGACGTAGATTGAATGTGCCTTCTAACCCGGTTCTGACCAAACCACGTGACACTTAACATGGCCACAATATTTCAGCTACCGAGACATCACGATATTAATGAGTCAGTTTGATTCCGTGGTTAAGTTATGTAGAACTACAGGGATTAATAAACATACAATTCCCGTTATTTAACAAGTAACAATATAGGCAATAAAAGTCTGTTTTGTTCTTGTGTAATTTGATTTCAAGTTAGATTTACGAAATCAGTTTCTGTTATTTCTTCTTCTTCTTATTCTTCTATTTTTATGTTTCTGTCTCAGAACTAGGATACGAATAGAATTCTAGATTGATTTCTTGTGCATTCCTCTTAATCCCTGTACCATCATCATCATGTGCCATATGTATATAAGCGACATGGTTCGCCTTCTCACACGATCATCAGAGTCTGGGATCAGGGTTGTGTCCCGTTTGCCTCTCAGAGTCAGGGCACAATCATTGGATTGAGTTCTGGTTTGTTCCTCATAATTCCTGGTATTTACTATATATTATGGTTAGGACATCCGATCCAGTATCCCAAAGTCTGGCCAAGGTGATCATATCTGCGCACAGCCTTGTGTCTCGTGTGCTGCCACTCCTTTCCGATGTTGATATTCTTCCATGCCATGATGCCAAACCGCGCAGCCTTAGTCTCTCTTTAGACGGGCCTGCATGCCCACTTCTTAACCCTTTGAAAATAAAGCTTGTTTGTTCATTCGTTCGTTCGTCCTACCTTTCTTCTGCTCCAACTTTACCGTTGTGACGACATACTGCAGTGTTTCCTTTCTCATGACGCGCCCACAAACTTATTGTGGGATAACCGCCATCCGCGATTAAAGCGTCTCCAAGCTGGAAATCAAGATGTGAGCACACGGCAGGAGAAGGACACAGCGGGAAAGCCCTTCCCCGGGAATTGTGAGGTACGTAATGGACGCGAGGTACTCGTCGAGGGTGTGGGGGAATGTGGCTGCTTCTGACGATTGCAGACCTGTTGTGAGCTCGCTCAGCAGTGGGTTCTAGCAGTGAACATTGGTTAACGTTTGTCAGTGGATAACATTTTTTTTTTTTTTTACATAAGGGCGTTCTGTTCTCCAGGGGTAGACACCCCTTGAGGTTCCTCGTCCCTGTGTGTCATTCAGATTCAGCCTCTACTGCTGACCCTGGCCAGATCCTACACTTTGACCGTAGCCAAAAAGTCTAGATATAAAAAAAATAAGACGAAGATTTCTTTCTTGGCCTTTCAAAGGTCTGCCAAAAATATAAGTTTGAACCAAGCTGCACGATTACCACAAAAAAAAAATGCTAAAGTTATGCATATATTATTCTAAAAATGCCAAGAAAGCAGATTATAAAAATGTATTGTGCAGAAATTTAGGTGCTGTAATTACCTGTGTTAATAAGCTGTTTAATTTTCTTTACATAAATAACTTAACATTTTGAGGAATAAAAGAAAGGGTTGATTTTTAAATGAAATTAAGGAAATTAAAAGTAATTGCCAGAATGTAAATGTTAGACATATCTTTAAATTAGGTAAAGTCCCTTAATAACTTAATTTGTTACGTCCCATGCTTTAATTTTTTGTTCATTTTGTATACGTGGTTTCTACAGAACAGAAATATTTATAAATTCGGTCACCACTCAACAATTATGCTAGCCTGTTGTAATGATAATCTGGACATGCTCTAAATAAATTATATATATATATATATATATATATATATATATATATATATATATATATATATATATATATATATATATATATATTTATATATATATATATATATATATAAATAATAAACAATTACCAAGATAAGTACAATTTTATGATTTCTTTCATGTGCATAGTATTTAGTTTTCAATATGATAATTAACGTAAATAGTGGCAGTCTTTTACCTTTTGCATGATAGGAAACATACTGACCAATAAAGAGATATCAACTCCAACTATAAGAAGATTGTTGAACTGCTACATATACGTGTACAATTATATGGATGTGCATCGTGCACAATAATCAGAAAAGCTGGCAAACATCTGTTGGCAGTGGAGATGTAATTTCCGAGGAAAGTGCAAAGAATACCATGGAGAGACAAAACACAACAATGAGAAAGTCCTGCAAGGAAAAACTGAAAACCGTACACTAATTATAGAAATTAAACATAGGCAGACACGATTATTTAGGGCACGTTTTTAATCAAGGAAACAAAACAAAACAAAACTAGACAATTTAGCCACAACTTACAAGATTGTGGTGGAAAGAACACAAGGAGGACAGAGATATAAATATCTGGATGGTCAGACCACGAGACATAATCGAGACCAGAACACAAAGCTGATTCACGATTCTGGTGATGGTGTGAGATGGTGAAACATGGCCGAACATGATTATCTACATGACACATGATGACAAAGAAACCAACAAAATGAAAAGTAGTAAGGCTTAGCTTTATAGAATTCCCACTGATGACGTGTTTAAAAAAAAACAACAACAGTATTGTAAGGATGCATTCAGAGAGGACGCAATTTTCTTAGCCAAAATACGAGAAGATTCGACTTTATTCGCACGAACTCCGTAGCTCCAGCTACAACCCTCAGAAGCATAAGAGAAAATTGCGCTAGTGAACCGAAAGACGAAGTTCAATTTCGAAAAAGACAAACCCTCGGGCCCGAGGCACGCGGCGTATCCACTTCGATACGAAATTCCCTATTGCTTTGCTTAGCTTGGCATTGTGCGGGTGCTGTAATCTTTGCTTATCTAGTCAATGTGAGGGTGCTGTTTTCTTTGCTTTTCAAAGCAATGGTCACGAATCCATCCCTATCATTGGGGTATTCTCTACGAACCATCGGAGCATAGAGTTGGTGTTAATATGCTATTTACTATCTGTCTCTTTGCTGATACGGGTATATTTGGATGTTTCAATGTGCGTGGACGTTAATATAAAAGAGTACGTGCCTTATGACATCTTATTTCGATTTCTCTGCCTATTCTGCAATATTCGATGTATGTATAATATTTAATAGTTTATAACATGTATTATGTAAGCAAACAATTAATTTACTCATCCTAATTGGATCGGAGACGAGCACTGGGGTTCGTCACCTTGATGGCCAACTGCTGGGAACGCTCAACAATAGCTGTCCTCTTCCTGCTGCAGACATTGTGTGCAATCTCAAATAAGATTGTGTGGTTCTGCATCAATAGCACTTCCATGTCCTTGACATTGTGAACGAGAAATTTCGTGAAGCCATCGAGACAGACGTGCTTGCACTTCTTTCAGATACTATAATCAATGTTTGCCATCTTGTACTGACCCTTGAACCTCCGGCTCATTCTGTTGTTAACACTTCATTTTTTCCCCCAATAGAATGCATAATGTAATGCCTCTTTAACACAGATAAAGAACAGATGGTAAGATATGCTGAAACAGATGTTATTCGTATGTGTGTTGTATATATCAGTATACATGACTGTGGGAATATGTGTGTTGTATATATCAGTATACATGACTGTGGGAATATGTGTGTTGTATATATCAGTATACATGACTGTGGGAATATACATGTTGTATATATCAGTATACATGACTGTGGGAATATGTGTGTTGTATATATCAGTATACATGACTGTGGGAATATACATGTTGTATATGTCAGTATACATGACTGTGGGAATATACATGTTGTATATATCAGTATACATGACTGTGGGAATATAGATGTTGTATATATCAGTATACATGACTGTGGGAATATACATGTTGTATATATCAGTATACATGACTGTGGGAATATGTGTGTTGTATATATCAGTATACATGACTGTGGGAATATGCATGTTGTATATATCAGTATACATGACTGTGGGAATATACATGTTGTATATATCAGTATACATGACTGTGGGAATATACATGTTGTATATATCAGTATACATGACTGTGGGAATATACATGTTGTATATATCAGTATACATGACTGTGGGAATATGCATGTTGTATATATCAGTATACATGACTGTGGGAATATGCATGTTGTATATATCAGTATACATGACTGTGGGAATATACATGTTGTATATATCAGTATACATGACTGAGGGAATATGTGTGTTGTATATATCAGTATACATGACTGTGGGAATATATGTGTTGTATATATCAGTATACATGACTGTGGGAATATACGTGTTGTATATATCAGTATACATGACTGTGGGAATATATGTGTTGTATATATCAGTATACATGACTGTGGGAATATACATGTTGTATATATCAGTATACATGACTGTGGGAATATGTGTGTTGTATATATCAGTATACATGACTGTGGGAATATCATGTGTTGTATATATCAGTATACATGACTGAGGGAATATGTGTGTTGTATATATCAGTATACATGACTGTGGGAATATGTGTGTTGTATATATCAGTATACATGACTGTGGGAATATGTGTGTTGTATATATCAGTATACATGACTGAGGGAATATGTGTGTTGTATATATCAGTATACATGACTGAGGGAATATACATGTTGTATATATCAGTATACATGACTGTGGGAATATGTGTGTTGTATATATCAGTATACATGACTGAGGGAATATGTGTGTTGTATATATCAGTATACATGACTGAGGGAATATACATGTTGTATATATCAGTATACATGACTGAGGGAATATACATGTTGTATATATCAGTATACATGACTGAGGGAATATGCATGTTGTATATATCAGTATACATGACTGTGGGAATATACGTGTTGTATATATCAGTATACATGACTGTGGAAATATGTGTGTTGTATATATCAGTATACATGACTGTGGAAATATGTGTGTTGTATATATCAGTATACATGACTGTGGTAATATGTGTGTTGTATATATCAGTATACATGACTGAGGGAATATGTGTGTTGTATATATCAGTATACATGACTGAGGGAATATACATGTTGTATATATCAGTATACATGACTGAGGGAATATACATGTTGTATATATCAGTATACATGACTGTGGGAATATACATGTTGTATATATCAGTATACATGACTGTGGGAATATACACGTTGTATATATCAGTATACATGACTGTGGGAATATGCATGTTGTATATATCAGTATACATGACTGAGGGAATATAGATGTTGTATATATCAGTATACATGACTGAGGGAATATGCGTGTTGTATATATCAGTATACATGACTGTGGGAATATGCATGGTGTATATATCAGTATACATGACTGTGGGAATATATGTGTTGTATATATCAGTATACATGACAGAGGGAATATGTGTGTTGTATATATCAGTATACATGACTGAGGGAATATGCGTGTTGTATATATCAGTATACATGACTGTGGGAATATGTGTGTTGTATATATCAGTATACATGACTGTGGGAATATGCATGTTGTATATATCAGTATACATGACTGTGGGAATATGTGTGTTGTATATATCAGTATACATGACTGTGGAAATATGTGAGTTGTATATATCAGTATACATGACTGTGGTAATATGTGTGTTGTATATATCAGTATACATGACTGAGGGAATATGTGTGTTGTATATATCAGTATACATGACTGAAGGAATATACATGCTGTATATATCAGTATACATGACTGAGGGAATATGTGTGTTGTATATATCAGTATACATGACTGTGGGAATATACATGTTGTATATATCAGTATACATAACTGTGGGAATATACATGTTGTATATATCAGTATACATGACTGTGGGAATATGCATGTTGTATATATCAGTATACATGACTGAGGGAATACAGATGTTGTATATATCAGTATACATGACTGAGGGAATATGCGTGTTGTATATATCAGTAAACATGACTGTGGGAATATGTGTGTTGTATATATCAGGATACATGACTGTGGGAATATGTGTGTTGTATATATCAGTATACATGACTGTGGGAATATGCGTGCTGTATATATCAGTATACATGACTGAGGGAATATAAATGTCGTATACATCAGTATACATGACTGAGGGAATATGTGTGTTGTATATATCAGTATACATGACTGTGGGAATATGCGTGGTGTATATATCAGTATACATGACTGATGGAATATGCGTGTTGTATATATCAGTATACATGACTGAGGGAATATGCATGTTGTATATATCAGTATACATGACTGATGGAATATGCGTGTTGTATATATCAGTATACATGACTGTGGGAATATGCATGTTGTATATATCAGTATACATGACTGTGGGAATATGTGTGTTGTATATATCAGTATACATGACTGTGGGAATATGTGTGTTGTATATATCAGTATACATGACTGTAGGAATATGTGTGTTGTATATATCAGTATACATGACTGTGGGAATATACATGTTGTATATATCAGTATACATGACTGTTGGAATATACATGTTGTATATATCAGTATACATAACTGTGGGAATATGTGTGCTGTATATATCAGTATACATGTCTGAGGGAATATACATGTCGTATACATCAGTATACATGACTGAGGGAATATGTGTGTTGTATATATCAGTATACATGACTGTGGGAATATGCGTGGTGTATATATCAGTATACATGACTGATGGAATATGCGTGTTGTATATATCAGTATACATGACTGAGGGAATATGCATGTTGTATATATCAGTATACATGACTGATGGAATATTCGTGTTGTATATATCAGTATACATGACTGTGGGAATATGCATGTTGTATATATCAGTATACATGACTGTGGGAATATGTGTGTTGTATATATCAGTATACATGACTGTGGGAATATGTGTGTTGTATATATCAGTATACATGACTGTAGAAATATGTGTGTTGTATATATCAGTATACATGACTGAGGGAATATGTGTGTTGTATATATCAGTATACATGACTGTGGGAATATACATGTTGTATATATCAGTATACATGACTGTGGTTTATACATGTTGTATATATCAGTATACATGACTGTGGGAATATGTGTGTTGTATATATCAGTATACATGACTGTGGGAATATTTGTGTTGTATATATCAGTATACATGACTGTAGGAATATGTGTGTTGTATATATCAGTATACATGACTGAGGGAATATGTGTGTTGTATATATCAGTATACATGACTGTGGGAATATACATGTTGTATATATCAGTATACATGACTGTGGGAATATACATGTTGTATATATCAGTATACATGACTGTGGGAATATACATGTTGTATATATCAGTATACATGAACGTGGGAATATACATGTTGTATATATCAGAATACATGACTGTGGGAATATACATGTTGTATATATCAGTATACATGACTGAGTGAATATGCGTGTTGTATATATCAGTATACATGACTGAGGGAATATGCGTGTTGTATATATCAGTATACATGACTGTGGGAATATGTGTGTGGTATATATCAGTATACATGACTGTGGGAATATGCGTGTTGTATATATCAGTATACATGACTGTGGGAATATGCGTGTTGTATATATCAGTATACATGACTGTGGGAATATGTGTGTTGTATATATCACTATATATGACTGAGGGAATATGCGTGTTGTATATATCAGAATACATGACTGTGGGAATATGCGTGTTGTATATATCAGTATACATGACTGTGGGAATATGCCTGTTGTATATATCAGTATACATGACTGTGGGAATATGTGTTGTATATATCAGTATACATGACTGTGGGAATATGCGTGTTGTATATATCAGTATACATGACTGTGGGAATATGCATGTTGTATATATCAGTATACATGACTGAGGGAATATACATGTTGTATATATCAGTATACATGACTGAGGGAATATACATGTTGTATATATCAGTATACACGACTGAGGGAATATACATGTTGTATATATCAGTATACATGACTGTGGGAATATGCATATTGTATATATCAGTATACATGACTGTGGGAATATGCATATTGTATATATCAGTATACATGACTGTGGGAATATGCATATTGTATATATCAGTATACGTGACTGAGGGAATATGCGTGTTGTATATATCAGTATACAAGACAGAGGGAATATGTGTGTTGTATATATCAGTATACATGACTGAGGGAATATGCGTGTTGTATATATCAGTATACATGACTGTGGGAATATACATGTTGTATATATCAGTATACATGACTGTGGGAATATGCCTGTTGTATATATCAGTATACAAGACTGTGGGAATATGTGTGTTGTATATATCAGTATACATGATTGAGGGAATATGCGTGTTGTATATATCAGTATACATGACTGAGGGAATATGCGTGTTGTATATATCAGTATACATGACTGAGGGAATATGCCTGTTGTATATATCAGTATACAAGACTGTGGGAATATGCATGTTGTATATATCAGTATACATGACTGAGGGAATATGCGTGTTGTATATATCAGTATACATGACTGTGGGAATATGCCTGTTGTATATATCAGTATACAAGACTGTGGGAATATGCATGTTGTATATATCATTATACATGACTGTGGGAATATGCGCGCTGTATATATCAGTATACATGACTGTGGGAATATGCGTGTTGTATATATCAGTATACATGACTGAGGGAATATGTATGTTGTATATATCAGTATACATGACTGTGGGAATATGCGTGTTGTATATATCAGTATACATGACTGTGGGAATATGCGTGTTGTATATATCAGTATACATGACTGTGGGAATATGCCTGTTGTATATATCAGTATACATGACTGTGGGAATATACATGTTGTATATATCAGTATACATGACTGTGGGAATATGCGTGTTGTATATATCAGTATACATGACTGTGGGAATATACATGTTGTATATATCAGTATACATGACTGTGGGAATATGCGTGGTGTATATATCAGTATACATGACTGTGGGAATATACATGTTGTATATATCAGTATACATGACTGTGGGAATATACATGTTGTATATATCAGTATACATGACTGTGGGAATATGCATGTTGTATATATCAGCTTGAAAGATTCATTGTTTCCTTTATTTTGTGTTGTGTGACTTCTACAGCTTGTTCCGGACAAGATGCAGCAAAACAAAGCGGGCAATAAATTTTGCAACATTTACATCTGTTTCTTAATGTTATTGACCCCCCCCCCCCCCACCCACCTTGTATATTTAATTGGTATTAAAACTGTAACGTGTTGTTTATTTCTTGGGTTCATCAATGTTCTACAACAGCTAAATCTTGTCAATGCAACACGCTCTTCACGTCTGCCACCAGCCACTTTAACCTTCTGTCTACGAGCCCCAGTCTGATCACTAAGAATTTTTAATCTGGACTTCTCAGCCTTTCTCTTGTGGGTTAACTTCATCAGTGCACACTTATTCTCGAAGCCGTCACCTTCGCACTTCATGCACAGCTCGTGGTACAAATGCTTGTTGACAAATGCCTGGGTCATTGACAGTGAGGTGAGTGACTTGGTAGCGAGGCTATGAGAAAAACAACCAGCCATGAGAAATAATAGTGAGGGTGAGGGAGAACCCCAGGGTGGATGGGGTGAGAGACAGTGTATTTTGTGTGAAGGCAGGGGACTTCAGGGGAGAGTGGATGTTTTGGACTCCGAGCTGGTCGGTGGTCTAAGGAGAGGAGCGGAGTTAGGTAGTGAGCTCCGTCCTGTGTAGGGTTGTTCTCTGAGTTTTGAATGGAGGCCTGAACCCAAAGTGGGTTGGATAGTTAGTGAAGGCTAGACTCAGTGCGTGGTTTGTAGTTTGTGAGGTCCAGTCGTGGATATTAGCTGCATAACTGTCTTGTGAATTGAAGATTAATAAGGCCTTGAGAAGGCAGTAATGTGTGCTGGTTAAGTGGTGAGGAGGATATATATATATACATTCTGTGGAGTATATTGTTTTCTGGATATAGAAATATGTTCCGTTTGTCCGTCTTATTTCTGCATTAAAGGATTATGTGCGCCAACTCAATCTTGTTTAATGACTGGGGGATTCTACTGCGGGGGTGAGTTGCATTGTGAGACAGGTAGCTAGCTTAACTTACACTCCATAGTGACATACAAGGAACATTGAAACCTAGACAACGACCATCTCACTCAGTTATTATAGAGAACATCGTGAGACTTGTCAATACTCTAACTATCAATACTGTACTTCCATGCATACACGTGGGCTGGGCAGAAACAAGGTATTCGAAGGTAGTATTGGAAAGTGTAGGTGTGGGAGAGTGTCGATCGCATATCCCATAGATAGCCATAGCAACATGACAGGAGGGGAAGGGTAAAGCGTCCAGGTGAGCAACAGTGATACCTGTAAATGAAATGGGCAACAATTGAGGGTGCATGCATTCTGAAACTTTTCAATCCTTTATCTCACTTCTTCTTATAGTCCTCGCCGTGTTGTGAAGGTAATCATGTCTGTGCTTAGACTTCGGTCTCGGGTGCTGCCACTCATTTCTGATGTGGATGTTTCTCCAGGTGGTGATCTCAAACTGCAAGGCATTGTATATCTTGGTCTCCCCCTGCATCTCCTCCGCTCTACCTTTCCCACTGTGACGTCATACTGCAGTGTTCTCCATTTTCTGCAGTGTTCCCTTTCTGCGAGTTCGCTTAGCGGTGGATGTTCTAGCAGTGACATGGTTTACGTACGTCCGTGTATCGAAAGTTCCTTTTTTGGATGTATTTATAAGGGTGAGCTGTTCCCCTGTGGGCAAAGCCGCCCCATCAGGTACCACGCATCTGTGTGTCATTCGAACGACCACCTGTGCTGGTGACTCTTGTCAGACCGAGTGTAGATGACTACACTTTGATCTTAGCCTAAGGGTCGATAATTTGATTGTGATTTTTGTAAAAATAAGGGCTCGCGCGAGAGTCACCCCATTAAGTCCCCACGTCCCTGTGTGTCATTTGACCATCTTAACCAAAAGGCTGAGAACAATTTAAAGGTCATTATTGAATGGCCTCTCAAAGGCCTGCCGAAAATGTAAGTTTAGTGTACAAGAAAGATGCAATGCTTGATGGGATACTAAAGTTAAATACATATTATTCTAGGAAAAGCCAGGAAAGAAGATTATAAAAATATATTGTGCACAAACATAATTAAATAATATAATTACTTGTGTTAATACGCTGTTTATTTTTCTTTAACATATATAACTCAAAGTATTACGGAATGATAGCAAAGGTTGATGTGCAAATGTAATTAACGAAACATTAAGAAATATAATGTCGAAACTGTAAAGATTAGAAATATTTTTTAGACTGAATAACCTCCCTTAAGATTATAAAGTGCTATGTCCCATGTCTTAATTCATTGTATGTGTGTTACTTTTGTTTAAGTGGTATCTCCGGGAGTTGTTTAAACAGAATTGTTTATAAATTCGGTCACCACTCAACAATTATGTTAGCCTAATGTTATGATAATCTGGGCATGCTCTAAATGAAAAATAAGAACATAAACAAGCGAATGGCCATTTTATGGTTTCCTATTATGTGCATAATGTTTGGTTTTGGTTATGATAATTAGAGTAAGCCGGTCTCTCTGGTCTAGAGGTTACAAGACTGTCTCCGTAATCTCGTATACTCTCGTAAGTAACGTGACGTTGCGCGAGAATTGGTAGCGGTTCACTTCGCGTCGGTAACTTACGGGGTATTTGATCCGGTCGCTCAGAAAGCAATGGCAAACTACTGAACGGAATCTTGCCAAGAAATCAACAATCAGTTGAAAGATGCTGATGTTGACAGCGATGCCATGTAAAGGATATGCGAATAAAAGAAGAAAATTAGAGTTAGTTGTAGTAGTAAGATCGGTAGAAAATATACAGAAAAAGGAATATTGTACCTAATAAACACTGCTACAGACATATTGTTAAAAATCACGTTTAGCTTTCATCATCATCATCATCATCATCATCATCATCATCATCATCATCATCATCATCATCATCATCATCATCATCATCATCAACATCATCATCATCATATTCCACTTCTGTCGTCAGGCGTCGTGGGGAGGAATAATTTGCGTTCCAGCGCCCGGTGGGCGGCACTGGATAGTGTCATTCCGTGTGATTGTACAATGTCTTTGATGTCGTCAATCCATTGTCTTCTTGGACGTCCTCTTGGTCTTGTCGCAGATGATCTTAGATGTAAGGCCAGTGATGGTATTTGTTGGTGTTGCAGCCTAACGACATGGCCAAACCACTTGATCTTCTGTCTTTCAATAAATGTGGCACAACGTGTTGATTTAGCTTTTGTACAGGGATATAATAAATAATTTTTCATCAATTCATAGAGTTAATCGGTATAACTATCTTTCGTCAATTCATAGAGTGAATCGGTACAATTATCTCTGGCCAACTTAGGAATTAATCGGTACAACTATCTCTCGTCATTTCTTCTCATAACATGCCCACAAACTTTTGACTGTCTGCGTCTAATGTCTCTAATAAGTTTACGATCTTCATTTGTTTCTTGAAGGAATTGTTCATTGGTCTTTCTGGCTGTCCATGGTATACTTTGCATTTTCCTCAGAAACCACATTTCTACAGCCATCAGATGTTTTTCAGCTTGACTGCTCATTGTACAAGCTTCACATCCATATAAAAGTAAAGGTTTTATGTAGCACCTCAACACTCTTTTTCTCGTTTCAATTGACATCTTTTTATTGGTCAGTATGTTTTTTCATCTTGCTAAAGGCTACTTTTGCCATGGCGATTCTTGTTCTAATCTCTTCTAGGCATCTCCCATCAGTTGTTATTACTGTTCCGAGATAATTGTACCTATTCACTTATTGAAGAATATTCCCATTTACTTGTATATTACATTGTGGTATTTCGTTCTTCCTAGTGACGATCATAATCTGTGTCTTTTTACAATTTAATTCTAACCCTCGTTGTTCACTGTGTGTAACAACAGCATCTACTAAATGTTGCAGGTCCTGTTCATTGTCTGCAATCAAGACTGTATCATCTGCATATCTAATGTTATTGATGCATCGTCCCCCAATGTTGATTCCTTCCATATTTTCAATATTTCTGAAAATACCTTCACTGTACAGGGATAACAGATCTGGAGACATTACACATCCCTGTCTCACACCTCTCTTAATATGATGATATTGGCATACTTCATTATCAACTCTTATGGCAGCTTGTTGTTTCCAATATATGTTTTTTACAAGTCTAAGGTCTTTTCCATCAATTTGTAGATCTTCAAGCATCCTTACCATGTCGACATGTCTCACTTTATCGAAAGCCTTTGTGTAGTGTTATGTCAAGTGTTATGTTTACTATATATTATGGCTTGGACTTCCGATTCAATATCCCAAAGTCTGACGAAGGTCATCATGTCTGTGCACAGCATTGTGTCTCGTGTGCTGCACTCCTTTCTGATGTTGATATTCCTCCATGCCATGATGCCAAACCGCACACTATCGTCTCTATTTAGACGGCCCAATTCTTAACTCTTTGAAAATAAAGTTAGTTCATTCGTCTCACCCTGCCTCTCCTCTGCTCCAGCTTTACCGTAGTGACGACATTCAACAATGTTCCCTTTCTCATGACACGTCCACAAACTTATTGTGGGATAGCCACCACCAGCGATTAAAGCATGTTAAGTTAAACATGTTATAGTATGTCCACACACTTATTGTGGGATAACCACCACCAGCGATTAAAGCATGTTAAGTTAAACATGTTATAGTATGTTCACACACTTATTGTGGGATAGCCACCACCAGGGATTAAAGCATGTTAAGTTAAACATGTTATAGTATGTTCACAAACTTATTGTGGGATAGCCACCAGCGATTAAAGCATGTTAAGTTAAACATGGTATAGTATGTCCACAAAATTATTGTGGGATAGCCACCAGCGATTAAAGAATGTTAAGTTAAACATGTTATAGTATGTCCACACACTTATTGTGGGATAGCCACCACCAGCGATTAAAGCATGTTAAGTTAAACATGTTATAGTATGTCCACAAACTTATTGTGGGATAGCCACCACCAGCGATTAAAGCATGTTAAGTTAAACATGTTATAGTATGTTCACACACTTATTGTGGGATAGCCACCACCAGGGATTAAAGCATGTTAAGTTAAACATGTTATAGTATGTCCACAAACTTATTGTGGGATAGCCACCACCAGCGATTAAAGCATGTTAAGTTAAACATGTTATAGTATGTTCACCTTTGGTAAGGATGGCTCTCATGTCCTTTCAGGACCCATCCCCCACTGGTCCAAGTCTGACACCCAGCTCGTGCCTGTGGCTCCTAGTAGCTGTCAGCATGCGACAGCGGCCACCCCCCGGGCAACAGCTGTGAGAGGCTGGCTAAACCAGGCATGGGTATCCGATTTGGTGTCAAACCAAGAGGTAAACTAGGGTATGCCTACCCAGCATGTGAAGACAGGATTCGGCAGACTGCGCGGAAGAAATCATTCCTGATTCAACGGGCAAGACGGCGTTTACCTGCAAAGGGTTGTGGAACGTAATGAGCACGGCAAGGCACGTAGAGCGCTATAACAGTGTGTAAGAAGACGAAGGCATGTAGTTTGGTTGTTGATAAAACGTTTATTGGCTTAACTTGACAAAGCTTCGATGTACACCTCCATTCTCTACTATGCCCGGGTCTCAACTGCCCATACCAACCCAATACGTCACGATTGAGCATCTCCCCCCCCCCCTTTCAGTCTAAATGCTCAATCGTGCTGTATCTGTGTTTCCCACTAGATCCTAATACTACCCAATACTGTTACACCTCCCCATGTTAATTAAAGAATTTTCCTTTTAAAGGAAAAATCTTTACTCCCAATCCCCATACTCTATTCCCTCTTTTTATTCTAATCTTCCCTAAAAATCAAGGTTGAGTAAATAATATCTCTTTTACTTCTTCTCCCAGTGATATGGTCTGCCAATAAAACCTCCCTCCATATACTTCTTCTTCGACTTTTATTTATATAATACCCCGTATGATAACCCTGTTAATCCAAACAGTTTTTCTTTCCTTTCTACATCCCGAACATTATATAGTTATCTACTACATAATTCTTCATTTCTGGTTCTGTCTTGTTTCCTGTATCAAATATACATATCATAAGAACAGCTCATAAATTCTTTATCGAAATCTTTTACCTTATACAATTTCTCATTCTTTCAAACCCCAGGACGTACAAAAGACAATGTAGTTAGACAAAGTAAAGAAGTGGTGCGCACCAAATAAGTAGCATAAAGAATGAATATACGACATGACCACATGGACATACAGTAATTGCACATTTAAGACACTCACCCTTTTACCTCCCTTGCCAATAAAAAAAAAATTTTGTAAAACAATTTTTTTTTTTTTTTAAAACACCTTAAGAAATATATCATTGTTCGTTATAAAACAATTTGGCATAAGTTTTCATAAACCTTCTATATTTCACATTGACATTGCCAACCACAATTCTGTACCTCTTTCTTTATCTCACCTTTTACCAAGAGCCCATGTTCATATTTCATGAACATCTTTAATATAATTAAAGCTGGTATTTCACAGCACCTATATCTTGCCCCCGTACATCCCATCCTGCTATTTTATAAATACAGTGACGTGTGTGCAAGGCCTGGATACGTCTATCCATTCGTGCACACACGTTCACCCACCATAGTTTCCCACTAGTTGATGAGCTTAACTATTTACTCTTAAGTTTCCCCCTACCTTATATCAATGGACAAATTAGTTTTTATCAACTCTTTTCTGAACGAAAAACCTTTAGCAAAACCTCATTCATTTGAAACTTAAACTTACTTAACTAACTTTATAACCGTGTAACTCAATATACCAAACCAAACCCTTTATGTAATCGAAATAAAATGAACACATCCTCCAAATTAATCCATAAGAAGAAAAAAAAACACACTTTTAAAATGACATAACATGCATGTTATCAAATCAGAATAAAATATTCTATTCTACCTATCACTATTGGACACTTTTACGGACCAATAGTTTTTATCAACTCAAATGCTAGGAACACAATCACCCTATTCTAAATCAATTAATCAAACATTAACAATCAATTTTCAAGATCAAACCAAGAAAACAAAATGAGGCATTATAACTTAGGCTCCCTAAAACAATCAAACAATAGCCATCATATCATGACTCAAAACAATTATAACTCTCTTAAAATTTCTACGTACATTGGCCCACCAGCATTAGGCTCTCATACTAAGTAAAATAACGCATATCCAGTATTCATATGACCGAGAAGACTAAACATTCCATCTGTATATCTGTTAACTACAGATCAATTATGAACATATCTGTTCTATCTACATAAACAAATCAGTAATCCACAATTATCTATTTATTATCTCTTAACAGCACATAACATCCTGAATAAGCTCTTAAGTAAGCACTGCAACCTATATCCAACATTAACTCAATGTAGTAGCCATCCTCTACTTATCAACGTACTCGTGATCTGTCCTGTCTATTATTACTAAAACTTTTTAACCCCTATCTTTAAACACGGCATTTCTAACATCAATAAAAAAATATATTCATCCATTGTACTAATATCTCAAGACCACTTTTTCCACCGTTTCGTATACTTCTTCAAACATCACTTACAATTTTAAACCTTGAAACTTATAACTTGCTATCTGCAGTACTTTCAATTTATCTATCTCTTACGTTTCCACTTCCTCAACAACTCCAAGTTTCTCTGAATAAGTGCTAACTCTATATCAACATCTTCTTCTTCGTACAACCTACTGGTCTCCTCCATACTACTACTTGACTCTGACTTTTCATCCATTTCTTCTTCTTCGTCTGTATGTCTCTCTTTAGCTGCCGCTAATCTCTTCCGTTCAACATCCCACCTAATTTGTCGATCACTCTTTCTTAAGGATCTTTCCAGTATAGGTATATCGTCTCCGCTTGTTGAACAATCCCTAATTCTCCTCTGTCTTTTCACTTCTTTATCTCTTTGACTGTCCATTCTTCTTTTCGTTGCTTGCCTAGTATTTTTAAATGGAGCACCTGTGTCTTCTTCCATACTATCATAACGAGTTTCATTTGGCCCTTCTTCTTCCATTCTTTTCGGAATTGTCTGTTCTTGTTCTTCGTAACTTGGATTTGTTAGCAATTGATTTTGTTCTGGTTCTTTTCTAAGATCTGGGGTTATTGTGGTTTTTCTAAGATCTGGGGTTACTGTGGTTTTTCTAAGATCTGGGGTTACTGTGGTTTTTCTAAGATCTGGTGTTACTGTGGCCCCTCTAACAACCTGTTCATCCAAAAATTTCACATCCGAATAATAATTATTATTATAATTATTATTTTCTATCTCATCTTCATCTCTTCTTAAGTGTTCAACGTGTGCCCTTGCTATATGTGCTGTGACCTGGTTCTTTATAATATACGATACATTTCCAAGTTTTTCCAAAACGTAATAACCTGGAATCCAACGAGCATCAAACTTAGAGTTTCTCCTATGCTTTTTGTAATAAACTCTATCACCTACCTTAAACTCCTGTAATTTTGTATTTACATTTTTGTACTTTTTCTGTCTTTCCCTAGCTTTAATTATATTATTCCTTAACCTCATATGTGCTTTATGCATTTCTTGTATTATGGTCTCTTGAAAATCTTCGCCCATATATTTCCGTCTAGGTTTCAATAAATTATCTATAGGTAATATTGGTTCTCTCCCGTGTATTAAATAAAATGGCGAAAAACCCGTGCTCTCATTTTGATTTGTACGAATAGCGCTAAGAGCAGGTCCCAAAAATAGATCCCAATCTTTTCATGTTCATCAATAATTTTTGCCACAATATTGTATAACGTCCGATGTTGACGCTCGTTTTTCGCATTTGACGAAGGTCTATAAAATGAGGTCTTTATATGTCTTATGTTTAAATCTTTTAATAACTTTTCGAATTTTTTATTTACAAATTCTCTACCATTATCTGTAAGTATACTTTGTGGGCAACTAAACCTTGGTACGAACTCCTGTAAAAAAATATTAATGACAGTATCCGCGCTCTTATCTGGAATTGCATAAACCTCTGGCCAAAGACTGTAGATGTCTACTATATGAATTAAATATACATTTCCTGACAATGTTCTGGGGTGTGGACCCGATATGTCTAAACTAATCTTTTGCATTGGGAAGTGAGGAATATCTGTGTCCTGTAATGGAGACTTTATTGTTTTCATGTTCCTTAATCTGCACTTTTCACACGTATCTACATATTTACATGCAGTTTTAAATAAGTTTGGCCAATAATATTTACTTGTAAGTGCTTTCACTAGTTTGTCTCTACCGAGATGTCCATTTTCATCGTGATATGCTTTTAAAAGTTCATTTTCTAAATGCCTTGGAATATATTTCCTTAGTTGTTCGTTCTTTTCACACATATAATATAACTGTCCATCCTCTTGTAAGAGCAAATAATTCCTTTTATATTTGTTATCTTCTGTTTCTCGTAATTTCTCCTTTATTTGTATGATTCTTGGGTCCAAATCCTGCTCCTCTTCCATATTGAATTGTGCTAACTGTAGGTCTTCTTCCCTATGTTCCGACTCTTGATCCGATGGTAGACTATCAAATTCTTCCCCATTTATTATAGCAGAATCTAGAATATTTACTTGCCAATTCCGGTCGTCTATCTCTGGTTCGGCTGCCTCCTCTTCTGTATCTTCTGATGACTGTGGATATGGAATTCTAGACAATAAATCAGCGCATGTGTTTATCCTACCTGGTATGAACTCAATTTTCGCGTTGTACCCCTGTAGATTCAATGCCGATGTCTGTATTTTCCTGTTCTGCACTGGAGCTTCTAGAAAAGACTTTAAAGGCATGTGGTCAGTTCTAATGACAAAATTTGCGTTATGTAAGTAGTAATTTAGTTTCTGTAAAGCGTAATGAATCGCGTAAGCTTCCTTCTCGATAGTAGTCCATTTTTTTTTGTGATTTACTAAGTTTATGAGACAGGAAGTAGATAGGCCTTTCATTTTTAACCCCTGGTATTCCAGATTCTTTTCCTTCATATGGTTGTACCAAACATGCTCCTACTGCATTGTCCGATGCATCTGTGTATAGTATCAACTGTTTGTTTAAGTCTGGATGCGTCAACAGTGGTACCAGTGTTAAGCTGTTTTTTAAGTAGTCGAAGGCTTTTTGACACTCATCATCCCACTTAAACCTGGCGTACTTGGCTGTTAAATTTGTAATTGGTTCAGCTATCCTTGAGAATGCTGGAATAAACCGCCTATAATACGCACATGTTCCTATAAAAGCACGTACTTCCTTAACGTTTGTTGGAGCAGGTAACTCTTTAATAATCTTTATTTTGTCCTGGTCTGGTTTAATACCCTCTCTATTTATAATATACCCCAAATATTTTGTTTCAGTTTTTAAAAATTGGCACTTACTAAGCTTCAACTTCACATCATGCTTTCTTAACCTGTCAAACACTAGTCTAATATGTTTCAAATGATCCTCCACATCTCCCTTTGTATAGATCAATATATCATCAATATAAGCAAGAGCGAACTTTTGCATACCCTCTAGAACTTCATTTATTAAGAGCATATAGTGAGAGGGCGCCGTCTTGACACCAAAAGGCATTCGTAAGAATTCGTACGAGCCCATGTGGGTACAAAAGGCACTTTTTCGTTGCGCGTCTTCTGACATCGGAATACACCAAACCCTGACCTTGCGTCCAACGTTGTGAAATATGTAGAGCCATTAAGTAGCCCCAAAATATCATCAATTACCGGCAGTGGGTATGCTACATTCTTGGTGATTTTGTTCAACGCCCTGTAGTCGCAACAGAAACGACTCGAACCATCAGGCTTGGCCACGATGACAACCGGAGATGACCATTCTGACTTCGACCTTTTTATTATTCCTGCTTTCAGCATCTCTTCTATTGCCTTTTCCATTATTTCTCTGTTTCTTAATGGAGTTCTATATGGTTTTAAACTTATTGGTGGATGATCTCCCGTGTCTATTTCCATTTTAACTGTTCGTGTCTTTCCCAACTCTAAATCATTAATCGCAAACACATCCTGATTTTGCTTTATAAACTGTTCCAACACTTCCTTGTTTTCTGGTGGAGCTTTTAATTGTGACAACAATTCTTGTTCCCTTGTTATTTTGTCTAGTGCATGTATATGGACTTTATTTTTTCTGGATGGATGGATCAATTCATCCATTCCGATTTTCCTTCTTCTTCCGCATCCGCGTCTGTCACTTCTCCTTTCACTAGAAGTTTCCAAATAACTTGTTCCCGACACTTCTGTTCTATTTGTTGCCAATATTTCACTAATGTTATGATCTAATTTTGCTATCACACATCCTCTATATAACTTGATTTCTCTCCCTGTGTTGTTGATAACCATTACTGGAAAGGTTAAGTGTTTATCCAACTCCATTACTCCATCTGGAACCTCCAAACCAGGCTCATCAATTATTTCCTCTTGTAACTCGGTGATTCTGACTGTGTTTCCTTCCACATAATATGGGTTTCTCTTCAGCTTCGCTTGTATCAAATTAACCGACTGTGGTTTTAACGTCGTTGTCATTTTAACCCTAACTAGTGCTGATATATGCATATCCTCTTCCATATCTATATATACGTCTCTGAATTTTAACTTATGTAAATCATAAAAAAGTCTTATTCCATTCTTTATCAAAAAATCTCTCCCTATCAACATATTTCTATTTAAACCCCTCACTACATGAAAAAGGTGTCTTATGTTGATCCCTCCTAACTTAAAATTTATCATTGTTTGTCCAACTACTTGTAAATTCTGTCCAGTAACAGAGTGTAAATAATTACTACACTTAAATACTCTACAATTTCTTACTATTTTGTATAAAAAACTTTCTTTTACTACACTAACTTGAGCACCTGAATCTATTAATGTACGAACTCTATACTTCCCTATTTCTAATATACACGAGCTATAATCTGTTTTATCTTCTATAAATTTCTTGACTTCATCCAGTTGAAAATATTCTCTGTTCGACCTATTATACTTGTTACTAACATACTCTCTAACACTTGGGACCCTATTATTTACCCTCCTATCATAGGTCCTGTCTAATAGGTAGGGCGCCGATTTACCTGTGTTCTTGTACCTGTAAAGTTCCTGTGTCCATCAACGACATTCCTACTCACCCTATTATTATCATGTCTACCCTGTGTATTCGACTGGACACGCCTGTTATTACAAAAACGAGAAACATGTCCCCGTTGACCACAAACCCAACAGACAATATTTGTGTTATTTGTGTTTCCCACTGACTCACTTGTAGGGTATCTCACATTTCTTCTTTCAACATAATCGCTCCTACTTCTACCTTGTAAGGTTTGTATACCGCCTCTCCTATTCCATCCGAATCTTGTTTGTCCTATTTCCATGGGTTCCTCAACTCTGTCATCTCGATTGCTTCCCACTTCTCGTCCTGTTCTTAATCTAAACCTTCGTCTCAAATTTTCCTCTTGTACCGCGATATCCACCGCTTGTGATAACCTCTCAGGGTTTTCCCTCATCAGCTTAAGTTTCAAACCATCAGATTTGATGCCATCTACAAAAATCCCTACTAACATCCTTTCCACCTCCTCCCCTCGCACATTCTGTCCTAAGAATGCTTCTTCAGCCAAGTTAATCAATCTATCGCTAAACAACTGTACCGTCTCTCCGTTATTTTGTTTAGCCTGCCTCAACACCGAAAACGCATGTTGTGGATCCGTTATTTCTGCATATTTCCTTGCTAGGTCTTCTTTGAACTGTTCCCACGTCTCATCTACTCTAGCCTCTAATTTTCTTCTGATATGATCCGAAACTGGTTCCGTTGCCGTCTGATAAGCCAGTCTCATTTTTTCTTCATCTGTTGCTGAGATCAAATAGGCATATTTTTCTATAGAGGTGACCCATTTCTTATAGTCTCTGGCCTGTCCACTAAACTTTACAATTTCTGTTGCCATCCCTTGTTGTTTAATCACCATATTAAGTCGGCCTACTGCTGTCCCGACGCCTGACAAAACCTGTGCCAAAGTGTCCTGTTCCGCCATGCTGAAAAAATACTGAAACAAAGCAAGCAAAAAAAACACACAATTTCAATTTCTTAATTTAAAGAAGATGTGCTGAGGTGTCCTGTTCCGCTTTGCTGAAAAATACTAAAACGAAGCAAGCAAAAAAAACCACACAATTTCAATTTTCCAATTTAAGGAAGATGACCTATTGTTTTGGAAAACAATTAATTCAGGTAATTCATATTCATCTATTAAGCTGAACTGTTATACTGAAATCACCAAATCAATTTCACAGGCGTATTTATCTAAACCAACTATATGCTTCACACAAGAGCAGTGTTCAATTAGTCAATTGTACCTATGCTCGTTATCGGTCAAAATACGCCAGAAGTCTTGTTCTGCCATTCTGAAATATTCTAAAATATAGCACGGAACACAATTTCAATTTCTTAATTTTTAAAGAGCACAATTCCCTTATTTTATAAAATTGTTCAGTTAATTACTATGTTCATATAATACAAAATTTTACCCTGAATCTGTTTCGTTGTTCAAGGAATCACGTTCTTCGACTCGCCGTCATATTCGAACATCCGGAGCTTAAAATCAGTCGTAGAGTTCAGGTAGCTGAGCTTAGTTTGGGTAGCGGAGATTAGGTAGCCTGTCTCTTCCTCTCAGGTCACTTCTCATGGGCTGCCAGAAATTCTTCAACCCGTGGTTGGGTCCCGACCAGCTTGTTTTTCTTTGTCTTCACCCCGGGTGGGGTACATCATCGACGTCTTCATGAGGTCTTAGTAATAACGAGGCCCCAAAAAATTATCAGGATCAGCCGAGGCCTAGCGATAATTGAGTGTTTCAAGAATTTATGGCCCGATCAACGATCATGCTGTCCTGACAACTCCTGATTAGCTCTTTAACTTTGAGCAACTTGAATTGCTGGTTTGCCCAAACTCTCAGGATAGGATCACTCCTGGTCAATCAGAACGATGTAAGGTAGCGGTTTTGATAGCTCTTGCAACGCAAAATTTCAGTCCATGTCAAGCCTGTTGCTAACAATCAAACTGCAGAAGGGCGGCCATACAAACTTCTTTCACTGTGAACTCTGCAAAACGGCTGATATAACAAACTTCTTGTTACTACTTTGACCGTTATCTGAAGTCTTAAAAAAGACTTACAAAGGACCACTCCTGGGCGAGCTTTTGGCCTCTGTATTCAGATATTATCACTATTTACAAGTTACTGGCCATCTTTTGGTGCGTCTGTTATCAGGTTCAATAATTGTTCTTTCACGTGCCGCTAGTATTGTGTTTGTTTGTTTATTTCTTGAACCTTTCCCTTTCCGCGACGTTATTCAATCCTGGCTTCGCATTGTTTTGTTTTTCTCATCCTCAGGTTCGCATCCTGGTCAAGTGGCTCCATTTCGCCTTTTATAACAGTGTGTAAGAAGACGAAGGCATGTAGTTTGGTTGTTGATAAAACGTTTATTGGCTTAACTTGACAAAGCTTCGATGTACACCTCCATTCTCTACTATGCCCGGGTCTCAACTGCCCATACCAACCCAATACGTCACGATTGAGCATCTCCCCCCCCCCCCCCCTTTTCAGTCTAAATGCTCAATCGTGCTGTATCTGTGTTTCCCACTAGATCCTAATACTACCCAATACTGTTACAGCGCCCTGGTCATCCACTGCACCTGTATTCGTCTCCAATCGTCTCGACTTGTCTTGCCACTGGACTCAGATGGACTCAGGCGAGAGAGTGAGGTCGACGAATTGCGCAACTCTTCCTCACTTTAATCCAAGTCATCGCGCAAGTCATTCTTCATCCAACGTTACCTTCAACCCCACTGGATGAAATGAATGGTCATCATCATTCTTGATGGACAAACAACAACAACAACAACAACAGTATGTTCACACACTTATTGTGGGATAGCCACCACCAGGGATTAAAGCATGTTAAGTTAAACATGTTATAGTATGTTCACAAACTTATTGTGGGATAGCCACCACCAGCGATTAAAGCATGTTAAGTTAAACATGGTATAGTATGTCCACAAACTTATTGTGGGATAGCCACCAGCGATTAAAGCATGTTAAGTTAAACATGGTATAGTATGTCCACAAACTTATTGTGGGATAGCCACCAGCGATTAAAGCATGTTAAGTTAAACATGGTATAGTATGTCCACAAACTTATTGTGGGATAGCCACCAGCGATTAAAGCATGTTAAGTTAAACATGGTATAGTATGTCCACAAACTTATTGTGGGATAGCCACCAGCGATTAAAGAATGTTAAGTTAAACATGTTAGTTGCATGTCCTTTACAGGATGTTGCAGTCAACAACAGCATTGTTTTGCTGTTGTGATATCTTGACTGAAGTTTACGTTCAGTAGCTTGCCATTGTTTTCTAAATGACCGGCACCCATACAATTCCTTAAAATACCAACGCAACGCGTTCTGCTGCCAAATCGCGCGCAGCTGTGTTTCGAAAGTGGGAATGCGGGGTCACGAACCGCTTCCGTAAAACCGTCGCCACGGAGCATTCTGATTAAAGTGTGTCCAAGCTGAAAATCAGGATCTGAGCGCACGACAGGAAAAGGAGAAACGATATGACACTCCCACGGCAAGTGTGAGGATTGATTCCTAGGCTAGATTACGCTCATCAGCACGCCACGACTTTCTGAGCGTTCGTCTAATACTCTCATAAGTCACTAGCGCGACTCGAACAGCTTCCAATTCTAGTGCGGTCACGTCAACCACGAGAGCATTCGGGGTTATGAAGAAAGCTGCTAACTCCTCGGCCAGGGAGACCAGTCCATTCCGCCAGAAGCCGTTGGCACAATGTGAGGTGTCGGGTTTGGTAAGCGCCGCCCAACGTTCGGCGCTAACAGATAAGCAGGGAGTACCGTCTACTGTTATACGGTAGCTCAGTCATATCTGACTAAGAAGACCTGACACCAATATATATATATATATATATATATATATATATATATATATATATATATATATATATATATATATATATATATATATATATATATATATATATATATAGGTTGTTACTAAATTGTCTAGTTCTTTTTTATTTCCTAATTAATAACGTATCCAAATAATCTTGACTGTCTACGTTTAATTTCTCCAATACGTTTATGGTTTTAATATTTTTCCTTGCAACATAAACAACAGCAACAAACTTAAATTATACCAAGGGACATAACGATTTAACATACATGATTGATTGATTGATTGATTTAGGAACCGACATCACAGCACTCGGGACATTCTCATAAGCGCTCCGCCTCCATCCCCAGCAGCCAGCGAAGAGTTCCAACACTAATAGTTCCAGTAGCAATCTGATTATATGTCCGTCTCGCCTTTCCTCCGAGCGCCGAGCGTCGGCCAGATCCCCTCGTCACACCTCGTTGTCTCATTCTTACCAGACCATGGTGCTCCATCTGCTCCTCCGAGGTGTACACGTGCTCGCACAAGGCCGCAACCATGTCTGCATTGTCATGCATCAATACTCCACCAAATTTTGCCGAGCCAGCCAATCTGTCCGCCTGTTCATTCCCCAGCACACCGGCATGCCCAGGAGAAAAGATCCAGGTGATGCTTACTACCCGTGACCTCCGAAGCGAAGCAAGCCACTCTGCACGAAGCCTACCTGTTCTCACCCTTCTCAGCATGCTTTCTGAGTCAGTTACAATCACAATGTGTGTATGTATCGTGTTTTCTATCCAGCGGAAAGCTGCACTGACCGCCTCCACCTCCATTCTTAAGCTAGATGTAGTGTTATCATACGCCAGGCTCTCCTGCACCAAACGCCGACCATTAGTTTTTGCCAAGAACCCCCAAGCACTTCTCCTACCTCTCAACACTGACCCATCCGTGTAGATAATCACATCACCCGGGCGAGAATTTTCCTGAATTAGTTGCTGAATTTCCACTTCCGTGGCCTCTGCTGGCCACTCCGTGCACTCCCGGCTCAATGTTATTACAACTCTGCACAAGTCTGACTGCACGGCTGGCACTCTGACCCACTCCTCTCCTCGCCTGATGTTCTCCAAGGGGCACACCTGTCTGATCATATCCTCCGCCTGAGCCATCCATGATTTCCCTCTTATCAGTCTCTGACCCTTCACTACGTCCAGCGCCTCATGCAACGGGTGATCTGTGTCTGCAGCTACTCTGAGGTATGCCTTCGCTTGCATCACCTTGTGCCTTCTAGCAACAGTAGGAAGACCAAGGATGTAACGCATACACACTACTGGAGTGTCTCTGGTGCATCCCAGAATGACCCACATCGCTTCATTCTGTATGCGCTCTAATTTCACCAGCTGACTCTTTGAGACAGTGAGCATTCCTAGTCCATAATCAATCACTGAGAGGATCAAGTGCTGGTATAGTGTGAAGTGCATTCTCTGCTCTGTGTCCATTGCAGCCATAGTTTTAAGTGCATTGAGTCCCTTTTGAGATCTTGTCACAACCGTCTCCACATGGTCCTTGAAGGACAGACTCCTGTCAAATGTGATTCCCAGATACTTCAGTTTGTTCTCTCTGTTGACGCTTCTACCATCTATCGTGAGGCTTGGGGTATCATCTTTCACAATCCAATTGTCCAGAGAGCACCACAACACCGCCGCCTTTTCCGGGTTGATGACAGCACTCATTCAACATTTAACATACAAAGGGGCATTACCCAATCTAGAAATATTCCTAGCACTTAAAGTTTTAACAATTAGTTTTTTTAATTTTTTGTTAGTTTAATTTCTAAATCAACCTTAAATGCAGTTTCAGAATATTTCAGAGTATACAAATTAAAGAAAAGTAAACAGCGTTTTAACATAACTGATAAATTACTTGGTTACATTGCTTTATGTGAAACACATTTTGATGACATACTTTTACTACTTTTATAGAATAATAAATACATATTTACTAACTGCACACTTACGGATGGCAATGATATATTTTTGACTGCCTTTTGAAAGGCCAAATAAACTGTAGCGGTTTTATATTATTTCTCTACCTTTTTGCTAATATCAGTGTATTATCTGCACTGGTTCTCACCAGGACCACATGCAGAGGCGGTCATCATAATGACACACAGAGACGCGTGGATTTGATGGAGAGGTTCTGGCCCCTGTGGAACACTGAGCCTTCATTAAAAACAAAACCACAACAATCGCTTTCAAATTATCGAGCTTTGGGCTAAGATCAAAGTGTATTCGTCTACACTTGATCTGGCCAGGGTCGATAGCAGGGGTGGTCATCTGAACGACACACGGGGAAGTGGAACCTTATGGGGAGACTTTGGCCACTGTGAAACATTGCGAACTTATTTTTTAAAAAAGTCTGTTTACACGGACATACGTCATCCACGTTTATTGCTAGAAAACCCACTGCTGGGCGAGGTCACAGCGGGTCTGCAGTCATCAGAAGCAGCCACACCTCCCTCCTACTCCCACCCCCCTCGACCAGTACCTCGCGTCGATTACGTTCCTCACACTTCCAGGGGCAGGATTTTCCCGTTTCTTCTTCTCCTGTCGTGCGCTCACACTCTGATTTCCAGGAGAATGTGTTTCAAATTGTTAAATGTTATTTGTCTACACTAAAAGGTCGCTTAAAAGTCGACAGGGTCGACTTCATTGCACCGGGTTTTATCCCATATGGCTCGGTCTCTTTCCGCAGCACGGAAAGCGTCGCACAAAGCACGAACTCAGTAGCTTTTATCGACGACCCACAGGAGTCTCCGAAACATTTAACTCGTAAACCGAAGGGTGCGGCCCGGAATCAAACCCACAACCTTCGGAGCACGAGTCAAACGGCTTGACCACTTCGCCACAGAGTAATTCAACACGTGAATGGATCCTACACCACTTCAAATTATGGCAACCGTTTGCTGGTGAATTAAAATATAGAGATATTCAGTAACGCTTTAACGAACACTGTTATAACGTGTACAGTCATTGTCTACACTCTCATACTCATGTCTGCCTCTCACCTGCCGTCATCTGTTGTTAATTGATATAGGTAAAAACACTATGACATGCACGCGTGGCTTTCCATTCACATTAATTTTATAAAGTGGCGTGGTGCAATATTACTAGAGTTTTGGTGCTTCTTTTCCCCTGCTATCACATTCCATCTATTCGACAATATTTCCAAATTTTGAAATCTTCAGTTTTATCCTTGGAATTTAATTTCGTTGTCCACGTTTCTTAACATAAAATAGACCTTAGTCGTGGTACCAGCTTCACGTCAAAGGGACACCCCATACAGTTCAAATTCTATGTCTGTGAACATCGCACATAAGTAGTATATAATGTTGTATTTACTTCGAAAATATAGATCTGGATCCATCTGATGACGTCATTTTTTACTATACGAAAGGTGTACCTCCATATTGATTACGTCAAAAATAGGATCCATATCGGACCACATTTTTTTCAAATTTTGGCGGGTGCTTTCTTGGGTCTGGGTGACCACTTTCGGTTGTCGTGATGACTACTTGCAGTCCCCGGGCAGGCGAACGGGCGGCGGCGGCGGGCCGAGAGCGGCGGTGGGGCGGGTTCGAGTCTCATAAAATAATTGTCTCGATAGGATAGGTGATTATTATCAGTCATGGATCCGAGATGGAAACTTCCTTTTACGGTTTTTTTTTGCGGAACCAACTGGGTGTGGAAAATCCGTCTTTGTGCAAAAGTTTCTTTCTCATTTATGAGGCATGGTCGATCCGATTCCAGAGGAAATTATATGGTGCTACAGAGAATGGCAATCCATGTATGAGACTATGAAGGACATTCAATTCAATAAAGGCTTGCCGGATATGGAACAGTGGACAGGCGATAGACGTCGGCTAGTGGTAATAGATGACCTAATGTCCGAGACAGATGATATGGTGACTAAGCTTTTTACTAAAGGCAGTCATCATCGCAAACTCAGTGTCGTGTATATAGTCCAGAATCTCTTTGGCAAGAATAAAGAGCAAAGAACTATAAGTTTGAATTCACATTACCTAGTGGTATTTAAGAACCCACGGGACGGGACTCAGATTACCAACCTGGCCAAAAAAGATGTATAAAGGCCGCGTGTCATATGTCCAAGAGAGTTTTAAGCGGGTGTGGGGCACCGCGGTGGTGGTCACGTGGTGTAACCGAACCCCAGTCATGTAGATATTGACCCCTTCGCTGAGGAGACCGAAATCAATATGATAGAAAATGCTTTATTCCATCTGTCGAGATAATTCGAGTATCCATAGTTGGATGCATTAATAAACTTTTGCACGGCTCAGTATGTTAGTTAATTCGGTAGAAGTCCCTACAATAAAGGCCGTAAAAGGATGTTTCCATCTCGGATCCATGACTGATATTAATCACCTATCCTATCGAGACATGTATTGTATGAGACTCGAACCAGCCCCGCAGCCGCCCTCGCCCCGCCGCCGCCGCCCACCCTCCTGCCCGGGGACCGCAAGTAGTCATCACGACAACCGAAAGTTGTCACCCAGACCCAAGAAAGCACCCGCCAAAATTTGAAAAAAATGTGGTCCGATATGGATCCGGTTTTTGACGTAATCAATATGGAGGTACACCTTTCGTATAGTAAAAAATGACGTCATCAAATGGATCCAGATCTATATTTTCGAAGTAAATACAACATTATATACTACTTATGTGCGATGTTCACAGACACAGAATTTGAACAGTATGGGGTGTCCCTTTGTCGTGAAGCTGGTACCACGACTAAGGTCTATTTTATGTTAAGAAATGTGGACAACGAAATTAAATTCCAAGGATAAAACTGAAGATTTCAAAATTTGGAAATATTGTCGAATAGATGGAATGTGATAGCAGGGGGAAAAGAAGCACAAAAACTCTAGTAATATTGCACCAAGCCACTTTATAAAATTAATGTGAATGGAAAGCCACGCGTGCATGTCAGTAGTGTTTTTACCTATATCAATTAACAACAGATGACGGCAGGTGAGAGGCAGACATGAGTATGAGAGTGTAGACAATGACTGTACACGTTATAACAGTGTTCGTTAAAGAGTTACTGAATATCTCTATATTATTTTAATTCACTAGCAAACGGTTGCCATAATTTGAAGTGGTGTAGGATCCATTCACGTGTTGAATTACTCTGTGGCGAAGTGGTCAAGCCGTTTGACTCGTGCTCCGAAGGTTGTGGGTTCGATTCCGGGCCGCACCCTTCGGTTTACGAGTTAAATGTTTCGGAGACTCCTGTGGGTCGTCGATAAAAGCTACTGAGTTCGTGCTTTGTGCGACGCTTTCCGTGCTGCGGAAAGAGACCGAGCCATATGGGATAAAACCCGGTGCAATGACCCTGTCGACTTTTAAGCGACCTTTTAGTGTAGACAAATAACATTTAACAATTTGAAACACATTCTCCTGGAAATCAGAGTGTGAGCGCACGACAGGAGAAGAAGAAACGGGAAAATCCTCCCCCTGGAAGTGTGAGGAACGTAATCGACGCAAGGTACTGGTCGAGGGGGGTGGGAGTAGGAGGGAGGTGTGGCTGCTTCTGACGAATGCAGACCCGCTGTGACCTCGCCCAGCAGTGGGTTTTCTAGCAATGAACGTGGATGACGTATGTCCGTGTAAACAGACTTTTTAAAAAAATAAGTTCGCAATGTTTCACAGTGGCCAAAGTCTCCCCATAAGGTTCCACTTCCCCGTGTGTCGTTCAGATGACCACCCCTGCTATCGACCCTGGTCAGATCAAGTGTAGATGACTACACTGTGATCTTAGCCCAAAGCTCGATAATTTGAAAGCGATTGTTGTGGTTTTGTTTTTAATGAAGGCTCAGTGTTCCACAGGGGCCAGAACCTCTCCATCAAATCCACACGTCTCTGTGTGTCATTATGATGACCGCCTCTGCATGTGGTCCTGGCGAGAACCAGTGCAGATAATACACTGATATTAGCAAAAAGGTAGAGAAATAATATAAAACCGCCACAGTTTGTTTGGCCTTTCAAAGACCAGTCAAAAATATATCATTGTCATCTGTGAGTGTGCAGTTAGTAAATATGTATTTATTATTCCACAAAAGCAGTAAAAGTCTGTCATCAAAATGTGTTTCACATAAAGCAATGTAACCAAGTGATTTATCAGTTGTGTTAAAACGCTGTTTACTTTTCTTTAATTTGTATACTCTGAAATATTCCGAAACTGCATTTAAGGTTGATTTAGAAATGAAACTAATAAAAAATTAAAAAACTAATTGTTAAAACTTTAAGTGCTAGGAATATTTCTAGATTGGGCATTGCCCCTTTGTATGTTAAATCGTTATGTCCCTTGATATAATTTAAGTTTGTTGCTGTTGTTTATGTTGCAAGGAAAAAATTAAAACCACAAACGTATTGGAGAAATTAAAAGTAGACAGTCAAGATTATTTGGATAAGTTATTAATTAGGAAATAAAAAAGAACTAGACAATTTAGTAACAACCTATATATATATATATATATATATATATATATATATATATATATATATATATTGGTGTCAGGTCTTCTTAGTCAGATATGACTGAGCTACCGTATAACAGTAGACGGTACTCCCTGCTTATCTGTTCGCGACGAACGTTGGGCGGCGCTTACCAAACCCGACACTTCACATTGTGCCAACGGCTTCGGGCGGAATGGACTGGTCTCCCTGGCCGAGGATTTAGCAGCTTTCTTCATAACCCAGAATGCTCTCGTGGTTGACGTGACCGCACTAGAATTTTAAGCTGTTCGAGTCGCGCTAGTGACTTATGAGAGTATTAGACGAACGCTCAGAAAGTCGTGGCGTGCTGATGAGCGTAATCTAGCCTAGGAATCAATCCTCACACTTGCCGTGGGAGTGTCATATCGTTTCTCCTTTTCCTGTCGTGCGCTCAGATCCTGATTTTCAGCTTGGACACACTTTAATCAGAATGCTCCGTGGCGACGGTTTTACGGAAGCGGTTTGTGACCCCGCATTCCCACTTTCGAAACACAGCTGAGCGCGATTTGGCAGCAGAACGCGTTGCGTTGGTATTTTAAGGAATTGTATGGGTGCCGGTCATTTAGAAAGCAATGGCAAGCTACTGAACGTAAACTTCAGTCAAGATATCACAACAGCAAAACAATGCTGGTGTTGACTGCAACATCCTGTAAAGAAAATGCAACTAACATGTTTAACTTAACATTCTTTAATCGCTGGTGGCTATCCCACAATAAGTTTGTGGACATACTATACCATGTTTAACTTAACATGCTTTAATCGCTGGTGGCTATCCCACAATACGTTTGTGGACATACTATAACATGTTTAACTTAACATGCTTTAATCGCTGGTGGCTATCCCACAATATGTTTGTGGACATACTATACCATGTTTAACTTAACATGCTTTAATCGCTGGTGGCTATCCCACAATAAGTTTGTGGACATACTATACCATGTTTAACTTAACATGCTTTAATCGCTGGTGGCTATCCCACAATAAGTTTGTGGACATACTATACCATGTTTAACTTAACATGCTTTAATCGCTGGTGGCTATCCCACAATAAGTTTGTGGACATACTATGCCATGTTTAACTTAACATGCTTTAATCGCTGGTGGTGGCTATCCCACAATAAGTTTGTGAACATACTATAACATGTTTAACTTAACATGCTTTAATCGCTGGTGGTGGCTATCCCACAATAAGTTTGTGGACGTGTCATGAGAAAGGGAACATTGTTGAATGTCGTCACTACGGTAAAGCTGGAGCAGAGGAGAGGTAGGGGGAGACGAATGAACTAACTTTATTTTCAAAGAGTTAAGAATTGGGCCGTCTAAATAGAGACGATAGTGTGCGGTTTGGCATCATGGCATGGAGGAATATCAACATCAGAAAGGAGTGCAGCACACGAGACACAATGCTGTGCACAGACATGATGACCTTCGTCAGACTTTGGGATATTGAATCGGAAGTCCAAGCCATAATATATAGTAAACATAACACTTGACATAACACTACACAAAGGCTTTCGATAAAGTGAGACATGTCGACATGGTAAGGATGCTTGAAGATCTACAAATTGATGGAAAAGACCTTAGACTTGTAAAAAACATATATTGGAAACAACAAGCTGCCATAAGAGTTGATAATGAAGTAGGCCAATATCATCCTATTAAGAGAGGTGTGAGACAGGGATGTGTAATGTCTCCAGATCTGTTATCCCTGTACAGTGAAGGTATTTTCAGAAATATTGAAAATATGGAAGGAATCAACATTGGGGGACGATGCATCAATAACATTAGATATGCAGATGATACAGTCTTGATTGCAGACAATGAACAGGACCTGCAACATTTAGTAGATGCTGTTGTTACACACAGTGAACAACGAGGGTTAGAATTAAATTGTAAAAAGACACAGATTATGATCGTCACTAGGAAGAACGAAATACCACAATGTAATATACAAGTAAATGGGAATATTCTTCAACAAGTGAATAGGTACAATTATCTCGGAACAGTAATAACATCTGATGGGAGATGCCTAGAAGAGATTAGAACAAGAATCGCCATGGCAAAAGTAGCCTTTAGCAAGATGAAAAACATACTGACCAATAAAAAGATGTCAATTGAAACGAGAAAAAGAGTGTTGAGGTGCTACATAGAACCTGTACTTTTATATGGATGTGAAGCTTGGACAATGAGCAGTCAAGCTGAAAAACATCTGATGGCTGTAGAAATGTTGTTTCTGAGGATAATGCAAAGTATACCATGGACAGCCAGAAAGACCAATGAACAATTCCTTCAAGAAACAAATGAAGATCGTAAACTGATTAGAGACATTAGACGCAGACAGTCAAAAGTTTTTGGGTATGTTATGAGAAGAAATGAATTGGAGAACTTGGTGACAACTGGTCAGATCAAAGGGAACAGACCAAGAGGAAGACCTAGAAGCAAATAACTGGATGGCTTGGCCTCATGGCATGGTCGAGACAGAAACACGGAGCTGATCCACGACTCTGGTGATCGAGTGAGATGGCAAAACAACCGCCCACGCTTTCCGGCATGGCACATGATGGATGGATGGTATTTGATATGCATGCGCATATGCTTTTTGACATCTTGAATCGATTTATCAGTCTATTGTGCCATTTGTGTGTGTGTGTGTGTGTGTGTGTGTGTGTGTGTGTGTGTGTGTGTTTAAATAGTTTATAACATTAATTATGTAAGCAAACGATTAATTTATTCATCCTTCTTGGATCGGAAGCGAGCACTGGGGTTCGTCACCTGGATGGCCAACTCCTGGGCTCACTCAACAATGTCTAACCTATTCCTGCTGGAGACATGGTGTGTAATCTCAGCTGAGAATACGCAGTTCTATCTGGGCAGACGTGTTCGCACATCTTCCATGAACACAAACAACAACAACAACAACTCAATTGTTAACACTTACTTTCCCCCAATCTTCTTCTTCATCAGCGTTCCGAGCCATTGAGGTTCTTTGCTGCAGATACAATCCGTCTCCATTCGTCTCTCTGGTTGACCTTCTCTTGCCAGTCGTTGATTCTAAGTGCTTGTAGGTCCGTATGTATATATATATATATATATATATATATATATATATATATATATACCGTCTTCTTTGTCTACCTCGGGGTCTACGGTCATTTATTTCCTGAGTGTAAGCGAGTTTTGTTTCCCTATTATCTTCTGTTCTGTCTATATGCCCCAGCCATTGTAGTCTATTAGCCTTCATGATACCAGTGATTAGCGCAATAGAATGTACAATTTATTGCCTGTTTAACACACATAAAAAACGAATAGTTACATTTGCTGAAGCAGATTATATTCGTATGCCCAAATCATTTGTGTGTAAACTAACAAAAACATATTGCTAATCATTTTAATTTTACCATGGTAGATAGTATGCATGACTGTGGGAATATGTGTGTAGTATATTTCAGCTTGAAAGATTCATTGTTTCGCTTTGTTTTATGTTGAGTGACTTCTACAGCGTGTGCCTGACAAGATGCAGCAAAATCGGTTATCCAATAAATTACGCAACACTTACATTTAATTCTTAATATAATTATTACTCATGGTTTAAAAAAAAAGAAACAACTTATTATTAATAACTCTTTAATGTAATAGTTATTCCTTGATTTCTTCAATGTTCTTCAACAGCTTTTCTCTGTTCAATGCAATGCGCTATTCACGTCTGCGACCAGCCACTTTAACCTTCTGTCTACGAGCCTCAGTCTTATCACTAAGAATGTTAGATCTGGACTTCTCAGACTTTCTCTTGTGGCTGAACTCCATCAGTACACGCTTGTTCTTGAAGCCATTACCTTTGCACTCATGTAGAGCTCGTGGTACAAATAAATATCAATTGTGGATCCCTTTAAGGCCAACAAAACAATTAATTAATAAATATACATGTAATGTTTTGGCCCCGGTCTCTCTGGCCGAGGGGTTACACGACCTTCTCCGTAATCTCGTTTATCACGCAGCGTCTCGTAGCAGGGCGAGAGCTGGGAGCGGATTCGACCCCCGCTGGTGACTTGCGGGATAAATGAGCCGGCCGCTCAGAAAGCAATGGCAAACTACTGAGCGTAATCTTTCCAAGAAATCAACAATATGCTGATTTTGACAGCGATGTCCTGTAAAGGAAATGTTTGGCACTCATGGAAGTCGGGGTAAGACTTAGAGACTAGAGGACGCACTAGACAACGTAAACAAAAATTGAATGCTGTAGTTACCGACCGGGATTCGAACCTGTCACCTCCAAATGACGACAGCGCCTCGCTGCAGGAAGAAGTATACTTCGACGCATGAACAACTAGACATCGCCGAAAAAAAAAGATGTCTTCATTAGCCAGGTATATAATCCCCATGAACCCACAACTATTGAATATGGAGAGAATTCTTATCCAACCATTGACATAGCACCATAGGTCTCAGAAATGTATATGAAAGTAGCATAGGCCAAATAACAAACACACTAACACATCAGACCGTAATGCTGTGTCAGTATAGTAACGAACATTTAAAGAAGAGAAATAATTGGACTTTTCAAGCGACATTTTTTATGTCAGTGCTAGTGAACAGTTATTTGGTGATTCGGGATTAAGTTTGGATAGCCGTCTCTGCACCTTGGTCAGATCAAGTACAGATAAATCCACACTTTAATCTTATAATCTTAGAAAAAAAAGTCGGGAAGTGACGTAGACTCGAAAGGACGATCATTGGCCTTTCATTTTTTTTTTTTTTTTTTTTAAAACTTTTATTGAGTGTTAAGAAAACATTTGCATTTGTATTGTTCGTGTTGTTACAGAGCGTTGCATGTGGAAGTGTAGGTGACATATGCGCAAATTTTTACAACATTTGTTTCAACATTTTTACATTTGAAATGGGGGGTAACGAAAAACGAGTACAAACAACAACAAGACGGTAGTATACCATTATTTTCCCTCTGCCACCCTTTCACCTGTCAGCTCCAACCCCACCAATACCATCATCACCACCTGGTAATGAGGACAAGGGCAGTAAAACTTGTTAGAACCGACCGGTGAAGGCAGCAGCAGCATCAAAACCAACAGTATCGAAAAGGTGGGGGGGGGGGGGGGGGGGGGTTGTCAAGGAGTATCCTAGTTTACAATGCAGGAGGGGTAGTTGTTGCATTTGTATTGTTTGTGTTGTTACATGCGTACTGTGTGTTCAGTATTTGTGTGCGTGTTTTTACAGAGCGTTGCATGTGGGCGTGTAGGTGACATATGCGCAAAAATTACAAATATTTTATACATTTAAACATTTCTCCATTGACATTGTTGTAAGGAAATATTTTAAATCAAAAGCGTGATGGTAGCGGGCTGTTATTATTTTCCCCTGCCGCCCCGCTCTCCTGTCAGCTCCAAAAACTCCTACCAAGTACCATCACCCTCGGTGATGATAAACATGGCGGTGCAGAACTGAAACAAAACGGTGAGCGCGGCAGCAGTAATAACAATCACAGTATCAAAAGGTGGGAAAGGGGGATGTGATATTAATAATGATTACGATGATAATAATGCAAATAACATCCAAATACATGAATAATATTATAATGACAAGGAATAAAACTGCTAAGGGTGATAAAATTAAAGGCAATGATAATAACTAACAGCAATGATAATAATATAGTGAAATACTAGTTAAACATGTGATTTCATGTGTTAAAATGATTTTCTTAGGAATGGTGTTTACATGAAATACATCTTATAATAATAATTACTAGGAATAAAAACTACTAAGGGTGATAACAGCAATGATTTTCTTAGAAATTGTGTTAAATTATGGCAGGTACATACAATAACAATTCCATCCTGCACCCTTTAATAATATAGTAGGTGTAAAAAGGAGTTGGTTATCTTTTTCTCCTTGCTAATTTTTTTTGGTCTTATTTGTAAGGGTACATTCATTTTTTCCCTTCCTTTTATTTTTATTTTTATTTTTATTTATTTTTTTTTAAAACTTATTGTAAAAAGTAAAACAAGCATCAGTATTTGCACACAATTTTCCAATCTTTACATTTGTGTTTCCCTTGCCACCCTCTCACCAATTTGGTTCCACTCCACCAATGCCCTGCCACTCCTCTCTGGGCAATGATGGTAAAGGCAGGATAGATATTTGAACCAAACCGGTGTGGGTATCAGCAAAGGCAGCAACAAACCATGAGCAAGGGGATGGGGGGCACATGGGAAAGGGATTTTTGTTTATTACTAATGATGACAATAATAATACTGACAAGAAGAGACATTACTGAGGGTAATAATAGCCAATATAAAAAACTAGCAATGGTAATAATGGTTATGAAAATGATAAACTTTTTGCAAATTGTGGTTTCCATTTGCTAGGATGATTTTCTTTGGAATGGTGTTAACATAGCATAGCAGTGTACATACACAAGCCAAATATAGTTTTTAATAATAGTTGTAGTACAGGGAGTTGGTTTTTTTTCCCCCTCATTCCCTCAATCATTTGTATTTGCACAAATTTATTTCAGTATTATTGATTTGGTATTTATTCCTTCAACACTCCCTCACATGATTCAAAAGGGGTGACAAGGAGAAAGGGAAATCTTTACATTTTTGTTTACTTTGCCACACTCCCACTAATCGCTTTCACTCCAATGCCCCTCCGACCACCCTTAATGATGGTGCAGGCAGGACAAATGTTTGAACTGACCAGTGGGGGTGGTAGCAAAGGCAACAAACCATAAGCAAAATGGGGCACTAGGGGAGATGGAGTTGTAAAATAATAATGATGATATCACTAATACTTATAACATTAATGATACTAAGGATAATAAGGTAGATACTGAATACAAAGAAAAGGGGGAATCTTTACATGTTCCCCCCCCCCCCACTATACTCTCCTCAACTGGTTTCACCCCACCAAAACCCTCATGCCAACTCTTAATGATGGTACAGGCAGGACAAGTGTATGAACCAACCAGTTGGGGTAGCAGCAAGGGTAACAAAACATAAGCAACAGGGAGCGCAGGGGAGATGAAGTTGTAAAATAATAGTGATGATATCAATAATACTTGTAAAATCACAGATACTAAGGATAATGGGGTAAGTATTGACTGCAAGGATAGGGGAAAGTCTTTACATGTTGTTCCCTCTCTACTCTCCCACCGATTGGTTTCAATCACCAATGTCCCCATGACCACTCTAATGATGGTACAGGCAGGGCAAATGTTTGAAACAAAATAGTGGGGGTAGTAGCAAAAGCAACAAACCTTAAAACAAAGGGGGGGGGGGGGGACATGGGGGATGAAGTTGTAAAATAATAAAGGTGATATCATTAATACTTATTAAATTAATTTTACTAAGGATAAAAGGGGTTGGGTAATGATAGTAAAAAATAAAAATGATAATGATAGTGATAATAATAATAATAATAAAGAAAACAATAATAATGATAAAATAATAATAATAATAATACTATAATAGATATGTGATTTCCTTTACTAAAATGATAATCTTAGTTGTGGTGGTAGTTTAGCACACCAAATTCATTTGTATCAAACATTCCATAATTAGTACATTGGAATGGGAGGAGTTAAGTTTTCTTTTCTCTTTTTCCCTTTTTCCCCTTATCTATAAGGGTGAAACCATCATTTTGAAACAAAGAAAACAAGCATTTGTACTTCCACTGTTCTTTACATAAGGGATTTTCCATTGGTCTTTTGACCATATGTGATCTTTTTAATCATTCACTCCCAGTTTCTTCTTTCTTTCTCTCACTCATGTATACCAAAATTACCAAAAAATTACCAAAATTACCAGAGTTGGTATACCATTTATACCAACTCTGGAAAGAGTTGTGATATTTTGTGCGTGATCATAAATGATATTAAGTGTGTGTTATATGTGCGGTGTTTGTATCTGGCTGAGTTTCTACATGTCCATATGAGCTGTCTATAGTAAGAAAGAGCTGTCAGTAGTTTTGTATGTGTGTCTTTTGCTGATTTTGGTATAATGTTGAGAAAAATTGCTTTATATATGTCAGTTTGTTTGCCTGTGTGCGTTTGTATGAGGTGTTGGAGTGTTGCGCGTATGGCTGTGATTGTTGGACATGTATAATAAATGTGTTCCTCTGTCTCTGTTGTGTTATTTCTACATAGCTGACACTGTGATATTTGTTTGAATTTGTATGCTTCTGTCTGTGTTGTTGGTGTCATATTGTATAACAGTCTATATGTGATCTCTCTAGCTTTTGGTGTTATGTGTTTGTTGTGTAGGTTTGAAAAGGTGCATGTGAAGTCAGACATGAAGTATTTGTGTCCTCTTTTAATCCTAAGTTTGAGTGATGGTGCTTGCTCTCTAACTAAATGTTTGTATATTTTGTGTGTTGTTTGCTGTATTAACTGTTCATGTCCTTGTATTGCCTGTATGCATGTCTGGTAGAATGTTGGCAGTGTTTCCTGGTAGTGTGCAGTTGCATTGTTAAGAGGTGTGAGGTGTTTTATGTTGTGTGCTATATAATATAAAGCTAATCTATGTTGTTCTGGATGTCTGATGATTTTACCTATGTGACTGATTCTAAGTGACAGTATTTTTGTGTGGATGTCCTGTAGTGCAATTCCCCCCTGTAGTTTGTCCTGCATGAGTGTTTTGTGATGTATGCTGTGTATTGTATTGGTGAAGATGAAGCGTCTGATTTGTATGTTTATGTCTGTGACGGTCTGTTTGGGAGGGTTTAGTACTGTCGCTAAGTATAATATTTTGGGTATTATGTATGTGTTGACTATTGTGCTTCTACCAAATATTGTGGATGTTTTGTTCCTATACCTGTGTAACATGTCTGTGATCTGTTCAGTCAATGAGTGCCATGTCTGTTTGTGTGTTTTTGTGGGATCACATGGGAATGTGATCCCATACAGCTTCATGGTGCCTGTGTGTCTCAGGTCTGGAGGGAAATCAGACTTTTGTTTCCACTTTCCTAGTCCCATTATCTGTGATTTCTGTATATTTACTTTGGCTCCACTGCCTTTTCCAAAATGGGTAAAGGTGTGGAGTATGTTCCTTATTGAGATGTTGCTAGTGGGGAAGAAGGCAGTGTCATCTGCATAAGCGACAAGCTTCTGCTCTCCTATCCCATGTAGGAAGATTCCTTTAATACTTGTGTCTTGTCTTATCTTCTCTAGTAAAGGCTCTAAGGTGAGCACATACAGTAGTGGTGATAAGGGACATCCCTGTCTTACAGATCTAGTGAGCCTGAAGCTATCTGTCAGTGAGTGGTTGAGTCACCAACACTTTGCTCTCAGGGTTTTTGTACAAGATCTGTATCCACTGCCTGTAGTACTCTCCTATGTTACAGTGTTCTAGAGTCATATGCAGGTAAGTGTGGGAAATTCTGTCGAAAGCCTTCTCTTGATCCAAGGACAAGATGGAGGATGGACAATCTTTCCTATGTGTATATTTAATTATATCTCTAATGAGGTGGTTGTGTTTGTGTATATTTCTGTCTTTGACACTGCACTGTTGGTCGGGGTGTATGAGTGTTGGCATGAAGGGTTTGAGTTTGTTGGTAAGTGATTTGGCAAGTATCTTATAGTCTGTGTTGAGTAAGGAAATTGGTCTGTAGTTCTTCAGTTGTGTTTTGTCGGTGTTGTCTTTGCGTATGAGTGTGATGTAGGACATGTTACAGCTTTCAGGTAATTGTTGTTTGTCAAAGGCTTCCTGATAGACTTTGAGGAGAAGATTGCCTAGGATAGGAAAGAAGTGTTGGTAGAATTCTACTGTCAAACCGTCTGGTCCTGGAGATTTGTCTTTGTTTAGTGTGCTCAGTGCCTGTGTTATGTCTGCCAGTGTCAGCTCTGTGTCCAGTGTTTCTCTGTCTGTGTCAGGTAATTTCTTTGTGTACTGTAGGAAGTTGTCTTGTATGTGTGTGTCTACTGCCTCTGCTGTGAATAGATGTTTGTAGTGTTGCTGGAAAGCGGTCCCTATGTGTAGTTTTTCTGTCTGCATGTTTCCTTGCATGTCTGATATTTGGCTTATTTGTCTCCTATGCTGTATATTCTGCTCTATTGCCATGTATTGTCTACTTGCTGACTCTTGTGTAATAGTGTTGAGCTTTGTTCTGAGAAGAGCACCCAAATTTCTGTGTTGTTGGTGTTCTTCTAGCTGTGCTTCAAGTGTGTGTAAATGAAGTGCATCTATGTCTGTCTGTTTTGTTAGTCGTATGGCTGTCTGTATAATGCGCTCCTGTGTTATTCTGTCTTTGTGAATCATGGTTGCTAAATGTTGTGTTCTGCTTTGTATCGTGCTTTTTAGCAAGTCCCAGTATTGTGTGATGTTCTCAGTCGGTATATTGTCTGTGTATGTGTGTATGAGCTGCGTCATATATTGTACATATCCTGCGTGTTTCAGAAGTGTACAATTGAACTTCCAGTGTGGTGACCGTTTGTGCGGCTGCGTGTCTGTGCTCTTTGGGCTAATGTGTACAAGTGTACCTTTGTGGTCTGTGAAGTCTAGTGTTTCTCGTAGGTGTTGGGTTTTTAATATGTGGTGTGTTGCGGGTGTGTAGAATATGTCTAATCTGGATGATCTGTTGTGTGCTTTGTTTGTGTATGTCGTTTCTCTGCTGTCGGGGTGTGTTTGCCTGAATGCGTCTGTGAGGTTGTGTGTGTCGATGATGTTTAGCAGTGTGTCTAGTTGATGTATGCTGTCCTTGCCGGTCCTTCTCAGCTGTGTTCTCACTTCACCTCCTACCACATCCATTCCTTCAAGAACACAGTTGAAATCACCGGCAAGAACAATATTTTGTCCCCTGTATGTCTGTGTTAATAAATCGTCTAACTGTTCATAAAATTATGGTTGATAATTGTAGTTTGGTGGTGCGTGTATGTTAACAATAGCATACGTGTGTGCTTCGTTTTTTACCTCAACTGTAGAAATCCTACCATGTGGGTCTCTGTGTGACCTAAAAATGGTCCATGTGTCGGAAATTTGTAGGATCGCTGTCCCTGACCCTGTGTTGTTTTCCGCCAAACTGAATGACGAATTTTTTAATCCTAGCCGTGTTACCAATTCAGCTGGTTCGACATCTGTTTGGATATTTGTTTCTTGTAATAACAGAAAATCCGGCTTGTATTTGTGTATGAGATTGACTATTTGTTTTAATTTCATTCTCATACCACGAATATTTAAGCTAATTAAACATAAATCGTCAGCCATTTTAAAAATTAAAAATAAAACAACATGATGGTTAAGTTTAAGTGATTACCTTTATCTTTCCTGTAGTAATTTAATTCTGGGTTGTGTCTTCGGGTTTGATGGTATGATTGTAGTTTCTGTTTTCCTCGTGGTCTTCGTCGGTGTCTTTGGCCTTTCAAAGACCAGTCAAAAATATTACAAACAGCATCAAGCAGACGTCTTATATTATTTGTATTATTCCATAAAAGATATGACAGCGTATTATCAAAATGTGATGTTTAAAAAACGGTGTAACTAAGAAATATATCAGTTGTGTTCACTCACTGTTTATTTTTCTTTAACGTTTTTAACTTGAAATAATGAGGAATGGCATTAAAGGTTGATTTATAAATGAAACTAACGAAAAGTTAACAATGTAATTGCCAGGACCGTAAATGCTAGAAATATTTTTAGACTGGGTAATGTCCCTTAATAAGTTAAGTAGTTATGTCCCATGGTATTATTTAATTTAGTCGGTTGCTTTTTTTATGTAGTTTCTCCCGAAGTTGTTTGAACAATATTGTTTATTAATTCGGTCACCACTCAATAATTATGCTAGCCTTTTGTTATGATAATCTGGGTATGCTAGTTATAAAAAGTAAGAAATAAACATGCGAAATGCCATTTAATGAATTTTTATCCTGTGTATATTATTTGGTTTTGATTATGATGATGAGTGTTAGTAGTAGCAGTCTTTTTTTTTTTTTTTCATGATGGGACACATACTGACCAATGGAAAGTTATTGTAAGCAGAAAACCTGGTAAACATTTGATGGCCATGGAGATGTACTTTCTGAGAAAATGCAAAGAATACCACATACAAACAGGAAAAAAAAACAATCAGCAAGTCCTACAAGAAAGAAATTAAAACCATAAACTGATTAGATAAATTAAACGTAGACGGGCAAGATTATTTGGGCACGTTATTGATAGAAAAAAAAAATTAAAAAAATTCTAGCAAGTTAGTAACAATCTTCAAGATTTTGGTGGAAAGAACAAAAGGAAGGCAGAGAGACAACTATCTGGATGGTTAAAACACGTGAGTGACATAATTTAGATCCCCGACTCTGGTGATGGTGTGAGATGGCTAAACATGGCCGAACATGATTATTTACATTACACATGAACATGACAAACAAAACTCATCCATCCTTTCATTCAGTAGCATGCTCTTTGCAGAACCTCGCTCCCATAACAACCTTCCGGAAAACTTTTCCATCACAAGCAAGATGTCCCGCGTCCGATACACTCATCTGGAGATCAAAACGAAGCTACAGAAATGAAAAGTAGTCATGCTTATATTTATAGAGCTCCCATTGATAACGTCATAGGAATCGTCGCTGGAGCTAAGGAGTTCATCCTTTGTGCGAAGCTTGCGGAAGACTCCGAGACAATTGAGATAAAGTCGACCCTCTCGCCTTTAAACCATGCATTCCTTTTTTTTTTTAAATCCCGCATTCTCCACCGAGTTTCGGACCTTGTGTGTAACCGACGGCAGAATACAGAACCACCTGTACCGCCATGAGGAGCAGTATCAGCGAAGTCGTACACTCAACGGCCAACTTGTCTAGTCGTGTGTGTGCCGGGTTGACAAACACAGCTGAGAGTTCGAGAAGTATTGCTTTACAGTTGTGAGACAAGGGGTATGCATCACCTCCAGGTCTGTGCAATGTTTATTCAGAGAACACATTCAAACAGTTAAAAGAAGAATGGAATCACATTAAATATGTTGCATGTGCCTTGCATGACGCCGCCAACAACACCAAGTCACGTGTAGATTTTCTAGGGAATTTTATGATCAGCAGTTTGCCGTTGCCAGCTCCATGGCGAAGCGGTTACAGGCGCAGTTCATAATCCCGCATACCGCGTTCGAAACAGAGCTGCAGCCGATTCGGAAGCCTTGCGTTGGCTTCCAGTACAACGGTATGAGTGTCATTCGTTCAGAATGCAATGACAAAGCATTTTTTTTTCATATCCTTTTACAGGACATCGCTGACAACACCAGCATTTTACTGCTGTTGTTGTTGTCTTGGCAAGTTTACGTTCAATAGTTTGCAATTGATTTCTGATCGACCGGCTCCCATACAAATTCGTTAAAACACTGTCTGCTGCCAAATCGCGCGTGGCCGTGATTCGAACGCGGGTAAGCGGGATTACGAATCGGCAATGATAAACTACTGAACGTAAATTTGCCAGTCATCACGAACAGCCAAACAAATGCTGGGGTTCACTGCAACCTTCTGTAAAGACTATGTAACTAACATTTTTAATTTTAAGTTCGCCATTGCTTTTTGAACGAGAAGTCAACCTCCAAATCCAGTTGACCGGTGTAGGGATTGAACCGCCGTCAGGGCACCGGAAATTTAAGCGCAAGCGCATTAACCCAGCGACACAAATAGTTTTTAATTTGATATTGGAGGAGTAGCAATAAACAGCAACAGATACACTGACGATTGTTTTATTATCCGAACCATAGCGGAGTTAATTGTAAACATTAGGCGATCAATATGACTGGATATAATAATAAAGTAAACAAAAACTGACAGCACCAAGCCACTTTTGAATATTAATGTGAATGGAAAGCCACATGTGCAAGTCAACAGTTATTCTTACCTATATCAATTAAGAGCACACGATGATATGCGAGAGGCAGAAATATGTAAGAGAATATGTGTGTTGTGTGTGTTTGTGTGTGTGTGTGTGTGTGTGTGTGTGTGTGTGTGTGTGTGTGTGTTTAGTTTAGCAGGGGTGAATGGATACGAGCGCTCGTTCTTAAACATCCAGTGTGCTGATGCTAAAGTTCGACCCCTATTCCGGACAGTTGGACTAAAATGTTGACTTCTCGTCCTTTACTTGCGGACTCCAAGTACAAGTACGTCTGATGTCAGAGTGCGTTCGCCTGATGGAGAGGGACACTGATAAAAAGATAAAAGCTAATCCACACGCAAAATTCAGCCAAGTATTACTAAAAGTAGTTTTTTGTGGACAACGTTTGTGTTTAAAGCTAGCGAGCGCAACAACAACGACAAACATGCAACAATATGAACCAGATTCGTGTATCAAATACATTTAAATTACCAATTACAATTAATAGCCATCAAGTGTTATGTTGACTATATATTATGGTTTGGACTTCCGATCATATATACCCAAAGACTAGCGAAGATGATCATGTATGTGCACAGACTTGTGTATCGTGTGCTGCCACTCCTTTCTGATGTTGATATTCCTCCATGCCATGTTGCCAAACAGACCAGCATTGTCTCTCTTTAGACGAGCCTGCGTGCCCAGTTCTTAATCCCCTTTAAAATAAGTTTGTTCGCTCGTTCGTTCGTCTCCCTCTGCCTTTCCTCTGCTCCAACTTTACCGTCGTAACGGCAATGTTCCATTTCTCATGACTCGGCCACAACCTTATAATGGAATGACCGCCATCATCGATTAAAGCTGGAAATCAGGACGTGAGCGCACGGCAGGATAAGAACAAATGGGAAGTCCCTCCCCCGAAGAGTGTGAGTATTGTAATGAACGAGAGGAACTCGTTGAGGGGGAAGTGTGCCAGCTTCTGACGACAGCAGACCTGCTGTGGGCTCGTCCAGCAGTGGATTTTCTAGCAGTGAACATGGATTACGTATGTCCGTGTATCAAAACTTATTTTTTTCTTTTTTTTTTTAATTTTTGTAAGTACGCGCGGCTCCCCAGTGCCCAGAGCCACTCCATGAGCTTCCATGTCCCTGTGTGTAAAATAACGAGAAAAAGATTGTTGAAGTGCTATATACATACAGGCGGATCCCTCTGTCAGATAAATCCGCACGTTGATCTCAGCTAACAGACCGATTTTTAGAAGGTGATTGATCTTTTTTTTTTTTTTTGGCCTTTTAACGGCACTGTTTTTTTTCCCCGTCCACCCTCATGATTTAGAGAGAGAGAGGGGGGGGGGGGGGAAGTGGTGCAAAGTTATAGCTTTTTATTTCATACACGCTGAAATAACATGTATGATGTTGATTTTACACTATCATCAAGTACAGTTCAAACAAACAAACAGACAGACATAGGTGGTTAAAGCGTTACAATAAGTACAGAAGAATGTAACTAGAAATATAAGAAAATGAAAAGTAAACAATTGAAAAAATCTAAACAATTCAAAGCTGCTATTCAGTATATCTAATCCTGCTGCAGTTGTTGATGTGTTGTCTTCTGTGCTGTCTCTGATGTCAGAGTCATATTTCTAAAATATGTAGCAATTGAACTGACATTAATTATATCCGTTTGACAAATACCTGCAACAGATTTGGTCGCAGATATCTTTTCGCATTTACCAACCTTTCGTGACATCTAACTTAGAAAAAGGCTTCCAGCGGCCTGCCAAAAAATTAAAAAGAAACGTGAGTAATAAGCAATGATATCAAGTTATACTAAAAATATATATTATGCCAGTAAAGATAGGAAAGCAGATTATAAAAATATTTTTTTTGTTGTTGCGTATCCCTTACGGGACGTTGCAGTCAACACCAGCATTTTCAGCTGCTGTTGATGTACTAGGCAAGTGTTACGTTCAGTAGTTTGCCATTGCTTTCTGAACGACCGGTCTCTATACCTTTTTCGAAAAAACCAGCACCGCCGTGTTTCGAACCCGGGTATACGGGCTCACAAACCGCGTTCGCAAGCCCTTCAGCCGCTAAAAACCAAATAAATAATATAAATACTTGTTTCAATAGGCTGTTTATTTTTATTTTTTTTAACATATATAACTTAAAGTACAATAAATGGCAGAAAAGGTTTATTTGTAAATCTTCTTCTTCTTCTTTCGTTCGCCTAAAATATGTTTATAACTGCAATGTTGTCTCTTGTATGAATCTAACAGTCTTTTTTAGTTCATTCAGCGGTCCATAGAGTTTATCTTCCACTGTTGTCTCTCTAGGCCAGAAGGTTCGCCTGGATATGTTGTAGTTTGGGCAATCCTGGAGTATGTGCTCTGCTGTCTGCGACGCCAAACCACATGTGCACATGGCTGAGTCACCAATCTTGAATTTTGTATACATGTGGTTGCGTAATCTATTGTGTCCTGTTCTGAGGCGCAGAAGAATGACCTGTTCTGGTCTGTCCATATCGTGGTAGTCGTCTTGAGTAAGGTTTGGTGGCCTTCTGACTGATTTGATAATTCTTTTCTTTTGGTGGTATGTAATAGGCACATCTGGTTGTTCTTCTTGTGCTCCTTCCTTAGCCAATAGATCAGCTCTGTCGTTTCCGGGGATTCCACAGTGGGATGGTATCCACTGTATGGTGATCTTACGATGACTGCTAAGTTCAGAAAGCAGTGTCCTCAGAACTGGCAATTTCCCAGACAGGAGCGCCTCTATTACGGATTTTGCATCTGTCAATATCACCACAAGTTGTGTACCATGGCTGGTATTTTGTAATTTCTCTGTGGCTATCTTGATTGCCTCAATTTCAGCATCATAATTATGGGCAGTACTTTCCTGTTGGAATTCTGGCCGTGTCTCTAGTATTATTTGGGTATTCTATATACACTCCCGCTCCTCCATTTCGAACAGCATTTTGTGCTGACCCATCTGTGTAGACTCGGATCCAGAGGTCCTGTGGGTATTCGTCATCAAGGAAATGTTAAGAAAGTTATTGCCACAATTGTAATTGTTAGAAATATCTTTAGATTAAGTAATGTCCCTTAATATGTTAAGTCGTTATGTCCCATGCCTTAATTTGATTGTGTGTGTGTGTGTTTCTTTTATTTATGTGGTCTCTCCCGAAGTTGATTGAACAGAATTGTTTATAAATTCGGTGACGACACAGCAGTTATGCTTGCCTGTTGTTATGATAATCTGGGCATGTTCTAAATAAAGAAAATAAGAAAATAAAAAGGCGAAGTACCATTTTATTGTTTCTTATCATGTGTATAGTATTTGGTTTTGATTAGGTAGTAGCAGCAGTCAGATGGGTAGACAATGTAAAGAAAAAGGAATACTGTATCTAATACACAACCTTGTCTGACGCCCTTCTTTATACACTAAAATGTTCCCACAAGGTTGTTGATTCTTATGGCTGCTGTTTGCTGCCAATATATGTTCTTTATTATTCGCAGATCTCTGTCGTCAATGTTCATTTGTTCTGTGGAGGACTTTTGTGTTGGCATTCTGGCGACGGCATTATAGTTGCCACTATTCTTTGACAGAAAAATCTAGAAACGGAACAAACAACATCTAGAAATATCTAGACTTGTGTAGGTGAACGTCTAGAAAAACATCCGAATGGAAAAATGGCAGCCGATTCCATCAAAGATGGGCTGTGTGTTTCCTGGAGGACTTTTGTGTTGACATTATGGCGGCGGCATTATGCACAGTGTACCTGTGCGGGGTGTTGGTTGCCGAAACTCCTGTCTTTTCCACTTTTCACATTGGGCAGTCAGGGGCATTTTATGTGATATTCACTGGCACAGGAACGGAGCATAATGGGGACGACCAGTTGCTGTGAAGTTGGAACCGCGACTAACTTCTAGTAATTGTATTATTTCTTCATTCTTCACATTGTCAAATGTTTTTGTTTAGTCTATGAAGCATAAGTATAGATCTGTTTTTACTTCTATAGCTCTTTCTAAGAGTGTCCTGAGAATATATATATCCATCCATCCATCATGTGCCATGCCGGTAAGCGTGGGCGGTCATGTTCTGCCATCTCACTCGATCACCAGAGTCGTGGATCAGCTCCGTGTTTCTGTCTCGACCATGCCACAAGGCCAAGCCATCCAGGTACTTGCTTCTAGGTCTTCCCCTTGGTCTGTTCCCCTCGATCTTACCAGTTGTCACCAAATTCTCCAATCCATTTCTTCTCATAACATGCCCAACAAATTTTGACTGTCTACGTCTAATTTCTCTAATCAATTTACGATCTTCATTTGTTTCTTGAAGGACTTATTCATTGGTCTTTCTGGCTGTCCGTGGTATTCTTTGCATTTTCCTCAGAAACCACATCTCTACAGCCATCAGATGTTTTTCAGCCTGACTGCTCATTGTCCACGCTTCACATCCATATAAAAGTACAGGTTCAATGTAGCAACTCAACACTCTTTTTCTCGTTTCAATTGACATCTTTTTATTGGTCAATATGTTTTTCATCTTGCTAAAGGCTACTTTTGCCATGGCGATTCTTGTTCTAATCTCTTCAATGCATCTCCCATCAGATGTTATTACTGTTCCGAGATAATTGTACCTGCTCACTTGTTGAAGAATATTCCCATTTACTTGTATATTACATTGTGGTATTTCGTCCTTCCTAGTGACGACCATAATCTGTGTCTTTTTACAATTTAATTCTAACCCTAGTTGTTCACTGTGTGTAACAATCGCATCTACTAAATTTTGCAGGTCCTGTTCATTGTCTGCAATCAAGACTGTATCATCTGCATATCTAATGTTATTGATGCATCGTCCCCCAATGTTGATTCCTTCCATATCTTCAATATTTCTGAAAATACTTTCACTGTACAGGGAAAACAGATCTGGAGACATTACACATCCCTGTCTCACACCCCTTTTAATAGGCTGATATTGGCTTACTTCATTATCAACTCTTATGGCAGCTTGTTGTTTCCAATATATGTTTTTTACAAGTCTAAGATCTTTTCCATCAATTTGTAGATCTTCAAGCATCCTTATCATGTTGACATGTCTCACTTTATCAAAAGCCTTTGTGTAGTCAATAAAGCAAAGGTGTAGATCTTTGTTTACTTCTATAGAACGTTCGATTATGTTTCTCAGTATATACACAGCATTTACTGTACCCTTGCCTTCCACAAACCCACATTGTTCTTCTCCTATTTCAGGTTGTATTTTCCTCCTAACTCTTTGCATGATAATTCTTAGCAAAATCTTCGTGATGTGACTCATTATACTAATTGTTCGATGTTGATCACATTCCAAGGCTCCTGATTTCTTTGGGATTGCAATAAATACAGAATTACATAACTCCTGAGGTATATTTCCAGTATCATATATTGTATTAAGCAGACTGGTAACTTTATCTATTCCATATTCTTCTAAAGCATTAATCATTTCTGTTGTGACGCTGTCTGAACCGGGGGTCTTGCCAGATTTCATATGGTTAAGCGCATTCTGAACCTCCATCTTAAAATTGCTGGTCCTTCATTATTATTTTGACATCATACTGTTCGTCTCTGTTATCGTCATAAAGGTTTTTCACAGTAATCTGACCATTCATGTAAGATCTGATCTTTTTCTATTATGACTCTTCCATCTTTTGTCTTTAGGCAGCCTGCTGATGTACGTGTTCTTTGATTAGTAAGCTCCTGAATTCTTTTGTGCATTAGTTTCGCATTGTTACTGTTGTGTTGTTTTTCAATTTCTCTGCAATTTTTCTCAAGCCATGTTTCTTTTGCCTCCTTACATAAGGTTCTCACTTTTCTGTGAATTTCTTCATATTTGGCAGGATTATTTTTGTTCTGTCTTCTTGTTTCCATTAGTTGTAAAATTTCTTCAGTCATCCATGTCTTACGGCCCACTTTCTTTACTTTTGGAATAGTTTTTTCTGCTGCGCAACTGATTGAATTCTTCATCGTTTCCCATTGATCATCTACATCTTGAAACAGGATCTCTAGATCAGACAATATATCAAATTTGTTATTTACTTCTATGTTAAAATTATCTTGTATTTCTTTGTCAGTTTTCAATTTGCACAAGTCATATTTAGGGTTTCCTGATGTATACTTGACTTTCTTTAACTCAGTGTGCCTGTAATTAATCTATGATCACTGTAACAGTCTGCATTTGGAACTGTTTTTACGACTGTTAGCGCATTTCGAAACCTTTTGCTAATCAGGATGTAATCTATCTGGTTTTTAATCCTGCTGTCTGGACTCCTCCATGTCCATAATCTTCTAGGATGCTGTTTAAACCAGGAGTTTCCTACATCAGATGTTTTTCAGCCTGACTGCTCATTGTCCACGCTTCACATCCATATAAAAGTACAGGTTCAATGTAGCAACTCAACACTCTTTTTCTCGTTTCAATTGACATCTTTTTATTGGTCAATATGTTTTTCATCTTGCTAAAGGCTACTTTTGCCATGGCGATTCTTGTTCTAATCTCTTCAATGCATCTCCCATCATATGTTATTACGGTTCCGAGATAATTGTACCTGCTCACTTGTTGAAGAATATTCCCATTTACTTGTATATTACATTGTGGTATTTCGTCCTTCCTAGTGACGACCATAATCTGTGTCTTTTTACAATTTACTTCTAACCCTAGTTGTTCACTGTGTGTAACAATCGCATCTACTAAATTTTGCAGGTCCTGTTCATTGTCTGCAATCAAGACTGTATCATCTGCATATCTAATGTTATTGATGCATCGTCCCCCAATGTTGATTCCTTCCATATCTTCAATATTTCTGAAAATACTTTCACTGTACAGGGAAAACAGATCTGGAGACATTACACATCCCTGTCTCACACCCCTTTTAATAGGCTGATATTGGCTTACTTCATTATCAACTCTTATGGCAGCTTGTTGTTTCCAATATATGTTTTTTACAAGTCTAAGATCTTTTCCATCAATTTGTAGATCTTCAAGCATCCTTATCATGTTGACATGTCTCACTTTATCAAAAGCCTTTGTGTAGTCAATAAAGCAAAGGTGTAGATCTTTGTTTACTTCTATAGAACGTTCGATTATGTTTCTCAGTATATACACAGCATTTACTGTACCCTTGCCTTCCACAAACCCACATTGTTCTTCTCCTATTTCAGGTTGTATTTTCCTCCTAACTCTTTGCATGATAATTCTTAGCAAAATCTTCGTGATGTGACTCATTATACTAATTGTTCGATGTTGATCACATTCCAAGGCTCCTGATTTCTTTGGGATTGCAATAAATACAGAATTACATAACTCCTGAGGTATATTTCCAGTATCATATATTGTATTAAGCAGACTGGTAACTTTATCTATTCCATATTCTTCTAAAGCATTAATCATTTCTGTTGTGACGCTGTCTGAACCGGGGGTCTTGCCAGATTTCATATGGTTAAGCGCATTCTGAACCTCCATCTTTAAAATTGCTGGTCCTTCATTATTATTTTGGACATCATACTGTTCGTCTCTGTTATCGTCATAAAGGTTTTTCACATAATCTGACCATTCATGTAAGATCTGATCTTTTTCTATTATGACTCTTCCATCTTTTGTCTTTAGGCAGCCTGCTGATGTACGTGTTCTTTGATTAGTAAGCTCCTGAATTCTTTTGTGCATTAGTTTCGCATTGTTACTGTTGTGTTGTTTTTCAATTTCTCTGCAATTTTTCTCAAGCCATGTTTCTTTTGCCTCCTTACATAAGGTTCTCACTTTTCTGTGAATTTCTTCATATTTGGCAGGATTATTTTTGTTCTGTCTTCTTGTTTCCATTAGTTGTAAAATTTCTTCAGTCATCCATGTCTTACGGCCCACTTTCTTTACTTTTGGAATAGTTTTTTTCTGCTGCGCAACTGATTGAATTCTTCATCGTTTCCCATTGATCATCTACATCTTGAAACAGGATCTCTAGATCAGACAATATATCAAATTTGTTATTTACTTCTATGTTAAAATTATCTTGTATTTCTTTGTCAGTTTTCAATTTGCACAAGTCATATTTAGGGTTTCCTGATGTATACTTGACTTTCTTTAACTCAGTGTGCCTGTAATTAATCTATGATCACTGTAACAGTCTGCATTTGGAACTGTTTTTACGACTGTTAACGCATTTCGAAACCTTTTGCTAATCAGGATGTAATCTATCTGGTTTTTAATCCTGCTGTCTGGACTCCTCCATGTCCATAATCTTCTAGGATGCTGTTTAAACCAGGAGTTTCCTACAACCATTTCTTGTTCTTTTGCCCATTCTACAAGTCTGTATCCTCTTTCATTTCTCTCTCCCAAACCATGGTTGCCTACACTGCATCCACCGCCTTGCTGTCCTATTTTTGCGTTGAAATCACCCATTATGATATTTATTTCTGATTTTTTGCAGTTCTTCAAAGCAGACTCCACGTCATTATAAAATTCCTATATGCTTTCTTCACTGCTTTCACTTGTTGGGGCATATACTTGAATGACATTTATTTTAAAAGGTCTTCCGTTTAATTTTACTAATAGGACTCTGTCTGACACAGCATGATATCCTTTGACAGAATTTGATGTTTGCTTATCTAATATAATCGCTACACCTCTTTGCTGTTCTTCTCCCCCAGAGTAAATAATCTTACAATCCTCTCCTGTCCTCATCCCTGCTCCTTTCCATCTCGTTTCCGATACTCTTAATATGTTAATCTTCTCTCTCCCCATATATATATATATAACGTTGTTTGTGCCTTTTTCCTCCACAAATCCACACTGTTCATCACTAATTGTAGTTGTTTGAACATAATTGTTTATAAATTCGGTGACTACTCAACAATTATGATAGCCTGTTACTATGATAATCTGGAAAAGTTATATATATATATATATATATATATGCCGGTCTCTCTGGCTGTGGGGTTACAACACTTTCTCTCTGTAATCCCGTTTATCACGCAGAGTCTCGTAGCGGAGCGAGAGCTGAGGCGGTTCGACCCCCGCTCGTGACTTGCGGGATACTGAGCCGGCCTCTCAGAAAGCAATGGCAAACTACTGAGCGTAATCTTGCCAAGAGATCAACATACAGCTGAAAGATGCTTGTGTTGACAGCTAAGTCCTGTAAAGGATATGCTTAAAAAAAAAAAAAAAAAAAAAAAAAAAAATATATATATATATATATATATATATATATATATATATATATTATATAAACACACTACGTACCATTTTATGATTTGTTATCAGGTGCACAATATCTTGTTTTGATTATGATAATCAGCATTAGTATTAGCAGTCAGATCGGTAGAAAATATAAAGAAAATGGAATATTGTACCTTATAAACACTGCTAGAGACATATTTAAAATAAAACTCACGTTTAGCTTTTGTACAAGGATATATCCTGCTATGAAAGCAACAAAAGAAACATCTGTGATGCTAAATTAAAACAATGCCTAGACAATGATGTTTCGTCAATTCATGTAGTGAATTAGGATAACTATCTCAGAACTGGCATATCATCTGACGAGAGGTGCATTAAAGACATTAGATCAAGCATCGCTATGGCAAAGATGCCTTTTCCTTGTTGGAAGACATACTGACCAATAAAAGGCTGTCAACTGCAACGCGAAAAATAGTGTAAAGTGTTAATAGATCGTGTATAATTATAGTAAAATATAATCGTAGACTGATTAGAGAAATTAGACGTAGACAGTCAAAATTGTTTGGCCACGTTATGAGAAGAAATACATTGGATAACTTGATGACAACTTGCAAGATCGAGGGGAAGAGAACAGAGGAAGGCAGAGAAGTAAATACGTCGATGGCTTGGCCACGTGGTATGGTGTATGGTCGAGACACGAACACTGAGAAGATCCACGACTTTGGGATCGAGTAAGATGGGGAATCATGACCGCCCACGCTTATCGGCATGGCACATCATGAATGAATGATTATATGGATGTGATTCGTGTACATTTATATAGACGTGAATCGTGTAAAGTAAGCAGAATAGCTGGCAAACATATGATGGTAGTGGAAATGTATTTTCTGAAGAAAATGCAAAGGATACCATGGCTAGACCGGAAAAAAAATCAATGAGTAAGTCCTAAAGAAACAAATGAAATCATTAAACTGATTAGAGAAATTTGACGTTGACAGTCGAGATTCTATGGACACTTTATTAGGAGAAATAAATAAACTAGAAATGTTAGTAACAGTTGGAAAGACTGAAGGGAAAGAAATAAGGGCAAGGAAGAGAGATAAATATCTCGATGGCTAGACAACATGGCATAATCGAGACAAGAACACATTGTTTATCCAAGACTGGCGATCGTGTGAGATGGAAAAACAAGATCACCCATGCTTACCGATATGGCACAAGCTGATGACCAACAAATAAACAACAATGGAAAGTGGTCAGGCTTAGCTTTATAGCTCCGATACGGAGACTCCAATTTCTTTGCTTGTCTGTGCAATTATTGGGTGCTGTTTTCTTTGTGTATCAAAGCAATGGTCAGGGATCAATACATATCATTGGCTGCATTCACTTCTTTTTTATTCAAATCATTCTTTTTGTTTTGTTTTGTTATTTGTTTCAGTACAGCTTTTACGACCCCAGTTTGATAACAATGAAAAACATATGAAGAAGCAGATGCGATTTGTACGACCACACCATTATTGTGTAAATAAACAGTCGTGATATTCAGTTCCACGACTCTGATGATCGAGTGAGATGGCAGAACATGACCGCCCACGCTTACCGGCATGGCACATGATGGATGGATGGATATTCAGTTCAAATTACAGTCGGACATACTTTAAATTATTGTAGGAATATTTATGTTGTAGTTTTAGCATGAAGGATTCGTTGATTTGCTTGATGTGTGACCTCTGACACTTGAAGAAATGCAGCGAAATATGCCAGATAGAAACTATGCAATCTACTATTTGTGCCTTCAGTGTTGAAAAACATAAACTAGGAAAATACGTGAGGCGGATACACTGGCGTAAGATCGACAATCTTTTCGGAGAGGAAGGGGGTGGGGAGCATGATGAAAGACATTGTTCAGTAAAGGACCTGATAGTTGATCATCATCATCTTTCACTTTTGCCGTCAAGCGAAGTGGGGAGTAATAGTTGACGTTTCAGCTTCCGATGGGAGCACTGGATAGTGTCATTCCGTGTGAGTGTACAATCTCCATGATGTCTTAAATCCATTTTCTTCTCATGCTTCCTCTTGTTCTCGTATCGGATCTTCGCCAGAGCTGGTAACTGATGGTATTATATTCTAACGAGTTGGCCGATGCATTTGATCTTCTGCTTTTCAATATATGTTGATCCAACCATTTCTTTCTCGGTATCGGAAAGTTAAGTTGGCAGCTCTTCTCTAGCCCCTCATCTCGTAGATATTGGTTTTGCGTGTGATTTGAATAATGTCCAAGTTTGACATTGGTAGCATTGGGTTGGTGTGAATATGCTAGTACTCATCTGTCGTTTCATGGACATAAGTATATTCGGAAATTTCAGGATGGGTGGTAATTGATATATAAGCTCATTTGATTTTTGACATCTGACTTAGATTTCTCAAAATCAGATGTCAATATTTAGCTGGTTTTGTCTTATGAATAATGTGCGACAATTGTTGGTTCACTAGTGACTGTTGCTTCCATTCGTTGATAAACAGTAATTATAGTGGCGGACTGTTGTGTTGGCTTTCTCGCATTGACCGTATGCATGTATGCGTGTGCGTGATATTGGTTGTCAGAACTGCTGTCTGTTCCACTTTTCACGGTGATGAGCATTTTGTGTGATGTTCACTGACACAGGAAGGGAGCATTATGGGGTGACTCTTTGACGTGTAGTTTGGACCACAAATATCGACAGTTGTAAAGTTTAGAAATGTGGACAACGAATCACAGGATACAATTGAAGATTTCTAAATTTGGATGTCAGGAGATGAGAAGAAGCAAAACTCTAGTGAAATTGTGATTGAAGGGAACACTACTGAATGCTAACATCGTTAAATAATTAAAGTACTCCATGTCTATATGGACGCACCATTTCTTTTCAAATGATCTTAAAGGAGAAATACCGGAGGTGAACTGGGCTCAATGAAGACATCGTGACAAATGTGTGGACAATAACAACACATGGACTGCAAGAATCCTGCAGTGTGTGGACAATAACAACACATGGACTGCAAGAATCCTGCAGTGTGTCGACAATAACAACACATGGACTGCAAGAATCTTGCAGTGTGTGGACAATTACAACACATGGACTGCAAGAATCCTGCATGAATGCCCCGTAAACAAGCCTGACAATGTGTTGTAAACTCGCTACATCTAACCCTCTGTACAGACGTGGCACATGATGATGATACTGATATTTGAATTAAGATTCGCTCACATTCTTTGAGAATGTCATGTGAATGAGAAATCTGGAGTATGACGTCACCACGGGAAAGTTGAAAGGGTGGAGAAGCAGGGGGAGACCAAAAGAGCACTTGTTGGAAGTTCAACATTTTCGTAGACAAGATCATCTGTATCAGAAATGCTTGGCAGCACATTCGACAGACAGTTCTGGACAACCATGGTCACCAACACCAAACGACATGTACTAACAGGAGATGAAAATTATCGCCTCTTTTGGTCGATACAGAAAAAAGTGTATGTCTGGCTAAGATCCTTAAACCAAATATACAATTCATTTGTGAGGATTTCTTCCCCTAAGTTATGAACGAATCAACGAAAACTAACAGAATGCGAAAGCTCTAGTAGAATGCAATCACAGGCGGCAGCTATAACCTTCGTCAGCACACAAACGTCAAACATATATATATATTACTTATCTGTCGTGAACAGCTGCCTAGTTATGGACTCGACACGTATGTAATAAGCGCCTCTTATGGTGGTAGTGGAGAACATGAGGACATGTGGACTGGACATTAACATGACATTCTAAGGCAGTATTTGAAGTTGTAGGGGTGGGGAGTGTCAATCACAAAACCCAGCAGATAGCCATAGCAAAACGGTAGGAGGAGAAGGGAAGGGCGTCCAGGTAATATCAGTGATACCTGTAAATGATCTCAGCATGAATTGAGGGAGTATGCATTGTGAGACATTTTAATCGTTGTTATCACTTCTTCTTATAGTTCATGCCGCATGGCGAAGGTAATCATGTCTGTGCACAGATATCTGTCTCGTGTGCTGCCAATCATTTCTGATGTTGTTGTTTCTCCATGTAATGATGTCAAACTGCCCGGCATGTACTCTTGGTCTGCACCTGCCTCTCCTCCGCTCTAACAGTCCCGTTGTGACTACATACTGCAGTGTTCCCTTTCTCATGTCACGTCCTCAAAGCTTATTGTGGGATAATGGCCATCAGCGATTAAAGCTGGAATGAATGTGAGCGCAAGGCAGGAGACGGACACCAGAGAAGTCATTCCCCAGGGAAGTGTGAGGAGTGTAATGGACGAGAGGTGCTTGTTGAGGGGGAAATGTGGCGGCTTCTGATGACTGCATACCTGATGTGAGCTCGCCCAGCGGTGGATTTTCTAGCAGTGAACATGGATTACGTATGTCCATGTATCCAAACTTATTTTTTTTTCTTATAAGAGCGCGCGGTTCCCCAGTGCCCAGAGGAGCCCCTGAGGTTTCGTGTCTCAGTTTGTCAGTCAGATGACCATCTCTGCTGGTGGCCTTGGCCAGATCATGCCAAGATAAACCCTTACTTTCATCTTAGCCAAACGGCCAATAATTTGAAGGTTATTGTTTGTTGTTGTTGTTTTGTTTGTTCGATTTTTTTGCAATATAATGTTGTTTTTGTTATAGCTCGACAGAAAAGTTTAACAGTCAGTTCACAATATAAAAGTATCTCACCATGCCGTCCCTGTAAATACCAGTACAAAACAATGTGAACAAAATGATTCAATCTTATTTACTGTGACAGGTAATACATTCTCATATTCAACATGAAACTGGAATTTTCCTTGAGACTGGATGCAGATGCCAGCAGTCATGGCTCATTACCCACCTTTGTCCCACCCCGTTCATGCTGCTAGGCCACATTTTAAGGCGGGGGAGTGGGGATCTCCATGTAAAAAGAGTTAGGACCGGTTTTAGGTTCACCCGCAATTATGTATCTTCTTTTTGTTTTTGTTTTTTTTAAAATTCGCATATCCTTTTACAGGACATCGCTGTCAACAGCAGCATCTTTCAGCTGTCTGTTGATTTCTTGGCAAGATTACGCTCAGTAGTTTGCCATTGCTTTCTGAGCGGCCGGCTCAGTTATCCCGCAAGTCACCAGCGGGGGACGAACCACTCCCAGTTCTCGCCCTCTACGAGACTGCGTGATAAACGGGATTACGGAGAAAGTGGTGTAACCCCTCGGCCAGAGAGACCGGCAATTATGTATCGGGGTTGTGAATTTCACTGGTCCCGGGAAACATAACTCAACTCTTTGAATGTGCGTAGATACTGGCGGTTGTACATCACACATTCCGATAAACCTCGGGAAATTATGAGTTGCCATCACCTTTGTGAGGTAATTCTCGGAGATGTTTGGCGGGATCCGTGATTGTATGGTACTTCGGAACCCGACCTGAAGTGGTCATTCGATAGCCTGTCATCCAGAAGGGATGTACGCGTTGACCTAGGGTCAGCGGACACCAGTTGTAAGTCGAGTCTCGACCAGGCAAGCCAGCCGTGTAACAAGCCTGCCGTCTTATTAACTTAGATTTAAGTGTAATCTGAGGTCAGTAGACAAAACGAAATGAATTCGCTAGCTAGTTCTATGGAGCAGTCTTGGTTGCGGCGAATTACCAATACGTACGACGCCTATCTCAATAATGGGGGTACATTAGGGAATTATTGTTCTGATAGAGGACTTCTGCATGAACAGTGCTATCATTCGATTACACTAATGAATAGGTTTGACATTAATACGTTTCAATTATCATAATGTTGCGGGTTAAAACCAGTACTTATCAGTCAGCCTCATGTGATGCGCAAGAACCACAACATGCGTTTCTCGTTAAGATGACAACCCAAATATGTAGCTGTGAAATGATATTGACACCCGGGCTTGTTAATTCACTGGGCTTATTCATAGGGGGAAAAGATATCTTCACACCTACTAGGGATTTAACCTTGGGCCAGTATAGCGGTGGAGAGACACCCACTCATGTAACGTGTGTATATTGCATCAGTGTTATGACTCCACACTTCCTTTAATAACAAGGGAACCTTTATCAGGCGAGTCTAGCGTACTATTGTTTCTGTACTTTCATCGGAACCAGATTGATTGGGATGTTTTTCTCTACACAATTCCTGGGCAGCCAAAGGAATGTATTCATGTGACGACTGTCTATATAGATATATATATATATATATATGTCTTTGCTGACAGACACGATATGAAAAACTTCTACAACTCACTGAAAGCGGTCTATGGTCCTTCATCACCAGGCATAGTTCCCCTCCTCAGTGCAGATGGGAAAACATTGGTCACCGATAAGAAAGAATCCTCCAACGCTGGGCAGAGCATTTCAGCAAAATCTTAAATGCAATTTCCTTCTTCGATGATGAAACCATCAACTGCCTTTCTCAAGTTCCCACAACTGAGACTCTTGATGACCTGCCAACCATAGTGGAAATAAACAAAGCCATCCAGCAACTCTCCAGCGGCAAGGCACCTGGTCCTGACTCCATCCCAGCAGAGATATACAAGACAGGTGGGCCGGTCCTAACAGAGCAGCTTCACCAAGTCTTCACAAACATATGGATGAACGAGACCATGCCACAAGATTTTAAGGACGCGTCAATAGTCCACCTTTACAAACGTAAAGGAAACCGCCAATCCTGTGACAACCACCGAGGCATCTCCTTGCTTTCAATTGGAGGGAAGATACTCGCCAGAATTCTTCTCAATCGCCTCACAGCCCATCTCGATCAAGGTCTTCTTCCTGAGAGTCAATGTGGCTTCAGAAAAGAACGTGGAACTGTTGACATGATTTTCGCTGCAAGGCAGCTGCAAGAGAAATGTCAGGAACAGAACTGCGAAATGTTCTCCACTTTCATTGACCTTACCAAGGCTTTTGATACAGTCAGCAGAGAAGGACTGTGGAAGATTAGGGCAAAATATGGCTGTCCACGAAAGTTTGTCCAAATAGTGCGGCTATTTCATGACGGCATGCAGGCAAGAGTACAGGAAAATGGTGAACTGTCTGAACCCTTTCCTGTCACCAATGGAGTGAAGCAAGGATGTGTCCTGGCACCAACACTGTTCAGCATCATGTTTTCAGCCATGTTGATGAATGCCTTCGAGAACGACGACATTGGAATAGACATCAACTACCGTATGGATGGAAAGTTATTCAATCTCAGAAGGCTGAAAGCTAAAACCAAAATTAACAGCGGCTGTTTGCTGATGATTGCGCTCTATACGCCAACTCAGAAGCGGACATGCAACATAATGTTTCAGCTTTCTCACATGCCTGTGCTAACTTTGGTCTCAATATCAACTTGGAGAAGACTGTAGTTATGTACCAGCCAGCTCCAGGGAATAATCACACTGTGCCGAATATCAAAGTGAATGATCATAGACTAAGTGTTGTGGACAAATTCACCTATCTTGGCAGCACCGTGTCACAATCTGCCACAATCGATGACGAAGTGAATGCAAGAATCTCCAAGGCCAGTGCAGCCTTTGGCAGACTGTACAAGAATGTATGGGACAGAACTGGAAAAAGCCTGCAAACAAAGCTAAAAGTCTACAAAGCAGTCGTATTATCCACACTGCTGTATGCTTGTGACACTTGGACTGTTTATCAGCGACACGCTAGGAAATTAAACCACTTCCACGCAGTCTGCCTAAGGAAGCTTCTGAAGATTAAATGGCAAGACAAGATTCCAGACACTGAAGTCCTAGAAAGAGCATATGAACAGTATCCACACTCTACTGATGAAGAATCAGATTCGCTGGGCTGGTCACTTGACTCGCATGCCAGATCACAGGCTCCCTAAACGAATTTTTTACAGCGAACTGCGTTGTGGTAAACGCTCCCAAGTTGGCCAGAGGAAACGTTTTAAAGACACTCTGAAAATTTCACTGAATGCTTTTGGAATTCATCATGACACCTGGGAGGCTGCAGCCAGAGACCGAAATTCGTGGCGTGCATCATTGCGCAAAGGTGCAGTCATATGTGAGGCAACCAGGACTGCAAGAGCTGTGAAGAAAAGGCAGGACAGAAAAACCACTGCAGGAAATCCTCCTCCAGAGACGTCAAGCATTCTTTGCCCACATTGTCAAAGAACTTTTCGAGCCAAAATAGGCCTTATCAGCCATCTTATAACCCACGGCTCCACACCTTCAACCCCACTGGATGAAATGAATGGTCATCATCATTCTTGATGGACAAACAACATATATATATATATAAAAACAGACACACACACACACCCACACACACACACCCACACACACAACAGAAATCCAGGTATCCGAAGAAGAAAGGTGGAAAGCGACAAACACAAGAACACAAACCTCTTCTGTTGTTTGTCTGTCTCTAATTCAGTATTTCAGGATAGGTTTACTAGTGTAGGCTGAGCATCTTCCAGTAACCTTGGAGGTGTCATAGAGTATTTCCCTGGGGTATCTTGACATGCTGATCTACTTTTTCTGATGAGACAGATTGTGATTAAGAAAGATGGTCCCGGCCATAACACTTGATGATCTCCATAGGAGGTATGGAATTCTACAATCATCATGAATGGAACCTGTCACCATATCTACTATCTGTTAGGTATGAGACTTGTGGCTGAAAAGCTACTGGACTTAAGTTAGGATTACTAGGATTGATTGATTGATTGATTGATTTAGGAATCGACATCACAGCATTCGAGGCATTCCCATAAGTGCTCCGTCCCCACCCTCAGCAGCCAGCGAAGAGTTCCAACACTAATAGTACAAGTAGCAATCTGATTATAAGCCCGTCTCGCCTTTCCTCTGAGCGTTGATCGTCGGCCAGATCCCCTCGTCACTCCTCTCTGTCTCATTCTTGCCAGACCATGGTAATCCATTTGTCCTCCGAGGTGTGCACGTGCTCCCATAAGGCAGTAACCACATCTGCCTTGTCATGTATCAATACTCCACCAAGTTCTGCAGAGCCAGCCAATCTGTCCGCCTGTTCATTTCCCAGAACACCGGCATGCCCCGGAGAAAAGATCCAGGCGAAGGATTACTAGGAGTCGTAACTTAACCTGTCGGTGAGACATGCCTGGGAACTCAGACTTACGATAGTGGTCTGACCTCGAGGGGCTGACCACGAAAGAGAGAAGAGTCAGTGAGTTGGTCTTGGTGTAGGAAGTATTATGCCAAGGTGTGATGGATTTATACACCTGGCCTGTTCTTGCATACATGGACCCCTTTGCTGTTTGCTGTATGCTGTCGGTGGTTGCCTGTTCAATGTTGGCCTTCGCTGTTAGCTGGTTGCTGTTGGCGACTGCCCTTTACTGTTAACTGATTGCTGTTGGCGACTTCCCTTTACTGTTAACTGATTGCTGTGGGCAGCGGCCTTTTGCTGTGGGCTGGTTGTCTGGTTGCTGTTGGCCCTTTGCTGGTTGCTGTGATCTAGTTGTTTGCTGTGGGCTGGTTGTCTGGTTGCTGTTGGCCCTTTGCTGGTTGCTGTGGGCTAGTTGCTGGTTGCTGTGGGCTGGTTGCTGTGGGCTGGTTGCTTGTTTGCTGTGGACTAGTTGCTGTTTGCTGTGGGCTGGTTGCTTGTTTGCTGCGGGCTAGTTGCTGTTTGCTGTGGGCTAGTTGCTGTTTGCTGTGGGCTGGTTGTCTGGTTGCTGTTGGCCCTTTGCTGGTTGCTATGGGCTAGTTGCTGTTTGCTGTGGGCTGGTTGTCTGGTTGCTGTTGGCCCTTTGCTGGTTGCTGTGGGCTAGTTGCTGGTTGCTGTGGGCTGGTTGCTGTGGGCTGGTTGCTTGTTTGCTGTGGGCTAGTTGCTGTTTGCTGTGGGCTGGTTGCTTGTTTGCTGCGGGCTAGTTGCTGTTTGCTGTGGGCTGGTTGCTTGTTTGCTTTTGCTGCGGGCTAGTTGCTGTTTGCTGTGGGCTGGTTGCTTGTTTGCTGTGGGCTGGTTGTCTGGTTGCTGTTGGCCCTTTGCTTGTTGCTGCGGGCTAGTTGCTGTTTGCTGTGGGCTGGTTGCTTGTTTGCTGCGGGCTAGTTGCTGTTTGCTGTGGGCTGGTTGCTTGTTTGCTGCTGGCTAGTTGCTGTTTGCTGTGGGCTGGTTGCTTGTTTGCTGTGGGCTGGTTGTCTGGTTGCTGTTGGCCCTTTGCTAGTTGCTGTGGGCAGGTTGTCTGGTTGCTGTTGGCCCTTTGCTGGTTGCTGTGGGCTAGTTGCTGTTTGCAGTGGGCTTGTTGCCTGATTGCTGTGGGCGAGTGGCTGTTTGCTGTGCGTCTAGATGGTGCTGAAGGCCAAGCGTCTAGTGACGGTGGAAACTTACCAGGCTCAAGTCCCAAGGCTCTGGAGGGCATCATACAGGTTCAGGTGAATGTGTCTTATCACTTGGGTCTATACACGGACAACCAATACTACACTGACATACCTCTTGTGGGATGATGAGAATGTCTGTCCAGCAGACTACAACCAATACTACACTGACATACCTCTTGTGGGATGATGAGAATGTCCAGCAGACTACAACCAATACTACACTGACATACCTCGTGTGGGATGATGAGAATGTCCAGCAGACTACAACCAATACTACACTGATATACCTCTTGTGGGATGATGAGAATGTCCAGCAGACTACAACCAATACTACACTGACATACCTCTTGTGGGATGATGAGAATGTCCAGCAGACTACAACCAATACTACACTGACATACCTCTTGTGGGATGATGAGAATGTCCAGCAGACTACAACCAATACTACACTGACATACCTCGTGTGGGATGATGAGAATGTCCAGCAGACTACAACCAATACTACACTGACATACCTCTTGTGGGATGATAAGAATGTCCAGCAGACTACAACCAATACTACACTGACATACCTCGTGTGGGATGATGAGAATGTCCAGCAGACTACAACCAATACTACACTGACATACCTCGTGTGGGATGATGAGAATGTCCAGCAGACTACAACCAATACTACACTGACATACCTCGTGTGGGATGATGAGAATGTCCAGCAGACTACAACCAATACTACACTGACATACCTCTTGTGGGATGATGAGAATGTCCAGCAGACTACAACCAATACTACACTGACATACCTCGTGTGGGATGATGAGAATGTCCAGCAGACTACAACCAATACTACACTGACATACCTCTTGTGGGATGATGAGAATGTCCAGCAGACTACAACCAATACTACACTGACATACCTCGTGTGGGATGATGAGAATGTCCAGCAGACTACTCTCACCCAACTAACTGTTCATTCCTGTATGTCCGTCTGTCTGTTTGTCTGTCTGTGTGTCCGGGTCTCAATCTCCAATAAAGATTCTAGATTCACCTGTTATAAGATGGGTGTCGTATAGTCAGGTAGGTGTCTTCGTGTATCAACAGTCCTCATATGGGTAGTGTCGTCCGGGCACCGTCCCGGGGGCAATTAGGGAAAGGGTAGACAGAAGCTAATCTACAACCCCGATTAAAAAATATCAGTAACCACCGAGAACCGGGCCATTGTTGTCACAGTTAGACCACGTGACATAATTGAGACCGGAACACAAACTGATCCACGACTCTGGTGATGGTGTGAGATGGTGAAACATTGCCGAACATGATTACCTATTGACACACGATGATGACAAAACTATCTAACGAAATAAAAAAATAGTAAGGTTTAGCTTTATAGAGTTCCCACTGCTAATAACATTCAAAAGTTTGTTTACGCGCGAGCGCACTCGCGTGTGTGTGTGTGTCTGTGCGTCTGTGCGCCTGTGCGTCTGTGTGTGCGCGCACGTGCGTGCGTGATTGTGTGTGAGTGTGTGTGTGTGTGTGCATGTGTGTGTGTGTGTGTGCATGTGCGTGTGTGTGTGATATTTAAGTGCGTCTCAAATATGGTAACAATGAAAAACATACGCTGAAGCAGTTGTGATTCGTACGAACGATCGATCTTAGCATATAGTTGGTGTGAATGTGCTATGGTTTATCTGTCGTTTTGCTGACATAATTACATAATGATGTTTCTCTGCCTGTTCTATAATGTTTGTGGGTATATATTTTTAAACAGTTGATAACGTTAATCGTGTAAGAAAACGATTAATTTACCCATCCTCCTGGGATCGGAGGCGAGCACTGGAGTTCGTCACCTGGATGGCCAACTGCTGGGCACACTCAGCAATGTCTTACCTCTTCCTGTTGGAGACATTGTGTGCAATCTCAGCTCAGAATATGCTGTTCTATTTGGGTAAAAGTGTTCGCACTTTTTCCAGGAAACGTAACCAAGTTTTGACATCTTGTACTGACCATAGAACCTCCTTTTCACTCAGTTTTTTTTTTTCGCATATAATTTACTGCAGTGCTTCCCAAAGTGGTGTTCCGAGGACCGGTGCCGGTCCGCGAGTCCTTCTTTGTCGGTCTGCAAGAGTTAAAAAAAGTAAGAAAACCGTTACATATTATCTCCATTGAGTATTGCTTAGAACTTTTTAAAAACAAGATTGTCCTTTCTCAAAGCATCATATCCGCACCGTTTTTATGGTGATTTAATTTTAAAATAAATTGAGCCTGCAGCGCATAGCCCATGAGTGTTTATTTTTTAGGAGAAACGAATCATTGGTTCAATGGGGAAGTTAGAAATAGTAACCAGCTGAGACCGATACTAACAGCAGACCCGGTCGGTGACATTTGTTTGTTGACGACGTGCGTTTATTTTGTTTCCTATGTGACGAAAAGTGAGAAAGATGCACATTATAATTTGCTGATTGTCATAAGATGCTGAACGTACGTAATTTTCGTTGTACGATTATAATGCGCCTTGCCATCGTCTGAGCGAGTGAAGGTGTTAGATACATCTGCAAAGTATTTTCCATTACAGCTGGACAAAAGCATGGACGTTGCCAACTTAGCGATTCTGATGGTGTATGTGAGAAATCGATACAAAGACAACTTGAAAGAAGAGTATTTTTTTTTTCGTCAATGAGAATTATTAAGACAGAATACAGAAACAGTAAAGGAATTTGTTCTCCTTTGCGGGTAGCTCTGTGAACAATGGATCCACAATTTGATAAGCTTGTAAGTAATAAACAGGCCCAACCCTCGCATTAAATAGTTTCTGTACTCAGCTGTTCATTAAATCATTTTTATTACAACATACTGTAATTTAGTCAGCTTCTTTAAAATCTGATTTGGTATCGTTTTCCAAGATATATTGTCGCGGAACCACTGTAATGAACGATAAGATGATAAAATAACAGAGACAACTGTATGCACAGCTGCAATTGTTTGTTACTAGTGGGGACACACTCACGGCGGATCAAAGGAAATCGCCAGTCTTTGAGAATTCCCTAGGAAATGGGAAAATATGTCGGCCTGTTGTTTTGCCGAATCGCAAGTTGAAAGGAAAGACGGGTGCGTTAGTTGTAAGAAGAGAGACAACTATTCTTGTGAAGTTAGGGACGGATTGTCTTCCCCTGGGGACACCTGTTGTTGACATCGAATGACGTCACTAGGACAATCCCAGAATGTATGAAAACAAACTTTTTGCCGCCAGTGTGAAGAATGTGATTTAACTAGACTGACGTGTTAGCTGGCTCGGTTCTAATATTGAAAAGAATCTCGTGTGTTCGGTATCAATTAACGTTGACTGAACATGTGTCTTTCATGGCAAAGTGTAGATTTAATTCAGGATTGAGCTAGGATTTCATAAGGCACAAATAGCATTTAGATGTCAATAACGTAGAACAGTCTAGTGATAAATAGAGTGTAGGACTTTAACATAGTGTTGTTGCGTTGTGGTTAAGTATTCAAAGAGTGTCGGCGACGGTGGGCAGTCGCGGTGTTAAACTGACTGGTGTGAGATGTCAATTAGCTCAGCTGGTTGGGAATAGTGAAGTGGCATGATGTTTAGAGAGATTGAGGATGGTTGGGGGATAGGGGAAATGTCCAATGGTGGGATCTTCCAGTGGGGGTCTACTGGGGTTCTGCACTTTACATTTTGGTCTTTCCTTGTCTTACCCTAATTCAGACCGATGTGATGAGCTCCTCTGTCCCATGACAGAGTTTGGTTCACTGTATATATCTGAGTGAGGCCATCGGCCTACACTCATCTAATAGGGATCAAGTGTCCGGTTGCTCTCACCAGGTGTGTTCTCTCTCTTTCACAGGTTCCCTCAGGTTATCAAGAAAATCAATTGAAACATCACAATTTTCAGATCATGGATAAACTAATGCAGGAAGATGTATTCAGTGGCCTTTGCACTGGGTCTATAATAAAAAGGGTCTGAAGGAACAGGGCTCTGTTGAGCCGATACATATAAGTATCCGACAGGATGACTTCTTAACGATAGTGATTGTTGTTTCACACCACATGTGAACAAAACGATAATGATTGTGTTTTCACACCACATGTGAACAGAACAATAGTAGTTGTTTTTCCACATCACATGTGAACAGAACAATAGTATTTGTTTTTCCACATCGCATGGGAAAAGAAATAATGTGGGTGTTGATTCCCCTCACTCCAGGGACGACACTATAAAGGAAATCCACGACATATATTTTATTGTTATTTTATATTGGTGTTCATTGCTGTCGGTGTATACGAGTATATACACCTTTACAAGAAGACCTAAATGTAATTTTGACATTTGAAAAATTGTGTGATTTGTAAATCTCTACAATACATGTTTTACTCATGAAAAAGGGACCACCATTAAATAAATCACCGTCATCCAATAATATTATGGAACAGTATTTAGCGCACCGGGACAACACCCACAATTACGTTAAATCTTATATTTATATTAAAATGTATATTGATGACATATAACATTCCAGATGCAAGGAGAAATTTTTTTTTTTTTTTTAAACGGCACTGGTCCCTGATTCAGAAGGAAAATTTCATGTCGGTCCGCGAAAGTGAAAAGTTTGGGAAGCACTGCTTGACAGGACATTTGCTGTCAACATCAGCATCTTTCAGCTGATTGTTGATTGATTGCCAAGGTTACGCTCAGTAGTTTGCCATTGCTTTCTAAGAGGCCGGCTCACATACCCCGTAAGCTACCAATGTGGCAAGAACCCCTACCGATTCTCTCGCAAGTTACGTTCCTCACGTGGATATATGGGATTACGGAGAAAGTCGCTTAGTTAACACTTATTTTCCCCCAAGAAAATGTGTAATTTATTGCCTGTTCAACACATATAAAGAACGAATGTTAAGATTTGCTGAAGCAGATTATTATATTCGTATGCCCGAACCATTGGTGTGTAAACAAAACGGTTTGATAGTCATTTTAATTTTACCATGGTAGACAGTATACATGAATGTGGGAATATGTGATGTATATTTCAGCTTGAGAGATTAATTGTTTCGCTTTGTTTTATGTTGAGTGACTTATACAGCTTGTGTCTGACAAGAAGCAACAAAATAGGGCAGGCAATAAATTGAGCAACACTCACATTTGTTTCGTAATATACTTATTGGCCCCGATAAAAAAAACACACAACTGATTATTAATAACACTTTAACGCATTACTTATTCCCTTAGTACTTCAATGTTCCTCAACGGCTCTTCTCTTGCCAATTCAATGCGCCTCTCACGTCTGCGACGAGCCTTTTTAACCTTATGTCTATGAGCCTCAGTCCGATCACTGAGAATATCAGATCTGGACTTCTCAGCCTTTCTCTTGTGGCCGAACTCCGCTTGTTCTTGAAGCCATTACCTTTGCACGTCATGGAGAGCTCGTCGTACACATAAATATCAATTGGGGAACCCTCTGGGGCCATCAAGACAATTAATAAATAACTACACATGTAATGTTTTGGCGCTCATAGAAGTAGGGGTAAGAATTAGAGACTAGAGGACGCACTAGGCAACATAAAATACTTGCTTGCTTGCTTGTGTTCGCTGGCTGTGAACTCCAGCGTGAAGTCCTGTATGTCGGATGAAGACATCCTGTTGACAACATCAGTGTGATGTCATACAGGACCTGAGTACTGAAAGCTATAGTTACCTACCGGGATTCGATCTTGTCACCTCCAAATGACGACAGCGCCTCGCTCTAGGAAGTAGTGTACTTCGACGTATGACCAACTAGACACCTCGAAAAACAACTGACTTCATTAGCCAGGTCTATCGTCCACATGAACCCACGACCATTGAATGTGGACATAATTCTTATCCAACCATTGACATAGCACCATAGGTCTCAGAAATGCATATTAAACTTTTTTTTCCGCATATCATATTTACAGGACATCGCTGTCAACACCAGTATTTTACCGCTATTGTTGATTTCTTGGTAAGATTACGCTCAGTAGTTTGCCATTGCTTTCTGAGCGACCGGCTCACATACCCCGTAAGTCACCAACGCGGTCAGAACCGCTACCGATTCTCGAGGGCTGCGTTAACCAACGTGGATATACAGGATTACGGAGAAAGTCGTTTAACACCTAGGCCAGGGAGACCGCCATATTAAACTAGCATAGATCAAATAACAAACAAGTCAGACCTTAATGCAGTGTCTAGTATAGTAACGAACATTTAAAGAAGAGAAATAATTGGTCGGTTCCAATTTTGTACACGTATTACAAATAAGTATCAATTGGGGAACCCTTTGGGGCCATCAAGACAATTAATTAATAAATAAAGACGTATTGTTTTGGCGCTCATAGAAGTAGGGGTAAGAATTAGAGACCAGAGAAACAGCTGTCGTCATTTGGAGGTGACAGTTCGAATCCCGGTCGGTAACTACAGGTTTCAATGTTTTATGTTGACTAGTGTGTCTGCTAGCCTCTAATTCTTACCCCTACTTCTATGAGCGACAAAACATTACGATGGCGTTTGCCCTTTAGGTTATGATTAGATATGATTATTTGACTTCGCCATTTTATTTCAATCTATTGTGGTCCACTAAGGCCCGTCTGCCAGTGCAAGTGGACAACGCTTTAGTGATACGGGTTTGAGTTTGAATGGCCGTCTCTGCACCCTGGTCAGATAAATCCACACTTTAATCTTAGGCAAAAGGTCGGGAAGTGACGTAGACTTAAAAAGGTGATCATTTGCCTCTCAACGGCCTGCCAAAAATATAAGAATGCATTTCCTGTACTATATATCAAAGCAGTATACTTAAAGTTTTATATGATTGATTAATTGATTGATTGATTGATTGATTGATTGAGGAACCGACGTCACAGCATTCGGGGCATTCCCTAAGCGCTCCTTCCCCATCCTCAGCAGCCAGCGAAGAGTTCCAACACCAATAGTACCAGTAGCAATCTGATTATATGTCAGTCTCGCCTTTCCTCTGAGCATCGAGCGTCGGCCAGATCCCCTCGTCACTCCTCGCTGTCTCATTCTTGCCAGACCATGGTAATCCATTTGCTCCTCCGAGGTGTACACGTGCTCCCACAAGGCCACAACCACGTCATGCATCAATACTCCACCAAGATTTGCAGAGCCAGCCAATCTGTCCGCCTGTTCATTCCCCAGCACATCGGCATGCCCCGGAGAAAAGATCCAGGCGATGCTTGCCACCCGCGACCTCCGAAGCGAAGCGAGCCACTCTGCCCGAAGCTTGCCTGTCACCACCCTCCTCAGCATGCTTTCTGAGTCAGTTACAATCACGATGTCTGTATGTGTGTCGTATTCTCCATCCAGCGGAAAGCTGTGCACTGACCGCCTCCACCTCCATTCTTAAGCTAGATGTTGTGGTATCATATAAGTTTTATATATTATCACAGATAACCAGGAAAGCAGATTATAAAAATGTATTGTGCGAAAAAATAACTAGATAATATAATTAGTTTAGTTTAGTCGATGGATCAACATCACGGCACACGGGTGTAACCCATAAGTGCTCCGTTCTCCTCCTAACTCAAACCTGAGTCTGGAGAAACTCAGCTCAGTGCATGACCTCCGTAGCACCGGTGAGGATCATGAAATACTGTGGGTAGATTTTTAACTCGAAATTTTGCCCGGGCAGCGCCGTTAGGCTACTCTTTTCCGATTTCCAACTACCAAGGGATCTTTTACGTGTGCAACAATACACACGGGGTCCGATCTCACTACCTAGAGACCAGGAGAAATTTTTATTATTAGAAGTCCAAAAAAATCCCGGTTTACACCGGGGCTTGAACCCTGGACCTCCAGCACTCGAGGCGGACACCATACCTCGAGACCAGGCAGCCCCACTATGATATAATTACTTGTGCTAATAGGCTGTTATTTTTCTTCAACATTGCCAAGAGGTATCCGACTCTCGTCATCTAATTTATTATTATGAGTAGCATTCCAACTCGCATACTTCTATTGGGTACTGTCTTCAATTGGCTCGGTTCTGAGTCGACCACCATGGCACCTCAAATACTACCAACCCGCACTGGGCCGTAACAGCAAACACATAACTGATTGGTGATGATATGCAACAAGCAACAACAGGATTCATGTGTGTCCCAGTCAAAACCTAATGTTTATTCATGAACCGTCCTACCGCATGAGTCCTACACTATGCCGGCTATCTGCCGTGTACGCATTCCCGTGTACGCAACTCACGTTCGGGTAGCGTTCTAAACATTCTCCCAGTTTCATGCTGTTGACATGCACAAGCCTGTATCATCCTTGATCATCACAGTCACAACTTTCGCACAAAATACTCACAGTATATTTGAATAGCCACTAACTTCTGGTCTATGGTAAGATTTCTACTTCTGGTCTAAGGCGAGACCTCTACCTCTGGTCTATGGTAAGATTTCTACTTCTGGTCTAAGGCGAGACCTCTACCTCTGGTCTATGGCTAAGATTTCTACTTCTGGTCTAAGGCGAGACCTCTACCTCTGGTCTATGGCAAGATTTCTCCTATCATTTTCCATCACACATGATCACTGGCAGGACAGATGTCGTGTCAATCTCTTGATAGCTTCTTTCCTACTCACATTATTAAAACTGGCTCTTCCTTGATAACTGTTTTCCTATCTTCACTTTACTGGATCACACTCCGATGGTTACCCCTCAATTTCCATTCTTCCAGCCTTCTCACTTTCCTGCTTGCGTCCTTTCTCTTCGCTTCTTTCCCGTCGTCTACCCACGTCATCGTCTCCAAGACAGACGATTGTGCGTTCAATGTGCACTCTCTACTTTTCTTGTATTTCCCGATAATCTATATCTTGCGACACATGGCAAACACATACAACTTAAAGTACTAATTAATGGCAGCAAAGGTTGATTTGGAAAATGAAATTAAAGATATATTAACACGTAATTGCCAGAATTGTTAGTGTAATACTTTGGATTAAGTAATGTCCCTTAATATGTTAAGTCGTTTTGTCCCTTACCTTAATTATTGTTTTGATTATGTGGTCTCTCCCGAAGTTGTTTGAAGAGAATTAATAATAAATTCGGTGTCTACTCAACAATTATGCTATCTTGTTGTTACGATAATCTGGGCATGCTTTATATTTAAAACAAATATATCTCTCTATATATATACATAAATAAATAATCGAAGCACCGTTTTAAGATTTCTTATCATGTGCATTATATTTTGTTTTGATTATGATAACCATAGTTATAGTAGCAACCGGATCTAGAAAACATAATTAAAACGGAATATTGTACCTGATGTTTAGTTTTGCACAAGGAAATAACCACATGAAAGAAACTGCAGTAAAATCTTTTAAGCACTACATTCTAACACCCCCCCCCACCCCACCCCAAAAAAAAAAATCAATGCACAGAAAATCACGTGTTATCAATTCCTAGAGTGAATCGGTACAATGTACTTCTTGTCAATTCATAGAGTGCATCCGTAAATCTATCTCTCGTCGAATCATAGAGTGAATCGGTACAACTATTTCAGAACTGCGATAGTATCTGCGGGGGAAAGGGGGGGGGGCCTTTAAAGACATTAGATCAAGCAACGCTATGGCAAAGATGTCTAATGGTAAACATACTGATCAATAAAAAGTTGTCAACTGCAACGAGAAAAAGAGTGTCGAAATGCAAACATAGATATACAATTATATGGACATGAATCATGTACAGAAACAGAAAAGATGGCAAACATCTGACGGCAGTGGAGACGTAGTACTGAGGAAGATGAAAGAATATAATGGAAAGACAGAAAAACCAATGAGCAAGTCCTACAAGGAACACATTACAACAGTAAACTAATGAAAGAAATTAAAAGTTGGCAAACAAGATTATTTGGGCACGTAATAATGGAAATAAACTAACAAAATAAGCAACTGTTGGAATGATTGAGAGAAAGGAACAAAATGAAGATAGCGAGATAAATATATCGATGGCTTGATCACATGGCATAATCAAGATAATAACACATAACGATTCACGACTGATAATGGTGTGAGGTGGCGAAACATGACCACCCATGCTTATCGGCATGGACATGATGATGACTAAACAAATCAACTAACATAGAAGTGGTAAGGCTTAGCTTCATAGCTTCGATGCTGAGACTACCATTTCTTTGCTTATCTGGGCAATGGTCTGGCTACTATTTTCTTTCCTTATCAAAGCAATGTTCAGGGATCAATACCTGTCCGTGGCTGCATTCTCTCGTTTTTGTTTTAGTACTGCCAAGATTGATAATAAATAAAAACATCCGTTGAAGCATGTGCGATTCGTACGCTCAAACTATTGTTGTGTAACCAACAGTCTTGATATTTCGATGAAAATTACTGAAAGGGTAGACACTTTAAAATACTGTGGGAATATGTGTGTTACACATTCAGCTTGAAGGACTCTTCGATTTTCTTGTGTGTGACTTCTGACACTGCAGTGAAATCAAAAATGACAATAAACTGTGCAATCTACTGTTAGTGTCTTCAGTATTAAAAAAAAAATGTGACGCGGGTAAACTGCGAAAAGTGGTGGGGAGGGGGGGGGGGGGAGGGGGTGAAGTCATGATGAAATAGGATGTTCAGTAAGAGACCTGATACTTAAAAAAAAAAAGTCGCTTAAAAGTCGACAGGGTCGACTTCATTGCACCGGGAGTTTATCCCATATGGCTCGGTCTCTTTCCACAGCACGGAAAGCGTCGCTCAAAGCACGAACTCCGTAGCTTTTGGCCGACCCATGGGAGTCTCCGAACATTTTAACTCGTAAACCGAGGGACGCGGCCCGGAATCGAACCCAAACCTTCGGCTCACGAGTCAAATGTCAAACGGCTTGACCACTTCGCCACAGAGACACCAAACGGCAGGCATGGCCGTGGGGATACATCGTGACTTTATGAAATGCTTCACACAGCAAAATTCTGTGCGAACCTATGTTTAGACCTGATACTTGATCATCATCACCTTCCACTTTTGCTGTCAAGCGGCGTGGGGAGAATTAGTTCCCGTTCCAGCGTCCAATATGTGGCACAGGATAGTGTCATTCTGTGTCAGTCCATATTTTTCCTCTCATGTCCTTTTACTCTCGTATCAGATATTCTTTGGTGTAGCGCAAGTGTTGGTAGCTGACGATATGGCATTCTAATGAGATGGCCGAACCATTTGATCTTCTGCATTTCAATATATGTGGCTCAAGGTATTGGTCCCACTGTCTGTCTGATAAGACTATTTCTTTCTCGGTATCGGAAAGTTAAGTTGGCAGCTCTTCTCTAGCCCCTCATCTCGTAGATATTGGTTTTGCGTGTGATTTGGAGGATGTCCAAGTTTGACATTGGCAGCACAGGGTTGGTGTGAATATGCTATTTATTATCTGTCGTTGTGCGGACATAAGTATATGTGAATGTTTCAGTATGGGTGATAGTGATATATAAGTATATGTGAATGTTTCAGTGTGGGTGATAGTGATATATAAGTATATGTGAATGTTTCAGTATGCGGACATAAGTATATGTGAATGTTTCAGTATGCGGACATAAGTATATGTGAATGTTTCAGTATGCGGACATAAGTATATGTGAATGTTTCAGTGTGGGTGATAGTGATATTTAAGTATATGTGAATGTTTCAGTTTGGGTGATAGTGATATATAAGTATATGTGAATGTTTCAGTATGGGTGATAGTGATATATAAGTATATGTGAATGTTTCAGTATGCGGACATAAGTATATGTGAATGTTTCAGTATGGGTGATAGTGATATATAAGTATATGTGAATGTTTCAGTATGGGTGATAGTGATATATAAGTATATGTGAATGTTTCAGTGTGCGGACATAAGTATATGTGAATGTTTCAGTGTGGGTGATAGTGATATATAAGTATATGTGAATGTTTCAGTATGGGTGATAGTGATATATAAGTATATGTGAATGTTTCAGTATGCGGACATAAGTATATGTGAATGTTTCAGTATGGGTGATAGTGATATATAAGTATATGTGAATGTTTCAGTGTGCGGACATAAGTATATGTGAATGTTTCAGTATGGGTGATAGTGATATATAAGTATATGTGAATGTTTCAGTATGGGTGATAGTGATATATAAGTATATGTGAATGTTTCAGTATGGGTGATAGTGATATATAAGTATATGTGAATGTTTCAGTATGGGTGATAGTGATATATAAGTATATGTGAATGTTTCAGTGTGGGTGATAGTGATATATAAGTATATGTGAATGTTTCAGTGTGGGTGATAGTGATATATAAGTATATGTGAATGTTTCAGTATGGGGACATAAGTATATGTGAATGTTTCAGTGTGGGTGATAGTGATATATAAGTATATGTGAATGTTTCAGTATGGGTGATAGTGATATATAAGTATATGTGAATGTTTCAGTGTGGGTGATAGTGATATATAAGTATATGTGAATGTTTCAGTGTGGGTGATAGTGATACATAAGTATATGTGAATGTTTCAGTGTGGGTGATAGTGATATATAAGTATATGTGAATGTTTCAGTGTGGGTGATAGTGATATATAAGTATATGTGAATGTTTCAGTGTGGGTGATAGTGATATATAAGTATATGTGAATGTTTCAGTGTGGGTGATAGTGATATATAAGCGCACTTGCTTGTTGACATCTGACTCATATTTCTCAAAATCAGATGTCAAAGGTTAACTGGTTTTTCCTCACGAATAATGTGTCTACAACTGTTAATTCTATAGTGAATGTTTGTTTCCATTGACAACAAACTTTAATGTTAGTGGCGGACATTTAGTCTTGGTATTTTTGCAGTAGCCTTATGCATGTATGCCTGAGCCTGCTTTTGGTTTGTCGGAACTGCTGTCTGTTCTACTTTTCACAGTGAGGAGCATTTTGTGTGATGTTCACTGAGACTGGAACAACGGAGCAGTGTGGGATGACCCTTTATCATGAAGTTGGTACCACGGCAAACGTCTATTTTATGTTTTAAAATGTGGACAACGAATAAACAATCCGAAGGATAAAACTGAAGATGTCAAAACTTGGAAAAATGTGGAATAGAACGAATGTGATTGCAAGAGAAGAGGAGAACCAGAACTCTAGTAAAACTTCTAGTTCCACTTCTCACAGTGAGGAGTATATTGTGTGATGTTCACAGACACAGAAATGGAGCAGTATGGGGTAACCCTTTGTCGTGAAGTTGGTGCGACGACTAACGTCTATTTTATGTTAGAAAATGTGGACAGCGAATAAACAATCCAAAGATAAAACTGAAGATTTAAATATTTGGAAATAATGTCGAATAGAAGGAATGTGATTGCAGGAGGCAAGAAGCAATAAATCTCCAGTAATATTGCACCAAGCCACTTTATAGAATTAACGTGAATGGAAAGCTACGCGTGCAGGTCAATAGTGTTTTCACCTATATCAATTAACAACAGATGACGGCAGGTGAGAGGCAGACATGAGTATGAGAGTGTAGACAAATAACATTTAACAATATGAAACACGTTCTCCTGGAAATCAGAGTGTGAGCGCACGACAGGAGAATAACAAACGGGAAAATCCTCCCCCTGGAAGTGTGAGGAACGTAATCGACGCGAGGTACTGGTCGAGGGGGGGTGGGAGTGGGTGGGAGGTGTGACTGCTTCTGACGACTGCAGACCTGCTGTGACCTCGTTTTCTAGCAATGAACGTGGATGACGCATGTCCGTGTAAAAAACTTATTTTTTGTTTGTTTGTAATAAGGGCGCAATGTTTCACAGTGGCCAGAGTCTCCCCATAAGGTTCCACTTCCCCGTGTGTCGTTCAGATGACCACCCTGCTATTGACCCTGGCCAGATCAAGTGTAGATGACCACACTTTGATCTTAGCCCAAAGCTCGATAATTTGAAAGCGATTGTTGTGGTTTTGTTTTTAATGAAGGCTCAGTGTTCCACAGGGGCCAGAACCTCTCCATCAAACCCGCACGTTTCTGTGTGTCATTATGATGACCGCCTCTGCATGTGGCCCTGGCGAGAACCAGTGCAGATAATAGCACTGATATTAGCCAAAAGGTCGAAGAAATAAAATAAAACAGTCACAGTTTATTTGGCCTTTCAAAGGCCAGTCAAAAATATAACTTTTGCAAATGAGGCTGCGAAGTAAGTAAATTATTATTGTATTATTCTAGAAAAGCAATGAAGGCATGTTATCAAAATGTGCTTCACATAAAGCAATGTAACTAAGTCATTTATCAGTTGTGTTAAAGCACTGTTTACTTTCTTTAACTTATATAAAATGAAATATTGCAAAATTTAGTGCATGGTTGATTTATAAATGAATCTAATGAAAACTTAAACATCTAATTGTTAAAACTGTAAGTGTTAGGAATATATTTAGGTTGGGTAATGCCCCTTAATATATTAAATCGTTATGTCCCTTGGTTAAATTTAAGTTTGTTGCTTTTGTTTATGTGGTTTCCCCCGAAGTTGCAAGGAACAAATTAAAACCATAAACGTATTGGGGAAACGTAGACAGTCAAGATTATTTGGACACGTTATTAATTAGGAAATAAAAAAGAACTAGACAATTTAGTAACAACCTGCAAGATTGTGGTGGAAAGAACAAAAGGAAGGCAGAGAGTTAAATATATAGATGCATAGACCACGTGACATAATCGAGACCAGAAAACAACGCTGATCCACGACTCTGGTGATGGTGTGAGACGATTAAACATGAAAGAACATGATTATCTACATGACATGATCATGACAAACAAATCTATAGAAATTAAAAGTGGTAAGGCTTAGCTTTATAGTGTTCCCACTGATAACGTTATGGAAGTCGTCGCTGGAGATACGGAGTTCAAGCTTTGTGCGACGCTTGCGGCAAGCCGCTCTATGGAAAGACACCGAGACATATGGGATAAAACAAGTTGCAATGAAGTCGGCCCTGTCGCCTTTAAACCATGCATTCCTTTTTTATCCCGCACTCTCCATCGAGTTTCGGACCTTGTGAGTAAGCGACCGCCGAATACAGAACACCTGTACCGCCATGAGGAACAGTATGAGCGAAGTCGACACACTCAACGGCCAACCCGTCTAGTCGTATGTACCGGGTTGACAAAGGCAGCTGAGAGCTCGAGAAGTATTGCTTTACAAATATGAGACAAGGGTTTACATCAGCCCCAGGTCTGTACAACGTTTATTTTAATGGGCATGGCAAGGCACGTAGAGTGCCCTGGTCACCCACTGCTCCCGTATTCGTCTCCAGTCGTCTTGACTTGTCTTGCCACTGGATTCAAATGGACTCTGGCAAAACAGTGTGGTAGACGAATTGCGCAACTCTTCCTCACTCTAATCCAATTCATCGCGCAAGTCAGTCTTCATCCAACCACAATGTTTATTTAGTGATAACATTTAAACAGGTAGAAAGAAGACTGGAATCACATTACAAATGTTGCATGTGCGTTGCATGACGTGGTGAACAACCATTCATCATAAATCGATTGTTTTAGGAATTTTATGTTCAGTAATTTGCCGGTCTCCCTGGCCAAGGAGTTAGCGACATTGTTCGTAATCCCGTATATTCACGTGGGAAAACACCAGCTGCGAGAATCGGCAGCGGTTCGCGCCGCGCTGGTAACTTACGGTGGTATGTGAGCCGGTCGTTCAGAAAGCAATGGCAAACTACTGAACGTAAAACTTGCCTAATACATCAACAGCGGCTGAAAAATGTTGGTGTTGACTGCAACGTCCTGTAAGGGACATGCAACTTTATTAATTTGCCTGTGTCGGCTCCGTGGCGAAGGTGTTACTGAGGCAATTCGTAATCCCACATACCGCGTTCGAAACACAGCTGCGGGCGATTTGAAAACAGAACGCCTTGCGTTGGTTTCCCTACAATGATTTGAGTGCCGGTCGATCAGAAAGCAATGACAAACTACTGAGCGTAAATTTGCTAGACATCACGAGCAGCCAAAAAATGCTGGGGTTGATTGCAACGCCCATTAAAGGATATGCAACTAACATGTTTTTATTTTATTTTATTTTATTTTTTTTTGGCCTTTATTTTCTTAACTAGAAGTTAACTTCTAAGTCCATCTGACCGGTGTGAGGTCTGACCCGCAGTCAGGGCACCGGAAATGTAAGCGCAAGCGCATTAACCTGTGGTCACGAAGACCTCTTAACTCCATATTGGAGGAGTAGCAGGAGACAGTAAAAGAAACACACGACGATTGTTGTATTAGATTTATTAACTGAACCATAGCGGAGTTGATTGTAAACATTAGGCCATCAAAATTACTGGATATAAACATAAAGTAAATAAAAACAAATGGTTATCAACACTGACAGCATCAAGCCACTCTTGAAAATTTATGTAAATGAAAAGTCACTTGTGCAGGTCACCAGTTTTTCTTATCGATATTAATTAACAACAGACGATGAAATGCAAGAGGCAGAAATAAGTAAGAGAATGTAGACAGAGTAACATGCAACAGTGTGTGTGTGTATATATATGTAATCGTCTGGCGCGATACATGATGATGATAATGTTACCAGTACCAGCATCCCTTGCAGTGCCCTGGGGTATGATGGGAAGCCGCTCTGGAAGCATGAATAAATAGAGGCGCGTGTCAGTGTCCCGGTCTCTCAAAACCAGACAACCGTGGCCGAAGGAGCGATTAGGTAGATCGCTGTAGAGATGTAGATACCATCAAATAGGGAGGCTTTAACCAGCCTTCCCCAGTCACTGGACTCTGGGTGAGTTAAATTTATTTAGATAGCTTAATTAAAGATAGGATAGTGGTGCCTTTGCTAGTTTCCAACTGGAAGCTCCAAACTTAACATCCACAGGTTTGAGGTACAATTCGGTGTAGTTCGATTTATAGTGTTACCTAGAATGAGGAACTCTTCTGTTCCTGAGTGACTAAAATTAGTATTTATTTTCACAAGTAAAATGGCGATGACCGGCAGAATGACAACAACATGGGTTTGCTTCAATTAATGATTGTAAAAGTGCTACTCTGCAGACTGGCAGGGAAGTAGTAAGAAAACTAGTACCAGGTGTATTCAGTGACGATGCAGGAGAAAGGTTGTTCTCATACGATGGTGTGTATATTTGTAGGCTTTTAGATTTAAGGTAGCAGACTGCAGTACGGATTGGAAGTAATCAAATATCGATACTGTACTGTGTTTGGTAGTTCTATAGAATTTGATATAGCCACGATTCAATACAGTATTAAAAATATGTAGTATCATAGTCCAGAGTAGAGGAGGATGTATTGTTCTGTAAAGTCTGTGTTCTGACAAGAGGAAAATACAGAGCACTAGAATAAAATATGAGGAAATAATGAAATAATGGTTGTGGCTGTTTACAACAGTGAAGAGGAAAATATGGAGCACTGTAGTATAAAATATTAGGTTATGTTAATTTTATTTAGGTGATATTCCTGTATGGAGGTGGCCAGATTAGGTGTGCAGGACATATATAATATAATATGCCATTATTATAGTAGCATGGTGAGGATGAAGATAACAGTAGATTGAATGGCCTGGGGTAACCAGGGCTGTTCCAGGTGGACTGTACAGTCAGTAAGAGGGAGGCAAAGTACATAACTGGGTGGTTATACCAGTCTGGTCTAGAATGAGGAACATGAAGTTGAACTGGAAACATGGTACGGATGTGTTTATGTAACTTCCCACAACAAAGGGGAAGGCCGGTGTCTTTATATTATAATGTACTGAGGTATTGAGATATCTCACATGTAATGGAAAGTAAAGGGTGCCAGGGCATGAGAGACGCCTCCATTATGTTATATTGTTTGAAGCCAGATGACTTATCATGACTCAAGAACGCCAAAAATATAGTGATTGCTGGCACGGTGAAAGTAATAGGTATATGGTGCTTGATGACAATGTATGTTATGTTCTTCTAGATAAATGGAGCTATGGTAATAATTATTCATGACTGGATGTAGTGATGAAGGTGCCAGGTCGAACACTACACATGATAGGGTGGTTTATGATTATAATAGTGTTCATGGAGATAATGATCTGTGTTGCTCAGGTTGGACACATGTGAACTTAAGAAGAATAGTCTTGAGAATAGTTGCTGAATAGGGCACCCATAATGAATCTGGGGTATTATTGAGCGAGCTTTGTCATGGTGAGGGTGACCATGTAGTGATGTCAGCTAAGATGATTGTGATTGTGGTGATGGCTATGGTGAGAGCGATCATTTGATGATTGTGATGGTTTTATGTGGTGTTATATGTCTGAGTTGTTGGCAGTGACTTATGTTATAGCCTGTGTCCTGATTGTTGCTGGTGTTATGTGTAGAACTGTACTTCTGGTATAGTGATGTTGTCTAGTTGTCATCAGTACAATGACACTAGTTGGTGATGTCAAGTTGAATTGCATATCCTGTCTGCTTGGTTGCTGTTGGTGCATTGGACTGTATTTATGTCCTGTATGTACATGTTCAAATGGTGTTGTCCTGTTAGAGTCGTGGTTCACCGGTGTAGCTGAGTTGTGTTCGGTGTTGATTTTGACTAGTTGATGAGTGTTGCTGTGTAACATTGGCATTTATGAGTGGTATTCTCAGCCTGTGGTGTTGGGGATGAGAAGTTGTGTTGTGTCAGAGATCTGTAGGTAATGACCCCCCTGGACTGAGAGTGTTCAAGAAGTAAATATTGAGTTAGATGAGGAGCCAGGAAAGGCTGCGAGCATTGTGACGAGGGATGATCCGCCCTCACATTAAGATTGTCCCATGATATGGTGGTGGCTGTTGCATTAATTGTGGGCCCAATCACTCCGAAGGATGCTGTAGAGCGTGTATGCTCTGTTTATATTTTATGTGGAGTATATCCTATAACCTATCCATATCATTGCTGTCCAGTTGAAGTATCATGTGGTTGGTGTGAACTTACACAGTCCATGTCTATGTTTGTGCCACAAGGACACTGTTTGCATACACCGTTGCTGTAGTTGTTGTCCTGTGAAGTCCATGTGTTGATGCAAATATTGATTCTTTGATGATTATTAATTAGTTGTACCTTGTCATGCATTGCAGGTAGTGACCTCTGGCCATGTTTGTGGTTTGTAGAGCAAACTTGAGCCCCGGCTCTGGTTAATGTCGTAGGCCGCTCACATTCCCCTTTTTTTTATACCCCTTCGTATACCTGTTATGCCTGTTTATGCCACTATATCTCTGCTGTGAGGGTTATAGTTTTGTTACTCGTTATGTTATGGTTTTTTCGCTGTATCTGGGCCCAGTCGACTTATGTGATGCGGGTGTCTTGTGTGGGTATCAAGGGTGCCCTTCGACTCAACTGAACATGATTGAGGTCTCACTGTCATTAGAGACCGCCCCTGTAGTTAGTACTAGGCAGCAGTTATCTCTGTGGGATTTCAGATTCCCATTTCTGTATGTACCAACTGTCCATGAGTCCTGAGATGATTACAATAGAGAGTCCATACCTGCTGTTACCGTTTGTTGTTTACGTTGAGGCTCTGTTGTTGCCATGTCCTTGTTGGTTTGTGGAGATGGGTACCTAGTCATGTGCGTAGCGATGTTAGGCAGCAGTGATTACTGTGGGAACATAGGTTCCCATTTCTGTATATGTCAGTTATGTGACATGTCAAGATGCCTGTTTGTCCCTAAACCATGCAGTTCTGTCAATAAAAACCTAATTTTGTTGTTCTTAATTTGTTTTGTTTAGTCTGTAGTTTGTTGTGTAAACTCATTGATCCTGTTACAGTCCAGCAGTGTAATCTTCTGTCTGGGGTGTACAACAGTACATCCCCCGCCCTGAGAACTCCTGGAATCTTCTGTCTTAATTCTACCCCTTTTCTTGTTAACAGAGGAGGATATACACAGTGCTCTTTCTCTATTTCTCCTTATTGTCCTTTTTTTCTCGGGCCCCTTAAAAATCAGTGTGGGTTTTTTGTCTTTGACACTTTAAATATAGGAAATTAAATCTTTCCCGTCCTTATATTCCACCCCCTGTACATATATTTTAGGTATTTTGGTGGTATACTAAAGTTTTTATATATATTATAATTTATATATATATTTATTATATATATTATTATTTTATATATATATATAAAATTACAAGCAAAAAATGATTGCAGAAAAGAACACACCGAGCGTGAGAGACGTAAGATGTGCATGATGGTGGAAATGACCATTTTGTTCACATGCCCCCACTGTGGACAAACATTTACAGCGAAAATTTGGCCCTTATCAGTCACATTCGCTACCGCCATGGGTAATAGTTAGTATGCCTCTCTGAAGCACAAACTATCGTCTGCCAAGACGACAAGGTGCCAAAAATGAAGGAATACTAAATAATAGCATAATGTTTGTTTTCTTAACATATATAATACAAAGTATTAAGAAATGACAGCAAAATTTGATTTGAAATTGTAATTCAGGGCATATTTAGAAAGTAATTGTAAAAACCCAACAACGATTCTAAATGTTTTTAGATTGAATAGCGTTCCCTAACATTATGAATTGTTATGTCCCATGGTTTAAATTTATTTTATGCGTGTTCCGTTGTTTATGTTTGAAGTTGTTTGGCCATAATTTTTTGTACATTCAGTGACTACTTAACAATTATGCTAGATTTTTAGTATGATAATCTTCAATTGCTCTAAATAAAATATTAAAACAAAACATAAACAAGCAAAGTACAATGTTATGATTTCTTATCCATGCATCCATCCCTCCATCATGTGCCATGCCGGTAAGCGTGGGCTGTCATGTTCTGCCCTCTCACTCGATCACCAGAGTCGTGAATAAGGTCCGTGTACCTGTCTTGACCATGCTATGTGGCCAAACCATCCAGGGTGATTTCTTATCAGGTGCATACTATTTTTTTTGATTATGATAATTAGCGTGATATTTGCAGTCAGAAAAAGTTTCAGGGAAAAAAAAAATATTGTACCTAATAAACACTGCTTCAGAAATATGTAACAAAAACACGTTTAGCTTTTGTACAGTGATATAATCCTATGAAAGAAGCTGAATCTATAGTGCAAAAAAGCCCAACCAAACAGTGCCTATAAAATCATGTTTCGTGAATTCATAGAGTGAATTGGCATAGCTATCTTGGAACTATCATAACATCTGATGGAGGTGCAATAATGACATTAGATCAAGCATCGCTATGGCACAAATGAATTTTTCTTAATGAAAAAACATGCTGACCAAATATATTTGGGTGTCAATTGCAACGAGGAAAAAGTGTTAAACTGCTACATAGATCGTGACCAATTATATGGATGCAATCGTGTGTTACGAAAAGCTGGCAAATATCTTATGGTAGTGGAGATATAGTTTCTGAGGGAAAATGCAAAGAATACAATGGGCAGACAGAAAAGCTGGCAAATATCTTATGGTAGTGGAGATATAGTTTCTGAGGAAAATACAAAGAATACAATGGGCAGACAGACAATCTGGCAAATATCTTATGGTAGTGAGATATAGTTTCTGAGGAAAATGCAAAGAATACAATGGGCAGACAGACAAGCTGGCAAATATCTTTTTATGGGGTTTGTTTTAGGAAAAAAGAAAAAATAAAAAGTTTTTTTAGGAAAATTTGGGGAAAGAATTACAATGGGCAGACAGAAACCCAAGCTTTTAATGGGGTTTTTCCCTTTATAACCTATCCATTCATTGCTGTCCAGTTGAAGTATCATGTGGTTTGTGAACTTACACGGGCCCATGTCTATTTTTGTGCCACAAGGAATGTTTCCCTTAACACCGTTGTTTGGAGTTTGTTGTTTGTGAAGTCCATTGTTGATGCAAATATTGATTCTTTGATGATTATAATTGTTGTCCCTTTGTCATGCATTGCAGGTGGGCCCTTGGCCATGTTTGGGGTTTTGTAGAGAAAAATTGACCCCCGGTTTTGGGTTAATGTCGTAGGCCGCTCACTTTCCCCTTTTTTTTATCCCCCTTTTCGTATACCTGTTAGCCGTTTTTTGCCACTATATCTCTGCTGTGGGGGTTTAGTTTTGGGGTTACTCGTTAGTTAGGGTTTTTTCGCTGTATCTGGGCCCATTTCGACTTATTTGGCGGGTTTTTGTGGGTTTATCAAGGGTGCCCTTCGACTCAATGAACATGATTGAGGTTCACTGTCTTTAGAGACCCCCCCTGTAGTTAGTACTAGGCAGCAGTTATCTCTGTGGGATTTCAGATTCCCTTTCTGTTGTCCAACTGCCCAAAGAGTCCTGAGATGTTACAATAGAGGGGTCCATACCTGCTTTTCCCGGGTTTTTTGTTTACTTTTGAGCTCTGTTTTTGCCATGTCCTTTGGTTTGTGGGAGGGGTTCCCTAGTCATGTGCGTAGCGATTTTAGGCGGGGCAGTGTTTTACTGTGGGAACATGGGTTTCCCATTTCTGTATAGTCAGTTAGTGACATTTTTCAAGATGCCTGTTTGTCCCAAACCATGCAGTTCTGTCAATAAAAAACCTAATTTTTTTGTTTTTAAATTTTGTTTTTTTAGTCTGTAGTTTGTTGTTTTAAACTCTTTGATCCTGTTAAAGCCCCAGCAGTGTAATCTTCTTTTGGGGTGTCCCAACAGACATCCCCCCCTGAGAAATCTGGAATCTTCTGTTTTAAATTCCCCTTTTCTTTAAAGAGGAGGATATAAAAGTGCTCTTTCTTATTTCTCCTTATTTTTCCTTTCTTCTCGGCCCTTTTAAAAGTCAGTTTTCCCTTTTTTTGTCTTTGAGCACTTAAGTATGGGAAATTTAAATTTTCCTGCCCTTTGATTTTCCCAACCCTGTGACATTATATATTAGGTATTTGGTGGTTATACTAAGTTATATATAATATTATATATATATATATATATATATATAATGATATATATCATTATCATATACATATATATATATATATATATATATAAGCAGAAAATGATTGCAGATAAAGAACACACCGAGCGTGAGAGACGTAAGATGGTGCATGATGGTGGAAATGACCATGTGTTCACATGCACCCACTGTGGACAAACATTTACAGCGAGAATTGGCCTTATCAGTCACATTCGTTACCGCCATGGGTAATAGTTAGTATGCCTCTCTGAAGCACAAACTATCGTCTGCCAAGACGACAAGGTGCCAATGAATGAATGAATACTAAATAATAGCATAACTGTTTGTTTTACTTTAACATATATAATACAAAGTATTAAGAAATGACAGCAAAATTTGATTTGAAATTGTAATTCACGACATATTTAGAAAGTAATTGTCAAAACAACAACGATTCTAAATGTTTTTAGATTGAATAGCGTTCCCTAACATTATGAATTGTTATGTCCCATGGCTTAATTTATTTTATGCGTGTTCCGTTTGTTTATGTTTGAAGTTGTTTGGCCATAATTGTTTGTACATTCAGTGACTACTTAACAATTATGCTAGACTTTTAGTATGATAATCTTCAATTGCTCTAAATAAAATATTAAAACAAAACATAAACAAGCAAAGTACCATGTTATGATTTCTTATCCATGCATCCATCATCCATCATGTGCCATGCCGGTAAGCGTGGGCTGTCATGTTCTGCCATCTCACTCGATCACCAGAGTCGTGAATAAGGTCCGTGTACCTGTCTTGACCATGCTATGTGGCCAAACCATCCAGGTGATTTCTTATCAGGTGCATACTATTTTGTTTGATTATGATAATTAGCGTGATATTAGCAGTCAGAAAAATGTACAGAAAAAAATAATATTGTACCTAATAAACACTGCTTCAGAAATATGTAACAAAATCACGTTTAGCTTTTGTACAGTGATATAATCCTATGAAAGAAGCTGAATCTATAGTGCAAAATGCCTAACCAAACAGTGCCTATAAAATCATGTTTCGTGAATTCATAGAGTGAATTGGCATAGCTATCTTGGAACTATCATAACATCTGATGGGAGGTGCAATAATGACATTAGATCAAGCATCGCTATGGCACAAATGAATTTTGCTTAATGAAAAAACATGCTGACCAAATATATTTGATGTCAATTGCAACGAGAAAAAGTGTTAAACTGCTACATAGATCGTGACCAATTATATGGATGTCAATCGTGTGTTACGAAAAGCTGGCAAATATCTTATGGTAGTGGAGATATAGTTTCTGAGGAAAATGCAAAGAATACCATGGGCAGACAGAAAAGCTGGCAAATATCTTATGGTAGTGGAGATATAGTTTCTGAGGAAAATACAAAGAATACAATGGGCAGACAGACAATCTGGCAAATATCTTATGGTAGTGGAGATATAGTTTCTGAGGAAAATGCAAAGAATACCATGGGCAGACAGACAAGCTGGCAAATATCTTATGGTAGTGGAGATATAGTTTCTGAGGAAAATGCAAAGAATACAATGGGCAGACAGACAAGCTGGCAAATATCTTATGGTAGTGGAGATATAGTTTCTGAGGAAAATACAAAGAATACAATGGGCAGACAGACAAGCTGGCAAATATCTTATGGTAGTGGAGATATAGTTTCTGAGGAAAATGCAAAGAATACCATGGGCAGACAGACAAGCTGGCAAATATCTTATGGTAGTGGAGATATAGTTTCTGAGGAAAATGCAAAGAATACAATGGGCAGACAGAAAAGCCAATGAATACTTTCTTCAAGAAAGAAATGGAAATCGTACACTGGTTAGAGAAATTAGACATAGAAAGTCAAAAAATTCTGGTCACCTTATGAGAAGAAATAAATTTGAGAACTTGGGGATAATTTGTAATATCGAGGGGGAAGAGAACAAGGAAAAGGCAGAGAAGTAAGTACCTTTGATGGTGAGGCCCTGTGGTATGGTAGAGACAAGAACGCTGATTTCGTGTATTTCGTGGACTGTGTGGGTGAACATCTAAGAAACATCCAGATGGGAAAATGACTACCGATTCCATCAGAGATGAACAGGGTGTTTCGTGGGGGACTATTGTGTTGACATTCTGGCGGCGGCATTATGCACAGTGTATCTGTGCGGGCTGTTGTTTGTCGAGACTCCTGTCTTTTCCACTTTTCACATTGGGCAGTGGGGAGCGTTTTGTGTGATATTCACTGGCACAGGAATGGAGCATAATGGGGATGGCCCGTTGCTGTGAAGTTGGAACTGCGACTAACTAACTGACTAACTAACTAACAAGAACGCTGAGCTGATCCACGACTCTGGTGATTGTGTGAGCTGGCGAAACATGCCCGCCCACGCTTATCGGCATGGCATGTGATGAATGAATCCGCGCGTAAAATTCAGTCCAGTGATACTAAAAGAAGCGTTTATTGACTACGCTTGGATTCAAAGAGAGCGAATACAACAGCAACCCCCCCCCCCCCAAAAAAAAACAAAAAAACAATCAAACAAACAAACAAACAAACAAAAAAACAAACACATGCAACAATGAGTTACATTATACCAAATACAGTTAAATTCACCAATTAAAATTAATAGCGATCAAGTAGTTATGTTTACTAAATATTATGGTTGGACTTCCGTTCCAACATCCCAAAGTCTGGCGAAGGTCATTATGTCTGTGCATAACCTAGTTTCCTGTGTGCTGCCACTCCTTTCTGATGTTGATATTCCTCCATGTCATGATGCCAAACCGCCCAGCACCAGTATCTTTTTAGTCGGGCTTGCGTGCCCAATTCTCAACCTTTTGAAAATAAAGTTTGCTTGTTTATTCGTTCAACTCGGCACGGCAGAAGACGGATACGTGGGAACATCCCTCCCCCGGGAAGTGCGAGGAACATAATGAAAGCGAGGTACTCGTCGAGGAGCGGATGAGGGAGGGATGTGGCTGCTTCTGACGACTGCAGACCTGCTGTGAGCTCACTAGGCGGTGGGATTTCTAGCAGTGAACGTGGATTACGTATGTTCGTGTATAAAAGCTGATGTGTTTTTTTTTTAAATTTAATATTGGCGCGCGCCGGCTCCCTGGCCGAGGAGTTAGCAGCTTTCTCCGTAATCCCGAATACTCTCGTGGTTGACGTGAGTGCACGAGAATTGAACTCGGTTCGAGTAGCACAAGTGACTTATGAGAGTATGGAGCCGGTCGCATAGAAAGTCGTGGCGTGCTGATGAGCGTAATCTAGCCTAGGAATCAACATACAGCCGAAAGATGCTGATGTTGACCGCAATATCCTGAAACAGAATGGAAACGCGGGAAAAAAAAATAATGGCGAGCGGTTACCCAGGGACCAGAGCCGCCCCATCATGTCCTCTTGTCCCTGTGTGTTTCTTGGATTACCGCCTCTGCATGTGGCCCTGGCATACTACTACACTTTGGTCTTCCAAACATATAGCAATTACTTTTACTAATGGCTATCATATTGGATACCTAAAGTTAAATATATATTATTCTAGAAAAGCCATGAATGCAGCTTATAAAAATGTATTGTGCAACTCATCTCATTTCATCTAATCGCATCTCATATCATCTCATCTCATCATGTTCCTCGTGTACCTTGTGGTGTCCAGGTGAAGTATAAACAGCGGGAGAGTGCTCGCTTATGGGCTTTATGTATGGATATTTCCATAGACTCTGTTATTCCCTGCGTCCATCGTTTACGTGGTCGGCCTCTTCCTTTGTTTCCCTCTGGTCTGTACATCATTCCTTGTTGTGGCATACTGTTAGTTGGTAACCTACTTGCATGGCCAAACCATTTGACTTGCTGCCTTCTAATAAAATCTAGTGCAGCTTTAACCCCCACTTTAGTCCTGATTTCTTCATTTCTAATCTTATCCCTTCTTATACATTGAGTATTATTCTCAGGAATCTCATTTCTGTTGTGATTTTTCTTTTCTCTTTGTCTGTCATTGTCCAGGTTTGGCATTGGTAACATAGAGTTGGTAGGAAGATTGTGTTGTAAAGTGCTTTCTTAGTAGTTTTTGATACATGTTTGTTCTTTAGTATTGGTGCCATTTGTCCAATGCGCTGGTTTGCCTTATTGCATCTATTTTCGATCTTGCCTTCGGATTTGCCATTTGATCATAATATACTTCCTAGGTATTTGAAAATCTTTACTTGTTTCAAGGGATGTTCGTTTGGGTGATCCGTTGTTGCTTTTTCTTCTTTAGTTATAGTCATTACCTCTGTTTTACTTGCGCTAATTTTCATGTTATGTTTCCTACACATTTCATTTAGACAATTCATGTGGTCTTGTAATTCAGCTTCTAATTTTGCTATTAGTGCTTGGTCGTCCGCAAACAGGAGATCTCTAATATTTAGATTTGCAGATTGTTCTTCTTCCTTATTATCGTCATTTGGGGTTCTTGCGGTCTTTGTTTGGCCGGTTTCTTTACATATGTTGTCTATATATGTTATGAACAAGAGAGTGAACAGGACACAACCTTGTTGTACTCCGGATCTTATGGTGAAGGGTTCTGAGTGTCCTCCAGCTGCTCTCACTATGCATTCACTGTTGTTGCATAAGCTTCTACATGGGTTTGTTAGATGTGTACTCACTCCATATGGTTTAAGGAGTTCCCACAGTTTGTTTCTATCTACTCTATCAAATGCCTTTTCTTGGTCGACAAATGCTAAGTAGATTGTTTCATTAAATTTGATTGATTTTTCTATATGTTGTCTAAGAGCAAAAATGACATCTGTGCATCCTTTGTTTTTCCTAAATCCAAGTTGTGTTTCGCTTAGATGTGGTTCTATAGTAGGTTGCAATCTTTTCTCAAGAATGTTGCAAAATACTTTTCCCAGTATGATTCAACTGTGAAATGCCTCTGTATTGTGTGCAGTCTCTTGTGCTGCCTATGTGTTTCCAAACTGGGATAATTATGGCGTTTCCCAGTCTCGTGGTGTCTGTTGTTCTACCCAAACATGGTTGAATAGTCTATGTAGCCATGCTGTTCCTACTTCTCTTGCTGCTTTAATTAGTTCATTTGGTATTTCATCTTGTCCCGGTGATACGTTCAATGGGGCTAATCAGACGGCTTCTATAATTTCTTCTTTCAGTATGTCTGGTTCTAGTTCTTCGGTGGTATCTGTGTCGGTTTCTTGAATTCCTGTGACATCTGATGCGATGTTGAGAAGTTGTTCAAAGTACTGTTTCTATCTTATTAGGATTTGGTTTTGTTCACTTATTGGTTCTCCATTTTCGCTGTTAATTATTTCAGCTGGATCAAAAGGCTCTCATCTGATTCTCACTGGACTTATCTTTTTGTAGAAGTTTCTAGTTGCCTCCGTCTAGTTTTTTTTTATTTAGGGTTTCTCCATACTCCTCCCAGTCTTTTTGTTTTTTCTCTCTTTACTATTCTATTCATGTGTCTTCTCGCTATTCTATATTCTATGCAATCGCATTCCTGTTTGCTCTTCGACCACTTTTTTATATTTTTCTCCCCCGCTCCCATATTTGTGTCTTTTACAGCTTTCTTTACTTCTGCGTTCCACCAACTTTTATTTTCTTTATCCGTGTTTTGCGTTTATTTCGTGGTTCCACATGTTATTTTTGCAGTATTTAAAATGCGTTAATAGCGTGAATGAATATCGTTAACAGTAGTATTATTTTATCTACTGGATGAAGGAAAACATACTTACCAATAACAAAACATGTCAACTGCAACGAGAAAAAGAGTGTTTAACTGCTACATAGATCAAGTACAATAAGTAAGTCACAAATGGTAGTAGAAAAATTAATCAATATGATAACAACTAGCTTTGAATAAGCTTTGAATAATAGCTTATAAGCTTTTTTTAAGTTTATAAGCTCTCCAATAGCTTTAATAGCTTAAAGCAATAAGCTTTGAATGATCCTTGAATGGTTTTGGGAGAGGGATGAGATAGCTGTGTACCCAATCCTGCGGTACTGATGCTGTCCTAATGCTCTGATTAAAGCAGTCGGACATCTCCTTCAGGTCTGCATCACTCAAAGCCTTCATGTGGCCATACCTAACTCCATCGGGCATTGGTGCCGTGTCGTTTGCCCTTTTCAAAATATGTTTAACATCTTCAACCCGTATAATGTCCCATAATGTATATTCTTCTTGGTGCCAGATAATTCTGATTTCTTCATTTCTGATCTTATATTTTCTTGATACGTTGAATATTCTTCTCAGGAATCTCATTTCTGTTGTTGTGATTTTTCTTTCTCTTTCTCTGTCATTGTCCAGGTTTGGCATTGGTAACATAGAGCTGGCAGGAAGATTGTGTTGTAATGTGCTTTCTTAGCAGTTATTGATGCATGTTTGTTCTTTAGTATTGGCGCCACTTGTCCAATGAGTTAGTTTGCCTTATTGAATCTACTTTCGATCTCGTCTTCTGATCTGCCATTTGATGATATTATGGTTCCCAGGTACTTGAAACTCTTTACTTGTTTCAAGGTATGTTTGTTTAGGTGAATTGTTGTTGTTGTTTCTTCTTTAGTTATAGTCATTACCTCTGTTTTGCTTGTGCTAATTTTCATGTTATGTTCCCTACACATTTCGTTTAGACTATTCATGTGGTCTTGTAATTCAGCTTCTGATTTTGCTAGTAGTGCTTGGTCGTCCGCAAACAGGAGTTCTCTAATGGTTAGATTTGCGGATGGTTCTACTTCTGTGTTCAGAACGACTTATCTGTCGTTGTGCGGACATAAGTATATTTAAATGTTTCAGTGTGAGTGATATATATAAGCTCACTTGCTTTATGACATCTGACTTCGATTTCTCAAATTAGATGTCAATAGTTACCTGGGTTTTCCCGTAAGAATAATGTATGTACAACTGTTAGTTCTCTAGTGACTGTTTGTTTCCATCGACAACAAACTTTATTATAGTGGCCGACTGTTGTGTTAGCATTCTCGCATTAGCCGTATGCATGTACGTGTGTGCGTGCTTTTGGTTTGCCGGAACTGCTGTCTGTTCCACTTCTCGCAGTGATGCGTATATTGTGTGATCTTCACAGACACAGAAATGGAGCAGTATGGGGTGACCCTTTGTCGTGAAGTTGGTACCACGACTAACGTCTATTTTATGTTAAGAAATGTGGACAACGAATAAACAATCCAAGAATAAAACTGAAGCTTTCAAACTTTGGAAATATTGTCGAGCAGAAGGAATGCGATAGAAGGAGAAAAGAAGCATCAAAACTCTAGTAATATTGCTCCAAGCCACTTTATAAAATTAATGTGAATGGAAAGCCACGTGTGAAGGTCAATAGTGATTTTACCTAGATCAGGGGTGGGCAAACTACGGCCCACGGGCCGCATGCGGCCGGCAAGTGATTTTATGCGGCCCGCGAGGGCATTTAGAAATAACAATTTTTAATTCGTTTTTAAGTTATTTTGTTGAATTTTACAGAATTTCATGTACCGTTATAATGAGTGTCAATAACAAACGTAAGATTGAAGATGAATGTCGTGTTTTTATTGACAAATGGACAACTAAGTACTGTTTTATAAAAGTTGGTAGCAAATCAGTTTGCTTGTTGTGTCGTGAGTCAGTGGCTGTCTTCAAGGAGTACAATTTAAAAAGACATTATCAAACAAAACATTCCGATTTCGGATACAATTTAATGACCGAAGAGAAGGAAAGAAAATGCCTTGAGTTGGTGAAAAATTTGGAGAAACAGCAAACTGTTTTCACTAAACAGTCTTCAATTCAAGATGCTGCAACTAAAGCTAGTCTTGTGCTGTCACACAGAATTGTAAAACAGAACAAGCCATTTTCTGATGGCGATTTCATCAAGGAATGTTTGCTAGATGCAGCAAACATTATGTGTCCAGAACAAAAAACAGATTTGACAACATTATTTTATCAAGAAGAACTGTGGTCAGACGTGTTGACAAGATAAGTGACAATTTGATGCATAAACTTCAAGATGCAAGAAAACAATTTTTGTGGTACTCTCTTGCATTGGATAAGAGTACCGATGAACATTATACTGCCCACTTATTGATATTTATACGTGGAATAAACGACTTCTTTCAAACTCACTGAAGACACAACCATAGACCATGATATATTCAATACTGTTACTAACTGTATTGAAAGAACTGGGTTGGTTTGGAACAAGATGACAAGTGTTACAACTGACGGAGCTCGTGCTTTGACTGGAAAAAATGTAGGTCTGGTAAAGTTGATAAGTGATCAGATTAAAGCATATCCAGACCACACATTATTACCACTTCACTGTGTGATTCATCAAGAAAGTCTATGTAAAACTGTTTTGAATATCAAGCATGTTATTGACCCAGTTGTCAGTGTCATCAACCTCATCAGATCAAGAGGACTTAATCACAGACAGTTCAAGGTATTACTTGACGTTTGGAAACTGAACATTCCGATGTCCTGAACCACACCAATGTTCGATGGCTGAGTCTCGGCAAGGTGTTGAGGCGAGTGTGGGAACTCAGAGAAAAAATAGTGATGTTCCTAGAGATGAAGGGCATTGGATGTGACTTTAATACTAACATTGTCAATAAAGAGTGGCAGTTAGACTTTATGTTTGCCATTGAAATTATGGAAAAGTTAAATAAACTGAATGTCAATCTTCAGGGCAATGGTCTGTTTGCGCATGAATTGTATGTATGTGTAAAATTATTTCAGGCAAAACTCTCACTGTTCTTCAGACAAGCAAGTGAAAAATGATTTTGTCACTTCCCTGTGCTGAAACAAGAAACCATTTCTGGTGAAATGACTGAAAAATACAAAGCCCAATTAGATGCATTGATTGAAGAATGTGGATGGAGATTCCAAGATTTCAAGAACTTAGAGCCACAGTTCAATATTCTCAGTTCCCCTTTTAGTGCAGAAGTTGATACAGCCACAGAGGACATACAGTTAGAGCTACTTGACTTACAAGCAGATCATGACCTGAAAGAGAAATTCAAGACAGATTGTTTGCTGGATTTATATGGATCTTTATCACAAGAATCATTTCCCAACTTGAAAAACTTTGCAGCTAAACTTGTATCATTATTTGGATCAACATATATTTGCGAACAAGCATTCTCTTGCTTAAAGATCAATCATATCTAAGAATAGGTCTTTATTGTCGGACTGCAACTTGCATGCTGTCATGCGAATTTCAACAAGTAAACTTGCTCCAGATTTCAAGAATATTGTCAATAATTGCAAGGCAGTTACTATACATCTCATTAGAAATCAACAACTGTAGTGACAATGTAAGTCGATGTGTGTCTAAATTAAAGCCATTGATAGATAATAAAAAATATTTGTTATAATAACAAGTTGTAAAATCGTGTTAACAAATTATTAAAAGTTTTTGTCCGTATTGTCAAATATAATGTATAAGTGTATAAGTAAAATAACATTGCAATAATTAGTTATTTATACTGCTTAATAACCTATAAATAATTAATAATTACTCATTGTGATAGGTTGCTGTAAACAAAATGGATATATGTATATGCGGCCCGCCAGTAGCTTTACATTTCTCAATGCGGCCCTCCGCACGAAAAGTTTGCCCACCCCTGACCTAGATCAATTAATAACAGACAATGGCAGGTGAGAGGCAGACATGAGCATGAGAGTGTAGACAGACTAACATTCAACAATATGAAACAGATTCGCCTATCAAATACATTTAAATTACCAAACGAAATACAAACTAATAATGATCAAGTGTTATGTTTACTATGTATTATGGTAAGAATTTTCATTCCAATATCCCAAAATTGTTGCGAAGGTGATCATGTCTGCGTACTGCTTTGTGTGTGGTGTGCTGGCACTGGTTTCTGATGTTGATATTCCTCAATGCCATGATGCCAAACCGTCCAGCATATCTCTTTTTATAGAATGTCAGACGGGCCTGCGTGCCTAATTCGTAATCTTTTGAAAATACAGTTCATTCGTTCGTGTCCCCCTGCCTCTCCTCCGCTCCAACTTTACTGTCGTGACGGCATAATGTAATGTTCCCTTTCTCAAGATACGTTATTTTGGGATAACCACCATCATCGATTAAACCATCTCCAAGCTGGAAATAAGGATGTGAGCGCACGACAGGAGAAGGACACAGGGGAATACCCTCCCCCGGGAAGTGTGAGGTACGTGATGGACGCGAGGTACTCGTCGAGGGGGTGGGAGTTGGAGGGGGGGGGGGAGAGAAATGTGGCTGCTTCTGACGACTGCAGACCTGCTGTGAGCTAGCTCGCCCAGCAGTGGGTTTTCTAGCAGTTAACGTGAATGACGTATGTCCGTGTAAAAAAAATAATGTTAATGTTTTTAAAATTATGGCGCAATGTTCCACAGGGGCAAGAGTTGCCCCATGAGGTTCCACTTCTCCGCGAGCCATTCAGATGACCCCCCTGCTACTGACCCTGGCCAGATCAAGCGAAGTTACTACACTTTGATCTTAGCTCAAAGCTCGATAATTTGAAGACGATTGTTGTTTTGTTTATAATAAAGGTTCAGAGGTTCTCACAGGGGCCTGCCCCTCCCCATCAGGTCCTGACGTCCCTGTGTGTCATTCGGATGACCGTCTCTGCATGTGGAACTGGCGAGATCAAGACCAGCTACTACACTTTGATATCAGCCAAAAGGCTGAGAAATATAACATCGACAGTTTATTTGGCCTTAGTCAAAAATATAACGATATCCTTCAAATCAACAATATTACTAAACTTATGTATAAAGCAAGAAAATCCATGAAAGCATATTACCAAAATGTGTTATGTAAAACAACAATGTAATAAAGTAATATAGTAGTTGTGTTAAAGCTCTGTTTAAGTTTTATTAGCAGATAAATGCAAACATTATAGAATGGTGATAAAGGTTCAATTATAAATGACATTAACGAATTTTTTTGTAATGTAATTGCTAGAACTGTAAATGTTAGAACTAGATTTAGGTAAGGTAGTGCCCCTTAATATGATAATTCGTTATGTCCCTTGCCTTAAATTAATTTTGTTTGTTCATTTTTTTTTTATGCGGTCACCCTCAAAGTTATTTGAACAGAATTGTTTGTACATTACGAATGGTAAGATTTTCTTAAGAAGATGCTATTCGTATGCCCTGACCATTGGTATGTAATCAAAAAGAGATGATAGTTGTTTTTAAACCATGGTAGACAGTAGACAGGACTGAGAGTATGCGTGTTCTATAGTTCAGCTTTTCTGGAGAGTTTTGGTCATCATAAACCATAACTGTAGGAAGGGAAAATCCCAACTGCACCTCCCAGTGGTAGAGGATAGGAATCCCACAATGGTGTGACAAACGCAGCCCTGGGGACCGAATATCCACAGGGATATGTGGACAGATCTGCTGCTGTGCAGAACAGGGTACGCACTTGTTCTGATAAATGGCTGTCAAAAGCAGAATAAAAGACCCCCATGTGGATGTGGACGTCAAGGGGAAACCATTACATTATCTTCCCAAGATTTCATGAATAGTCACATATCAGAGGCAGTGAACGACATTAATGGCTATCTTAGGACATCCTCGTCCGGTAGGGACAGTCATGAGCCACATGTGACACTAGACCCTCATCCAGCTACTCATGACAAAATCATAACGAATAAATTTAAAATAGGAACTAAAATTTAAAATGGGAAATAAATTTCAAATATGAATATAGAATGTTAGGACATTAAATCAATTGGGACAGTTGAACAATGTGATAAGAGAAGTGGAAAACATGAAAATGGAGAATATTCTATGCTTAGGTGAAATGAGATGGAAGGGATCGTCAAAATTGCAACAGAAAAACACGCAATAATTTATTCTGGATGGGATACACACAAGAAAGGAGTAGAACTACTATTTGATTAAAAATAACAGCCAAGTCAATTAATGGTTACTGATGTATTGCAGATAGAGTTGTTATGGTCAAAATGAAAGGCAAACCAATACATATAAATATTATACAAGTATTAGTACCAACAACAAGTAGCAGTACTAAATGTCTCCTTGCATTATCCACGGGAGGAGGCTGGGGCACTTATGGAGATAGCCATGTGTAATGAAGGCGATTCTTTACAAATCAAAGATGTAGAGGTATGCGGCGGGCAGGGCTCTCTTCTGGCGCCTGGCGGGTAGTGTCGTACATGAAGATCTCCAGTGACGATATCCTGCATACGGGGGTCTCCGTGGCGAAATGGTTCAGCCACCTACGTCACGTTCCAGAATTTGTGGGTTCGATTTCAGATACGTCTTATGGATCAGCCGGTTCTGTGGCGAAGGGGTTACGGAAGCAATTCGTATTCTCGCATACCGCGTTCACAACACAGCTACGGGTGATTTGGAAGCAGACCGCCTTGCGCAGATTTTCATGCAATGGTCTGAATGCTGGTCGTTCAGAAAGCAATGGCAAACTCTAAACGTAAGCTTGCCCAGAAATCACAAACAGCAAATAAATGCTGGGGTTGACCGTGACGTAATTCAAACGAAATGTGACTAACCTGTTGTTATGTCTCTAATTCTCTTCTCTGTTTTATTTTCAATTTCCCTCTATGTCGTTGTCCCTGTGAGTTAATCACACAAACATCTATCGATTCTGTTTGATAAACTCAATATCCGATATTCTTCTTAGCCGATCTATCAACTGATCCAGCATTGTTTTTCTCTGTCCAGCTCTGTCTCTAATATCTTTAGTCTCCAATGTTGTCACAATGCTCTCAGTGAAAGGTTAGCTATGGTTTTTAGGACCATACCTGAACACGCAAAATACTGAACGTAAACTTGCCAAGACTTCAACAACAGCAGTAAAATGCTGATGTTGACAGCAATGTCCTGTAAATGAGACATTCATTCATTCATTCATTCATTCATTCATTCATTCAGTAGCATGTTCTTTGCAGAACCTCGCTCCCATCACTACCTTCCGGAAAACCTCTCGATCCCCGAGTCTGATACACCCATCTGGAGATCATCCGACACATCCTGCACCCATCTTCTCTTTGGACTTCTTCTTCCTCTTCCTCTCTTCATAGGCATGTACCCCTCTATTATTGTTCTCTCCAAACTTTCGTGACGTTTCAATTGACCAAAATATTTCATTTTGTTTTGTTTTGTTTGATTGTTTTAATGGCCAACCTTCTTCAATATCCACCTCTTGAAGTATGGATGCATTTGTTCTTTTGTTTAAATAGGACAAGCACACGAAAATACCTGGAAACTAGGTAAAGGGAATTATCATCATCATGCAGCATGTATCTAACAGAACGTCGCTCTCATCACAGCCCGTCGCAGAGATTCACCATTTTTAGCCAGTTCCCCTTTCTCATTTATGTCCATGCCCAAGGCGTCCCCAATGTCACGTGTTCAATGTCGTGTGTTCAATGTCGTGTGTTCAATGTCGTGTGTTCAATGTCGTGTGTTCAATGTCGTGTGTTCAATGTCGTGTGTTCAATGTCGTGTGTTCAATGTCGTGTGTTCAATGTCGTGTGTTCAATGTCGTGTTGGGCAATCCCTGGCTCATCTCTCAGGAACTACGCCTTCTAATCCGGTTGTGACCAAACCACGTGACACTTAACATGACCAACATATGTCAGCTTCCGAGACATCACGATATTAGTAAGCCAGGTTTATTCCGTGGTTAAGTTATGTAGAAATAAAAGCATTCATAAATATACAATTCTTTTTATTTAACAAGAAACAATATAGTCGGGAAAAGTCTGTTTTGTTCTTGAGTTATTTGTTTTTAAATTAGATTTACTAAATCAGTTTCTGTTATCTCTTCTTCTATTTTCATGTTTGTCTCTCAGAACCAGGACACGAAGAGTTCTGGATTGATGTCTGGAACATTCCTCATAATCCCTGTGCCATCATCATCATGTGCCATATGTAGATAAGCGACCAGGTTTGTCCTTCTCACACGATCACCAGAGTCTGGGATCAGGGTTGTGTTCCTATTGCCTCTCAGAGTCAGGCATCAGCATTGGATTGAGTTCTGGTTTGTTCCTCATAATCCCTAGTATTTACTATATATTATGGTTTGGACTTCCGATCCAATATCCCAAAGTCTGGGCACAGCCTTGTGTCTGGTGTGCTGCCACTCCTTTCCGATGTTGATATTCCTCCACGCCATGGTGCCAAACTGCGCAAAATCGTCTCTATTTAGACAGACATGAGTACCCAATTCTTAACACTTTGAAAATAATGTTTGCTCGTTCGACTCCCCCTGCCCCCGCCCTCCCCCCTCTGCTGCAACTTTACCTTTGTGACGACATACTGCAGCGTTCCCTTTCTCATGACACGTCAGCGATTAAAGCGTTGGAAATCAGGATGTGAGCGCACGACAGGAGAACGACAACAGGGAAGACTCTCCTCCAGGAAGTGTGAGGAACGTAATTGACGTGTTGTACTCGTCGAAGGGGACGGGATGGGGTTGTGTGTGTGTGTTTGGGGGGGGGGGGGGGAGATGTGGCTGCTTCTGACGACTGCAGACATGCTGTGAGCTCGCTCAGTAGTGGGTTGTTTTTTTTTAGCAGTGAACAAGGTGACGTATGTCCGTGTATAAAAACTTCCACGTCACCGTGTCTTTCAGATGACCACCTCTGCTGATGACTCTGGTCAGGTCAAGTTCAGATGACTACTCTTTGATCTTAGCGGATAGGTCAATCATTTGAAGGCGACCGTTCTTGTTGTTGTTTTTTGTTTAAAAAAAGGCTCGGTGATTCCCATAAGTGGCAGAGCCGCTCATTCAGTTCCTCACGTACCTGTATGTTATTCGGTTGGCCATCTCTGTATGTGCCAGTCTCTCTGGCAAAGGAGTTACACCACTTTCTCCGTAATCCCGTTTATCACACAGAGTCTCGTAGCGGGCGAGAACTGGAAGCGGTTCTACCTCCTCTGGTGACTTGCGGGATAAATGAGCCGGCCGCTCAGAAAGCAATGGCAAACTACTGAGCGTAATCTTGCCAAGAAATCAACTGACAGCTGAAAGATGCTGCTGTTGACAGCGATCTCCTGTAAAGGATATGCGGGGGGGGGGGGGGGATCTCTGTATGTGGCTCTGACTAGAAGAAGTGCAGATACTACACTTTGATATTAGCCAAACGGTTGAGAAATAAAATAGCTGTAGATTATTTGGCCTTTCAAAGGCCTGCCAAAAATATATTGAACGATCTATGAAACTATGCATATATAAACCGTCCTTGAAATTAAAGAAACTTTAACAAAATAATTGCCAGAAATGTAAATGTTAAAACTATCTTTATATTAGATAATGTCCCTTAATATCTTAAGTTGTTATGTCCCATGCTTTAATTTAATTTTGTTCGTTTTGTTTACTTGGTTTCTTCAGAACATAATTATTTGTACATTCGGTCACCACTCAACAATTATGCTAACCTGTTGTTATGATAATCTGGACATGCTATAAATAAATAATAAAACAATAAACACACGTAGTACTATTTTATGATTTCTTATCATGGTCATAGTATTTGGTTTTCATTATGATAATGAAGAGTAAGTAGTGACAGTCTTTTACCTTTTGCGTGATGTTAAAATTAAATCACAAATACTGAAGTATTGGAAAGATCAGGTTGCGTGACGGTGTATTCCATGCTCAGTCTTCGTAGACTTAGATGGATAGGACATGTTAGGAGGATGGATGCTGGTAGAATACCAAAGGACATCTTTTTTGGTGAATTACAGACGGGTAGGAGAACTCAGGGTCGGCCTCAACTACGATACAAAGGTGTGTGTAAGCGGGACATGATTGATGCAATCATTGGTAATGCACATTGTGAGCAGCTGTATGAGAGAAGTCGTACACTCAACGGCCAACCCGTCTAGTCGTGTTTACCAGGTTGACAAACGCAGGTGAGAGCTCGAGAAGTTGTGCTTTACAAATGTGAGACAAGTGTGTACATTACCCCGAGGTCTGTACAATCTTTATTTAGTAAGCACATTTAAAATGTAGAAATAAAAAAACTGGAATCACATTAAATATGTTGCATGTCGTCGCGAACAACCTCAACATCACAGGTCGATTTTCTAGGAAATTTTACGTTCAGTAATTTGTCATTGCCGGCTTCGTGGCGAAGACGTTAGGACGCAATTCGTAATCCCGCATACCGCGTTAGAAACACAGCTGCGGGCAATTTGGAAGCAGACCGACTAGCGTTGGTTACCCATACAAAGATATGAGTGCAGGTCGTTCAGAAAACAATGGCAAACTACTGAAAGTAAATTAACAAGACATCACAAACGGACAAAAAGTGCTGGGGTTGACTGTAACGTCATGTAAAGAATATGCAACTAACTTTATTTTAAAGTTTACCATTGCTTTCTGAACGAGAAGCCAACATTCAAGTCCAACTGACCATTGTAGGGATTGAACCGCCGACAAGACACCGGAAATTTATCTCAAGCGCATTAACCCAGCGGCCACGAAGACCTCTTAACTCCATATTGGAGGAGCAGCAATAAACAGTAAAATATACACTGACCATTGTTTTATTCAAAACAATGTTTTCCCTTTGTGAATTTAGATAACTAAGACACAAACAATAGATTGCACGATTTATTGCCTGGCATGTTTCGCTAGATCACAGACAGGAGACAATTTCCCAGATGAAAGGGGACACCAGCCAGATGTTCTCATTGAGTTGGGAAAAATAAAGAGAAAAACAACTTCTCGACGCCTATGAGTCTAGACAATTTGGTGACGTCACTCAAGCCACGAAATAAAACCAATTGCGGTAAACAAGTTCGAGGAGTCGACCAAAAATTCTGAAGTGTTAAAGATCGGCGCAGTATTCCGAGTTGTGTTAATTGAAGGAGACTATAGTGTCAAAGTGTTGATAATTTATCGGCGGACATAGATCCAGTCTGTTATTGCATAGTCTCAATCATCAACCTGAATAGGCATATGTTAGTCTATTAATAATATCTAACTTAGAGTATGATTAGGAATAGAGTACAGTACTGTACGGTGATAGAATGTTCTATAAGTGCGGTGCTAGCAAGTATTATAGGAGCGTCGGCACTAGTAACCTATTGTGTAGCTTTAACTAGCTTGTGTAATATATCGTTTAACTCAGGGAGTTAAGGACAATGTAGTGGGATAATAATTAGAGAGATTGAGGATGGTTGGGAGGGATGAAGGGAATGTGAAATGGTAGGATCTTCCAGTAGGGCATCTGCTGGTTTTCTACCCTTTCCTTTAATCTTTCCTTGAGTTTCCATGTGGCCAATGTTATGAGCTATTTGGCCGTATGGCAGAGTTCGGTTCTCTGTTATAGATCTGAGTGCTGCTATCGGCCTACACTCACCCAATTAAGGTCAGAATTGAGTTGCTCTCACCAGGGGATTCTCTATTCTACAGGTCCCACTTACAGGTCTACTTGTTGATGGTGATACGATATACTACAAAGAAGTTAGTATCAAAGTTGAAGAAAAGATGGCTCACGGATGGAAGACAGACGTTACTGAGAGGCTTGTACACTGGACTCATGGCCTAGTTGGTCTGCAGAAACCACATTATACAGAAATTCCGACCGTGTGCAGACAGTTTTCGCGACGTATTTTGTTCCTCAGTCCCCTGCTCATCGAAGGATTGCCTGTTTTTGCAGACGAATGTCGGGTCTTGTTTGTCATCGATCGAAACTATCAAGTTTTTCCGCGACATAGGCCCTCCCCCCTCCCCCCTAAGAGAGTAGTCTGCAAAAACTCTTTCTTCTTGGAGGTTCGATCCAGATGGTCTATTCCTCTTTTTCAGGAGCTGGATGTCTAGACAGGAAATCAGCTCCAACATTTTCCTTTCCAGGTACATACTCCACTGTAAAGTGGTATGGCTGAAGTAACAACGACCACCGCATCAAACGGGCGTTGAGCTTCTGAGAAGTGGCCAGGAACATCAGGGTTGATGATCCGACTGAACTCGAAACTGAACTCCATACAAATAGGGCTGGAATTTTTGTACGGCCCATACGAGAGATAAACACTCTCTCTCTCTCTCTCTCTCTCTCTCTCTCTCTCTCTCTCTCTCTCTCTCTCTCTCTCTCTCTCTCTCTCTCTCTCTCTCTCTCTACGGTCAAATAATTCCTTTCAGCCGGGAGAAGTTTCTTGCTTGCGTATGCTACTGGTTTCAAAACCGAAGAATCGTCTTTTCCTTCCTGTAACAAAGCTGCCCCAATCCCAATCCCACTCGCATCCGTTCTCAACACAAATGGTTTGGAAAGGTCAGGGAGCTGTAACACAGGTTTGCTGACCAAGGCCTCCTTCAAATGACTGTAGGCACTCTCACATTCTGGTGTCCAAACGATTTGGTCCGGTAATCCCTTTTTCAAGGTTTCCGTTAATGGAGCTCCCAGTTCAGTGATATGTGGGATAAATTTGTTGTAGAACCCACACATCGAGAGAAAAGATCGCACATCCTTCTTCGTTTTTGGCCTTGGAGCACTTCTGATTTTCTCTATGTTCTTTTCCTCTGGGACAATGTGTCCTGGAGTGATGGTGTAACCTAGAAATTCCAGAGTCTGGTAACCAATCATGCACTTGGTTGGGCGAGCAGTAAGCCCTGCTTCCTTAAGCCTATGGAAAACTCTTTCCAAGGGTTATAAATGGTCATCCAAGCTGTCACTGGAAATCAGAATATAATCCATGAATGAGATGATGGACGGATCCTGTAAGGGATCTAGTAAAGTTCTCATCATGCGCGTAAACACACTAGACGCATTGCTGAGTCCAAAAGGGCATGACCTTGAATTCGTAATGTCCACTGGGGGTACTGAACGCCAGTAGGGGTCGGACCTCTTACTCCCAAGTCTTTCATCCTGGACAGCGATGTGGAATCACTGACGTTTCTCCATGTGATGATGTCAAACTGCCAGGCATCTTCCCTCTTGGTCTCCCCCTGCCTCTCCTCTACTCCAGCTTCCCCGCTGTGACGGCATACTGTAGCGTTCCCTTACTCATGTCACGCCCACAATCTTATTGTGAAATAAAACGCCACTGGCGAGTAAGGTGTCTAGAAGCTGGACATCAGGATGTCAGCGTACGCCGAAAGAAGGACACTCGGGAAGTTCCGCCACCGTGTAGTGTGACACTCGGGAAGTTCCGCCACCATGTAGTGTGAGACTCGGGAAGTTCCGCCACCGTGTAGTGTGAGACTCGGGAAGTTCCGCCACCATGTAGTGTGAGACTCGGGAAGTTCCGCCACCATGTAGTGTGAGGAACGTAACGGAAGCGAAGTTCTCGCCGCAGAAAAAGGGGCGGGGTTGCTGCTTTTGAGGAGCGGAGATTTCCAGTGCTACTTTCTCCGCCGTTGATTGTCTATGTTAACATGGAATATCATAACATAAATCTTATTGGCCTTTCAACGGCCTGCCAAATTCCCCCCCCCCCCCTCCCCATCGGAACATAATATTCATGTTATTGTTTGCAAGGGACATAACTCGCAAACGTTTTTCTAAAGAAGCAAAAGGTTACATTAATTGTTAAATGTTTAATATGATGACACCATCTATTCATAGTTAACACAATAATTTGAATCCTAAAGTTTGAAATACATTTACTCTAAAAATTAATAAAATGTACTTGTTAATGCAATATATACAATGTTTCAACACTGCAAGCTCCGTGCACGGTGTTAACGACTGTCCCCCCAATGGACGCTCTGACATTGTTACTCTGGTTTCTCTTCACAACGTTTAAATCTTTCGCCTTCTGGCTTTTTCGACAGGGTACCTGCTTGCGGAGTAGCGGACATTTACCGATACGAGACACCCACGTGGTGGTTTGCAAACCTGACTCAAGCTGCCCATGTGGCAGTTTACAAAGGCCTGCATAACAAGAAGATAAAACTGCCGACGGAGGGACTAAAGGTGTCGATTGAACATTTTGAAAAAGAACGAGAACGTGTGACGATTCATTGGCTTCCCAACACGATTCCTCCAGAAGGAGTCAAATTCATCGTGAAACAGACAATTGGTGACGAAAATGCGGAAGTATTCCGCATTCAGTAATGTGGCGGAAAGTGGGGAGTCCTGTGTACCCCGACAAAACCAATACCACATTATGCCAGGATCACGGCTCCTCGAAAAATCACAGGAGATCACCGTATCGTGTTTACAATGGTCGGTCGACGCACCCAATGCCCTACATGTGGGTTTGGACTCACACTGGTCCAACAAATGCCCGGGCCGGAGACAAAAGAAAGAAAATCTCGAAACAAACCACTGAAAGATCACAAGAGGAGTTTCCCGCACTCGGGGAAAAAACTCAAACAAATTCGATTCACAAAATACAAGATGTCGCCGAAACAGCCGGCCAAAAAGAGGCCACGAGGCCAGACGAGGACTCAGTAACAGCGACAGAAACGACATTACAAGAAAACGAAGATGACGGTTTTCAAATCGTCAATCACGGCAGAAAAAGACAATGGGGAAAGAGAAGAAACTCGTCACCCAGCAAAGACGTGAAAGAAGAGGAGGAATGGAACGTCCCCTTTCATCCAAACAAGAAATCTTCAAAAACACAAGACAAACAGAGCGAAAGCAGCGATGCGGAAGGGCCGCTTTTCATCAACACAGATTCTGACTCCGACGACGGAGACCACGAGGAGGACGACAACAACGAAAGAAACACCTCAGAGGGAGAAAAAATCCCAAACTGAAGACAAGACAGAAAAAGGTACTAACTTTTAAACTTCACATTATTTAGTTTTTAAATTATTTATAAAAGGGCTGACAACTTTTGTTTAATTAGCTTAAATAATCGTGGTATGAAAATGAAATTACAACACATAGTCACACTCATACACAAACACAAACCCGACTTCATTTTATTACAAGAAACAAACATTAAAACAGACTTTTAAACAGCAGAACTAGTAAGACGGTTAGGATTAAGAAATTCGTGTTTCAGTTTGGCGAAACACAACACGGGGTCAGGGACAGCCATTCTGCAAACTTCTGACATGTGGACTATTTTTATAACAGACAGTGACCAACCAGGTAGAATTTCCACATTTCAAGTTAGAAACGAAACACACTCTTTTGCCACTGTGAACATACACGCACCACCAAATTACAATTATCAACCTCTATTTTACGAACAATTAAACGACTTGTTGATACAGACATACAGGGGACAGAATATAGTTATTTCCGGAGATTACAATTGTGTTCTTGACGATTTAGACGTGGTGGGAGGAGAGGTGAGAGCGCAGCTGAAAAGAGCCGGCAGGGACAGCTTACATCAACTAGATACATGAGAAACGACATACTAGAGAAACGACATACACAAACAAAAAACAACAGATCATCTAGATTATGCCGCATTTACACACCCGCAACACACCCCATCATACAAACCAAACACCTACGGGAAACATTAGATTACACAGACCACAAAGGTATACTAGTACACATCAGCACACAAAATACAAACACGCAGCCATACAAAAGGTCACCACACTGGAAGTACTATAACTCACTATCGAAACACTCATACTATGTAAAAGACATGACACAGCTCATACACACGTACACAGACAATATACCAACTGAGAACATCACACAATACTGGAACTTATTGAAAAACACCATACGAAGCAGAACACAGCATCTAGCAGCCATGATTCACAAAGACAGACTAAGATAGGAGCGTATCATACAGACAGCCATACGACTAACACAACGAACAGACAGAGATGCACATCACTTACATACACTAGAAGCACAACTAGAAGAACACCATCAACACAGATATCTGGGTGCTCTTCTCAGAACAAAGCTCAACACAATTACACAAGAGACAGCCAGTAGACAATACATTGCAATAGAGCAGAACGTACAGCATAGGAGACAAATAAACCAAATATCAGACATGCAGGGAAATATGCAGACAGAAACACCACACATAGGGACTGCTTTCCAACAACACTACACACATCTATTCACAGCAGAGGCAGTCGACACACAGATACAAGACAACTTCTTGCAGTACACAAAGAAATTACCTGACACAGACATAGATTCACTGGACACAGAACTGACACTAACAGACATAACACAGGCACTGAGCACACTTAACAAAATCAAAACTCCAGGACCAGACGTTTTGACAGTAGAATTCTACCAAAACTTCTTTCATATCCTAGGCAATCTTCTCCTCAAAGTCTATCAGGAAGCCTTTGACAAACAACAACTTCCAGACAGTTGCAACATGTCCTATATCACACTCATACACAAAGGCAACACCGACAAAACACAACTGAAGAACTACAGACCAATTTCCTTACTCAACACAGACTACAAGATACTTGCCAAATCACTCACTAATAAACTTAAACCCTTCATGCCAAAACTCATACACCCAGATCAACAGTGCAGTGTCAAAGACAGAAATATACACCATCACAACCACCTCATTAGAGACATAATCACCTACACACATGGAAAAGACTGTCCATCCTCCACCTTGTCCTTGGATCAAGAGAAGGTCTTCGACATAATTTCCCACACTTACCTGCATAGGACACTAGAACACTGTAATATAGGAGCTTACTACAGGCAGTGGATACAGATCTTGTATAAAAATCCTGAGAGCAAAGTGTTGGTGAATCATTCACTGACAGCCAGCTTCAGGCTCACGAGATCTGTAAGAACATCATCACCACTCCTGTATGTGCTTAACCTAGAACCTTTACTAGAGAAGATACGACAAGATACTAGTATTAAAGGAACCTTCCTGCATGGAATAGGACAGCAGAAGCTCATCGCTTATGCAGATGACACTGCCTTCTTTCCCTCTAGCAACACATCAATAAGGAATATACTCCACACCTTAACGACTTTTGGAAAAGTCAGTGGAGGCGAAATAAATGTGCAGAAATCACAGATAATGGGCATGGGAAAGTGGAAACAAAAGTCTGATTTCCCTCCCGACCTGACACACACAGACACCATGAAGCTGTATGGGATCACATTTCCATGTTATCCCACAGAAACACACAGACATACATGACACGTACTGACCCAACAGATAGCAGACATGTTACACAGGTATAGGTACAAAACATCCACAATATTTGGTAGAAGCACAATAGTCAACACATACATAATACCCAAAATAATATACTTAGCGACAGTACTGGACCCTCCCAAACAGACCATCACAAACATAAACAAACTTATCAGACGCTTCATCTTCACCAACACAATACACAGCATACAACACTACAGGACATCCACACGAAAATACTGTCACTTAGAATCAGTCACATAGGTAAAATCATCAGACACCCAGAACAGAACAGACTAGCACTATACTTCATAGCCCACAACATCAAACATCTCACACCTCTTAACAATGCAACTGACACAACCAGGGAAGACTGCCAACATTCTATCAGACATGCATACAGGCAATACAAGGACATGAACAGTTAATACAGTAAACAACACACAAAATATACAAACAGTTAGTTAGGGAACAAGCACCACCACTCAAACTTAGGATAAAAAGAGGACACAAATACTTTATGACTGGCTTCACATGCACCTTTTCAAACTTACACAACAAACACATAACACCGAAAGCTAGGGAAATCACATATGGACTGTTATAAAATATGACACCGACAACACAATTAGAAGCATACATATCCAAACAATGCCAAGTATGTAGAAACAAAACACAAGAGACAGAGGAACACATTTATTATACATTTCCAACAATTACTGCCATACGCGCAACACTCCAACACCTCATACAAATGCACACAGGCAAACAAACCGACATATATAAAGCAATATTTCTCAACACTATACCAAAGACAACAAAACACATACATACAAAACTACTCGTAGCACTTTCTTACTACAGACAACTTATATGGACCTGCAGAAACTTTGCCAGACACAAACACCACACATATAACACACACTTAATTTCCTTTATGTACACACACAAAATATCACAACTATTTCCAGAGTAAATCATATGTATTCTTCCTTATTGTATTATAAATTTGGTATACATGAGTGCGAGAAAGAAAGAAGAAACTGTGAGTGAATGGTGAGTGAATGATTATAAAATATCACATATGGTAACAAAGACCAATAAAAAATCCCTTATGTAACGATTTGTGGAAGTATAAATGCTTGTTTATTTGCTTCAAAATGATGATTTAACCTTTATAGATAAGGAGAACAAAAGGAGTAAAGAAAATCAACTCCTTCCACTCCAGTGTTTTAATTATTTGATGTTTGCTTTAAAAAGCACTTGCTATGCTATACTACCACCACTACTTAGATTATCACTTTAGTAAATAGAATCAAATATCTATTATATTATTATTATTATTATTATTATTATTATTATTATTATTATTATTACTATTATTATTATCATTATCATTAGTAATATCATTATTTTACCTTTACTATTCTTAGCATCATTAGTGTTATAAGTATTATTGATATCATCATTATTATTTTACAACTTCATCTCCCCTGTGCCCCCTATGCTTATGGTTTGTTGCCTTAGCTACTACCCCCCACTGATTGGTTCAAACATTTATCCTGCCTGTACCATCATTACCAGAGTAGTGATGAGGGCATTGGGGGAGTGGAACTGTCACAGTCCTGCGTTACTCGCATTCAGGCAACGTCATCCGTACCTCAAATATAACTTCAGCTAGTACAGATGTTTTACACGGATTTTATTTTAGGCAAGCCTGACACTCATACATATGGTGACAAGGCGTTATCTGCCTGTCAAATCAATACACTGATCGTCACTCGTCACACAATATATATATATATATATATATATATATATATATATATATATATATATATATATATATATATATATATATATATATATATATATATATATATATATACACATATCATCAAACATGATCACCCTCTCTTTAAGATAGCATGCGTTCACAACAATAGATAATGGCTTCAGAAAAACACTACGTCCAGTCGGAAAGCCGTCTCGTCGCTGTCTGAAGCAGCTCAGTCGGTCGCTTGCCTACGTGGTCAAAATCCCTCGTGCGGTCAGCAACTATGCGTGCTGTTCTCTTTGCACGTAGTACTGTCGTCTAAGTACTGGTTACCCCCTAAAGTCTTATTATAGTTTACGTCGTCACGGTATTCCCCGTGACCTAATGTACCAATCCCCTGTTCCCGGGGTTGGTCCCTCTGTTGTCCTAAATATGACACGTTAGTGTCTCCACCGGAGTCTGGTCTTATAACTATTCTTAAGTCCTAGCTTGGGTGCTGTCTCTATTCTGTCTATACCTTTATAGAGGTCCTGTCTCTCTGTCCTCTCAGTCCTTGCCCTTCTTCTGTCACTAGTCTGTCCTAATGGAATCTAACACCTTGACAGGAACCAATTGGTGAGAGTGTAGCGAGGGAAACAAAAATGTAACGATTTCCCCTTTTCTCTGCATTCAGTATTTACCTTATTATCCTTAGTATCACTAATTTTATAAGTATTATTGATATCATCATTATTATTTTACAACTTCATCTCCCCTGTGCCCCCCTTTGCTTATGGTTTGCTGCCTTTGCTATTACCTCCACTGTTTGGTTCAAACATTTATCCTGCCTGTGCCATCATTACCAGAGGGTGGTCATGAGGGCATTGGTGGATTGGACCCAATTGGTGAGAGTGTAGCAAGGGAAACAAAAATGTAAAGATTTCCCCTTTTCTCTGTATGCAGTATTTACCTTATTATCCTTAGTATCACAAATTTTATAAGTATTATTGATATCATCATTATTATTTTACAACTTCATCTCCCCTGTGCCCACCTTTGCTTATGGTTTGATGCTTTTGCTGCTACCCCCAACTGTTTGGTTCGAACATTTATCCTGCCTGTGCCATCAGTACCAGAGAAGTCATGAGGGCATTGGTGGAGTGGAACCAGTTAGTGAGAGTGTGGCGAGGGAAACAAAAATGTAAAGATTTCCCCTTGTCTTTGTTACCCCCCTTTCACATGTAAATGTGTTCAAGGAATGGAATGTGCAAATGGCAAGTTTCCTATGTTGTAAACACAAAATACCACAGATATCTCCAGAGTAAACACAAGTACTCTTCTTTATGATTTTAAAATTTAGTATACATGATTGCGAGAAAGAAACAGGAAAATGTGAGTGAATGTTGAATGAATGAATACAAAATCACATATGGTTACCAAACTAATGAGATTGTAAAAATTTGTGCTAATACAACTGCTTGTTTATGTTTTTTACAAAAAATAAAAATAAATTTAAAAAAAGGAAAGGGAAACAATGAATGAACCCTCACAATTAAGACAAAAAAATAAAATTTAAAAAAAAATAAGCAAGGAGAAAAAGATAACCAACTCCCTTTACTTCTACTATTATTAAACATTGCTGTTGCAATCGTAGGCCTATGTAGGCCTACCAGCTATGCTATGTTAACATCATTCCTATGAAATTATTCTAGCAAATGGAATCACGGTTTTGGAAAGGGTGATCATTATCATAACTATTATTATCATTGCTGTTGCTATCATTACTGTTATCACCCTTGGTAGTTTATTTTTGGTCATCATTATTATTGATGTATTTGTTTTATTTGCATTATTATTATTGTTATCCTTATTAATATATAACCTCATCTCCCATGTGCCCCCTCCCTTTCCCTTGCTCATGGTTGTTTGTTCCTTTGCTGATACCCTCACCGTTAGGTTCAAATATTTATCCTGCCTTTACCATCATTACCAGAGAGTTGTGATGAGGGCATTGGTGTGGTGGGTCCAATAGGTGAGAGTGTGGCAAGGGAAACAAAACTGAGAAGTTTTTTTTCTTTCTCCCTAATTACCCCCCTTCACATGTAAATATGTCCAATGAATAAAATATGCACATGTCACATACACGCCCACATGAAACGCTCCGTAAATACACCTACACAAATACTAAATACACAGAATGCATGTAACAACACAAACATTATAAATACAACCACTACCTTTTCTGCCTTGTAAACCCGGATACTGTTAGACCTCCCATTCCCACCATCTTGACACTGGTTGTTTGTTGATGCTGCTGCCGTCCTCGCCGATTGGTTCACATTTTTATACTGCCAGTTTCATCATTACGAATTGGTGGTGATGGTATTGGTGGTTTTGGGGCCGACAAGAGTGAGAGGTGGCAGGGGAAAAAATAACGGTGCACTATCATCATGCTGTTGTTTTGTAATGTCACCTTACAATAATTTTAATTGTAATTTTGCGCATATGTCACCTACACGTCCACATGCAACGCTCTGTAGAAACACGAACAATACACTTTGCAACGATTTTAACACTCAACAAAAGTTTAAAAAAAAATATTCTGGTTTTTTCAGGAAGGATTGGAAGGACTGGAGTCAACCACTCCATGCTACATCTGTTTTCTTGTACGGAACGAAGTAGCTCGTAAATCGAAAATGGCATTGTCCCGTGGCGTCGAAAATGGACGAATAATACGAAATGAATACTCGATCCACTACCAAGATGGCCAGATGATATCACTAACATTAGAAAAACAAACACGAAATCGTTATTTTTTTTTCTTTTTGTTCTGATGAGTCTTTAATGTTCATATGACTAAACAAAATATTATTCTTCCAATAGAAACAACAATTTTGAAGGACAAATGACTGGATGCTGACAATAACATTTGAAAACACACATGTGGTAAGAAAACAAACTTTGAATACAGACATCAGTTTTCATATAACAAATAATAAACAATATACAATATTTAGCCGGCTAAAACCTAGCTGTTCTTGCCTGGACAACAATATCTCTACTGTAAAAAAAAAGAAGTTATTTCTGATCACTGCCATCTTTTATGAAACAGACTTGTGTAACCTACACATAAGACCAATTTGATAAGTTAACATAGATGTTAAAAATACACTTTCCCACTTTACATAATATGCTGCTCAATAAATAAAAATAATTAAAATAAACAGCATTCAAAACAAAACTGCAGTCAAGTCCCAAGTACCTCAGCAAGACATGAGAGCTGCACGATGAGTTTGGGAAAATTGTGTCAAATAATCCAGCACTTGCAATATGAGAACAGTGACAGTCCTTGTTAAAGCTGCAGTTCTGTGACAACACATTAAATCACAACATCTTATAATAGTCTCCAGAAGCTGCACGCGTATATGGGTGAGATCTGCTTTGAGTTCTTGATGCACCCCGAGATGTGGGAGGAGCAGCTTTTCCTCCACTGGGCCAGCCTTCACTGTAATCAGCATAATGCCAGAGTATGTATCGTAACTAGCAGCTGCACTTGATGATCCACCGCCGTAATCGTAATAGGAATCTTGTGCAGATCCATAGTAGCTGTCATCATAGTCATAACCACTGTAGCCGTATCCCTGCTGTGTGCTGTAGCCATCATAAGAAGCTGCACCAGATGAGCGACCACCTCTAGACACGGCCCCACGTGAAGGTCCGCGAGATGATGGAGCTCCCCGAGGAGCACCTCTTGGTGGTGGGCCATCAACTCTGGATAGAAGAGCACCTCTTCCACCAGGCACTGGTCCATTTCCACGGCCTCTACATGGCCCGCGACCACATCTTTCTGGTGGGCCACCCCTGTATCCACCACGTCCTCGACGTGCACCACCGTTCATTCCCATTTCTCCATGATCTCCGCCGCCATACATGTCGTCTTTCATTTCAGGGACAAGGAACTTCTTGGGTTCAACCAGTGCCATTGCCAGTCCGTTGTAGCCATCAGTAATTTATGTGTAACACTCAACCAAGACGTGGAGATCTTCATTCAGATGTGCATACTTTCTCATCTCTTCTTCCTTATCTTTTTCTCTCATTGAACCTCTGCCCATCACGGCCATCTTGCATCCTGTTTGATCCTGCAGGGATTTCAGGGTCATTCCCTTTGGTCCAAGCAACTTCCCCACAAAATTGTACCTAGGGTGGTCTTTGACCGGAACTCTGATTTTCAGTGCACATTTTTTAGGGCGATCACTATGCACATCTAACACCTGAACAGGAGGGCGTTCTTTCTTATCATCTTCGCCGTTCATTAATCTGTCAATCTCTTTTGCGAGTAGTCTTGATGCATGAGAATTAGGATCAGTATGTTTTAATTCACTTCCTTTTTTTTTTTTTTTTTTTTGCACGTGCGAATTGTGCTTGAATGTCTTTTTAAAACAAAAACAAAATAAAGCATATACACATATTATGCAAGTGCGAATTATGTACTGACCTTCTACCGGCCAATCGAACGGAAAAAACAAATCCTGCGGTTAATTCGAAAGTTTCTCTCCCAAATTAGTACAGAAATAAAATTCTACATTTTTTTTATCATTATAGCGCACATGGTTTTTTTTTTCACTTTTCGGTCACGTATTTATGACAACTATACGTTTATCCACTCATGACTAGGGGTCAAACGTACATCAACATAGACACTACCGACAGAGATATATACATACCAAATACACATACACATTATGTGTATATTTCCACCAACCCACACACACATGCCCACTTATACGTATATGTACATACATAACTATGCATGCACGAACCAATACAGATTTAGATTATCTCTATGTTTGTATACCTTATCCAAATCCCATACAAAAATTTGAAATGTGGTTTTGAATATTTGTGTGATTTTGTTTTGGACCATGTGCTGTATTATATGTGTGGTGTATGTTTTGAACATATATGTTGCTGCATTTCTACAGGTCCATACCACTGTCACATAATACTGGAACATTCAGATCCAGAATAGATGAAAGGCCTGAAGCCGCCATTGCTAGGCGCCACAACTATTTGATGTGGGGAAATATGTTCCCAATTTCAGACACCACCGGGATTCCAGGAGAAGTCCCGAGATCAAAAGACAATCGGCGGTATGTTGATTTGCCCGGCATCAAAAGAATTCGGCATTCTGTTTGCCCGGATCTCAGGAGAATGGAGAAGGGGGGCGGTGCCGTCTTGATTGAAGTCCGGTCACGTGAGTGACGTCACTCGTGCAACATTTGGCTGGGTGAAGTTAACTAAACTTGCGATCAGTGGAATGTAATACTCTTGAAGGGAGTGTTCGGTTGTTCCTAGTTCTAATGGAGAAGAGGATTTACGGGGTCTCCTGTGTTTTGGAAACTGTGATGAATTGTGAATTCCGACTCCGAACAGGAACACTAGCATAAGGTAGTTTATTTATAAATAGAGTTATGACTGGAACTTAGTGATAGTGTGTTGTGAGAACGTAATCTGGGAGCGTCGGCCGCAGCTGGCTGATGCCTAGCTTAAAAGAGGTAGAGTTATATATCATTTCACTCGGCAGGGTAAGACCAGTGTAATGGGATGATATTCGGTGAGATTTGAGATGGCTGGGGGGATAAAGGAAATGTACAGGGTGGGATATTCCGGTAGTGAGGCCAACTGGGGCTCCTGTGTTTGTCCGTTTGGTCTTTCTTTTTCCTTACCACCCAAATGTGACGAACGACTCTGTCTTAAGCTAGAGGGTAGTTCCAGGTTAACCAGGATAAATATCTGATTATGGCCTTTGGCCTATAATCACATATAGTGGATTCGAATAGGGTTTTTCTCTCACAGAATGTTCTATTCTCTACAGGTTCAACTGTTTAACAGAAAGAAAGTATTACTACGAGGTGTGGACAATGCCAGTCACACTGAGTGATATTTTACTGTACCGGAGAAATTAAGGACAGCTGGGAGAGGAGGAAAATAGCAGTTATACTGAGTGCAGTTATACTAATTGGCCTCGGAAATGGGATATCGTTCCAAAAATGATAGACTAATAGAAAGCAGGAGTGTTATCCTGAAAAGGGCCAGTGTAGCAGTGATTGAGTGCCCAAGGCCGTGGTTTTTATGAAACTATTAACACCTCCATAGACAATGACAATATTAGGTAGAGAGGTGGAATAACAGTGATGTGAAGTAACTATGACTATGTCGAGTGACCATAACTTTAGGTTGTAGAGAGGTTGCAGAGTAAAGACACTCATTCATTAACATTTTGCAACTGGACAGACAGTTTTCTTTAAACTCGTGTGAGATATAAGGAGATCTTCGTGGGTATCAGGATTTTAATGAACATATTAAACATAGTGTGTTCCTGATTCATGGACATTAATAGGCCATATTCAGTAGTGGAGAACAGTCACCCAGACTATATATATCTGATTAACTCCAAGAAGTCAACCATTGTCCGGAGAGATGCGACATTCGGTGAGACCTGTTCTGAACTTACTGTGGTGTGATTTGGCATGGCCGAACATGATGAACGATCCTGAGCTCACTACTCTATTCTCACATACACCATAGAAAATACTACATATTTCCACACGCAAACAGTGCACACCACAACACACACACACAACACACACACTGACACTTTTCTGTATTAAATGTTTTATTTTATCATTTGTTAAAATACAGTCTTGTGTGGGTATGTTCTGAAACAATATGAAGGGTATTGTTTAGTGGTAAGAAGAAGAAGAGGAAAGAGAGAGATAAGGTACCTGAGACTGACAGGGGGTATGTCCGGCAGAAGCCCACAATAAGGAAAAGGATTTTAAACAGTGTGCCTGTTGACTCCACTTCCCCCCTAGGGACGACTGGCGACATTTATGGGGGCTCGCTCGGGATGGTGATATCACATTAAGGATAGCGACATTTACATGGGCACGTCACACGGGAAGGTGACATTACCTTAATGTTGGTGATATTACATTATTGCGGGTGACATTACCGTGATAGAGGTAGGGCCGGACAGTTAAAGATCAAGTTATAGTGAATGTGGATAGGTGTTAAGACACATAACTTTCCTGTTCACACTTCACACATCTGCATAGATCTGTGGTCCTATTTTTGAAAGCGTCTTAAAAAGACTTGAAAGCGTCTTCAATTTGCTGTTGAAATTCGAAGCACTTTCCAGGATCGTGAGTGTTAATAATATTAATCCTGGGGCTAGACTTGTGTTTAGCTGTGTAGATTCTTTTTGGTCTCAGTCCAACCCTTGCAACAACCAAAGAATGATCTGTTATAATAGTCAGCACTGTGGTAACTTCGAGTTAATGATGTATGGTTCAGATGTTGTCTCCGTGTGATAATGAAGTCCAGCTGATCCCAATGGCCGGATCTTGGATGTTTCCATGTGACCTTATGCATCTCTTTTGTTTTAAAAAAGGAGTTTGTAATACATAAGTCATTTCTAGTGCAATGCTCCAGCAGCCTTTGCCCATTTTCATTCATGCGACCGATGTTGTATTTTCCAAGGCACACTGGCCATGAACTCGAGTCCTTGCCCACACGAGCATTGAAATCACCGAGCATATAAATGTAGTCGGATTTTGGAACTGCCTTGATCGCAGAGTCTAGCTGCTCATAGAACGTATCTTTCACATCATCAGAGGAAGTGAGTGTCGGTGCATATGCAGTGAGAATGGTGGCAAATCCACAAGAGGTTGCCAAGCGCAGTGATAATAATCTTTCATTACCTCCAGCTGGGATATCAATCATTCCCAGTAGCGAATTCTTCACTGCAAAGCCCACACCGTGTTGCCTTTTTTCTGCCTGCCCTCTTCCCTTCCAAAAAAGGTGTAATTGTTTTCCCTGAGTGACCCTTCCTCAGCGAGGCGAGTCTCCTGCAGGCCAGCAATATCAATGTTAAGACGATTGAGTTCAGCATCAATCACAGCTGTTTTTCTCACATCGTCAATATTTGTCAAATCAGTGGAAAATCCTGGACACATGGGTCTCACGTTCCAGGTTGCAAGCCGTAGCTTGAGGTTTCTATTTTTATTTTTGTTTGTACCTGGTGCATTGGTTTTACAGCCTGCGATTCAGATTTTGTCCTAGCCCCAAGCACCCATTGAAGCAGGCAGGCTGTGGCGGATCAGCACCCAATTGGCCGGGGGCTGCCCAGCTTGAGGCGGGCGGTAGCTGATCAGTGACACCTGTAGGTGTCTCCCACCGTCAGAGGCAACGCGTGGCGCCCCATGTCTACGCCAACTGACAAGGACTTATAACCCGTAACAGTTGCCTCTCGCTTTGATTCCGAGACCGGTTAAGACCAGGGATGGAGTTGTTGCCTCTCCATAGCACAAAGCCTGGGCTAAAATAAAGAAACCAAGTGTTGCCCATGCAGCATGATCCCTCTCTCGGCCTGCCTAGTTCACTCCAGAGGAAAGTTAACACCTATACATCTGGAACAAGACAAGCTGCAGAAGCTGCCGGATCAGCAAAGCAATGCTCTAACTGTCCGCCTGTCAGAGCTTCGATCCTAGACCAGCTGCCAACCAAGGCTTAGGGCCTGGTCTGCCCTGCCATGACTTATTTTGTCTTTGGGTTGCATTTCCTCGCACCAGGATAAGGCTAGTACCCTCCCAATTGCGCTCTTCCACCCGAAGCCGTTGGCACAATGTGGGGTGTCGGGTTTGGTAAGCGCCGCCCGACATTCGGTATATGAATATGAATTCGATGTATGATATGATAATCATACATAATAATTTAATCATACAATTAATGCCGGAGCCAATGGTTTTGAATTTTCTTCAGGGGTTAATCCATAACTAAAACATATATTGTTTTCCCCCACTGCGTACCGCAGATGAGGATAGTAGCCGCTGTGATATGTTTTGTCAATGACTGCTATTATTCGGAGGGTATTTATTAGAATAACTTATGCCGCATGGTCCAGTATTCTTAATATTGCAAGCAATTTATTCACATCAATCTTCGCTTCTGTTTCTACTACGGTGAGGCGATGGGGATTGAATCCTATCCGAACATGCATTTACATCACGCGTGTACTTCAATTGTTCATGAATTTATATTCTCAAACATGGCATTCTCCTAACACTATTTTATCAAATGATTATATGTTCTTCACTACTATGGAGTGGTTATTAATCTGTTAGCAAAAGGATGATACTAAAATTTAGCACTATATTTCCAAATTACAGATTATGATGTGGCAAAATATTTTATCCCCTGACTAAGAGTCAGGAATAGGCGTAATCATTTGTATGTCTCCGCATGGATAAAACTTCCTTTCTATAGTACATAGATTATTTGCAGATTTATAAGCATAAATAGTGAGCTATTGTTCACAGTGCATAGAAGTTTTAACATAGGAATATGAAATTGACAGACACAAGTTCTCTACTGAAGTATGTAAACAAGAATCTGCTACTACATTGAGATAATTCCTAGAATGTGTTTTTGACCTGAGTTTGATACTCTATGGTACACATAATATTTCTAGGTTATAAGCACTACTAGTTAGATATAAGTTCATAATGCCAAACAAGATATTAACATGGATTTAAAATTGTAAGACATAGGAAAAATTATAGCGTGTCGCCCACATGTGTTTCCTTGGTAAACATCATCCAGCCTGGTTTAAGAGAATTGTAACTAATTCTTAATTAAACATACTGGTCTATGTAATACATAAATCCATCTTAATAATGTAGATATAACATACCAATAGCTTGAAGAGAATCATGGTTTTAAAAGGCAAAATACCTTTTCCCCACACGGGGAACTTTTACATGTCTGCTCCCTTTGTTTGGCTGAACTAAAATGGCTACCCTGGTCTTTGTTTTCAACCTCGCCGGCTTGGCCAGGTACGTGAAAGAAATAAAGCCAAATAAATTTAGCTGTTCCACGGTCAGTCTATCGCTGTTTTATTTTCTATTCCTACCTAAGCAAGTTACTTAACCAGTAATTTGTAAGAGTTTGTTTATTTTTAAGGGAGTCAATGCTTAGGAAAGGGTAGGGACGTTTTTATTATATTACATGCGGACATAAGTATATTTGAATGTTTCAGTATGTGTGACAGTTATATATAAGCTCACTTGCTTTTTGACATCTGACTTAGATTTTTAGAAATCGGATGCCAATAGTTAACTGGTTTTGCCGTAAGTATAATGTTTGTACAACTGTTAGTTCTCTAGTGACTCTTTGTTTCCATCGACAACAAACTGTAATTATAGTGATGGACTGCTGTGTTGGCTTCTCGCATTAGCCGTATGCATGCATGCGTGTGCGTGCTTTTGGTTTGCCGGAACTGCTCTCTGTTCCACTTCTCACAGTGTGGAGTATATTGTGCGATGTTCACAGACACAGAAATGGAACAGTATAGGGTGTTCTTTTGTCGTGAAGCTGGTACCACGACTAAGGTCTATTTTATGTTAAGAAACGTGGACAACGAAATAAAAATCCAAGGATAAAACTGAAGATTTCAAAATTTGAAAATATTGTCGAATAGAAGGAATGTGATAGCAGGGGACAAGAAGCACAAAAACTCTAGTAATATTGCACCAAGCCACTTTATAAAATTAATGTGAATGGAAAGCCACGCGTGCATGTCAATAGTGTTTTTACCTATATCAATTAACAACAGATCACGGCAGGTGAGAGGCAGACATGAGTATGAGAGTGTAGACAAATAACATTTAACAATATGAAACACATTTTCCTGGAAATCAGAGTGTGAGCGCACGACAAGAGAATAACAAACGGGAAAATCCTCCCCCTGGAAGTGTGAGGAACGTAATCGACGCGAGGTACTGCTCGAGGGGGGTGGGAGTGGGTGGGAGGTGTGACTGCTTCTGACGACTGCAGACGTTCTAGCAATGAACGTGGATGACGTAAGTCTGTGTAAAAAAAACTTTTTTTACAAAAAAAAATAAATAAGGGCGCAATGTTTCACAATCGCCAAAGTCTCCCCATGAGGTTCCACTTCTCCGTGTATCGTTCAGATGACCACCCTGCTATTGACCCTGGCCAGATCAAGTGTAGATGACCACACTGTGATCTTAGCCCAAAGCTCGATAATTTGAAAGCGATTGTTGTGGTTTTGTTTTTACTGCAGGCTCAGTATTCCACATGGGCCAGAGCCTCTCCATCAAACCCGCACGTCTCTGTGTGTCATTATGCTGACCACCTCTGCGTGTGGCCCTGGCGAGAACCAGTGCAGATAATACACTGATATTAGCCAAAAGGTCGAGAAATAAAATAAAACAGCCACAGTTTATTTGGCCTTTCAAAGGCCAGTCAAAAATATAGCATTGTGTGCCTTGGCGTATAGCTAGTAAATATATATGAATTATTCAACAAAAGCAATGAAAGCATGTTACCAAAATGTGTTTTACAAAAGCAATGTAACTAAGTAATTTATCAGGTGTGTTAAAACGCTGTTTACTTTTCTTTAACGTATATAATTTTAAATATTTTATACTTGCATTCAAGTTTGATTTATAAATAAGACTTTCAAAAACTTAAACATTTTATTGTTAAAACTATAAGTGTTTAAAATATTTTTAGATTAGGTAATACCCCTTAATATGTTAAGATTCTATTCGTATGTCCAAACCATTGGTGTGTAAACAAAAATGATAATCAGTTTAATTTTACCATGGCATATAGTATGTATGACTGGGGGATTTGTGTGCTGAATATTTCAGCTTGAAAGATTCATTGCTTCGTATTGCTTTATGCCCAGTGACGTCTACAGTATGTGCCGGAAAAGATGCATGAACATCTGGCAGGCAATAAATTGCTCAACACTTACATTTAATTCTTATTATAATTATTGGCCTTCTTTCCACACACACAAAATTTAATTGATTTTCTACATTTTGAAAAGACATGCTTCAGAATCTACAGCTACTTCTTTTTTGGATGGTTTTAAGGAGCAATTATGTTTATATTATTGAAGACAAGTGGTGTTTGTTTCATTATTCAGTAAATTAAACAAGATTAGCAGCAGAGGAGTATTTAAAAAAAACTTGGTAAGTGCAATTTTTAAATAAATTTTACCTCTTTACTTTCAAATGATTTTAAAAATTATATTATTATTTTTATTATATTTCTCAACTATATCAATAGTAGCAATACTAACAACATTTTCATTGTGCAATCACCTTTAATTTGATATATAATACAATATATCTGCTACAATTTTAACCATTGTCACAACATTATTGTGACACACCTGTACTTCCCATTTTCTGCCATGAATTTCTGTTTGGTCCGGACCCAATGTTTGTTTGGCAGGCAATCTCCCAATAACACTTTAATGTATTGCATTAGTTATCCCCTGATTTCTTCAAAAGCTCTTCTCTTTTTAATGTAATGTGCTCCTTAAGTCTGCCACCAGACTATTTAACCTTATGTTTACGAGCCTCAGCCTGATCTCTAAGAATTGTAGATCTGGAATTCTCAGCCTTTCTTTTATGACCGAACTCTACCAGTATACGTTTGTTCTTGAAGCCATTACCTTTGCATGTGATGTAGAACTCTTGTTACAAATACATATTAATTGGGGAACCTTTGTGGCCATCAAGACTATTAATTAATAAATACATACTTAATGTTTGGCGCTCATCGAAGTAGGGGTAAGATTTAGAGACTAGAGGACGCACTAGACAATATAAACAACATTGAAAGCTATAGTTGTTGACCTGGATTCCAACCCGTCACCTCCAAATGATGACAGCGCCTTGCTGCAGAAAGAAGTGTACTTCGACGCATAACCAACTAGACACCCGAAAAAAAGTATCTTCTTTAGCCAGGTCTATCACCCACATAAACCCACAACTATTGAATATGGACAGAATTCTTATCCAACCATTGATATAACACCACAGGTCTCAGAAATGTATATTAAGCTAGCATAGGTCAAATAACAACCACACAAACACATCAGACGGTAATGCTGTGCCAATATAGTAACGAACATTTAAAGAAGAGAAATAATTGATCGGTTCCATTTTTGTACACGTGTCAATCACGCTCATAGAAGTAGGGGCAAAGATTATAGACTAGAGGACGCACTAGACAACATAAACAAATTGAAAGCTTTAGTTACTGAAAGGGATTCGAACCCATCACCACCAAACGGAGGTGGAATTGGGCAATAATTGAGGGAGTATGCATTCTGAGCAGTTTAATAGTTTATCTCACTTCTTCTTATTGTCCAAGAACTGGGCAATAATTGAGGGAGTATGCATTCTGAGCAGTTTAATAGTTTATCTCACTTCTTCTTATTGTCCAAGCCGTATGATGAAGGTGATCCCAGACTTCGGTCTCGTGTGCTGCCACTCATTGATGATGTAGATGGTCCTCCATGTGATGATGTCAAACTGTTGGGCATTTTCTCTCTTGGTTTTTCCCCCTGCCTCTCCTCCGCTCCAACTTTCCCGCTGTGACGACATACTGCAGTGTTCCCTTTCTCATGACACGCCCACAGACTTATAGCGTCACTGGCGAGTAAAGCGTCTTGAAGCTGGAAATCAAGATGAGAGCGCAAGCCAAAACAAGAACACACGGGAAGGTCCGGCTTCGGGGAAGGGATGCCAGATCACAGTGATCAAATAAAGCCAAATCATGAAATTTAAACAAAAGAATACAAAAAAAACATTACCCAATAAAAATATCTATCAAAAAATATGCCGGTCTCCCTGGTCTAAGGGTTACACGACTTTTTCTTATTCCCGTATACTCTCGTGAGTAACGTGACGTTGCGTGAGAATCGGTAGCGGTTCTCTCCGCGTCTGTAACTTACGGGGTATGTGAGCCGGTCGTTCAGAAAGCAATGGCAAACTACTGAGCGTAATCTTGCCAAGAAATCAACAATCAGCTGAAAGATGCTGATGTTGACAGCTATGTCCTGTAAAGGATATGCGAACAAAACAAGCCATATATATATATATATATATATATATATATATATATATATATATATATATATATATATATATATATATATATATATATATATATATATATATATATATATATATATATATATATATACAAGAACCTGTACTTTTGTATGGATGTGATGCTTGGACAATGAGCAGTCATGCTGAAAAAACATCTGATGGATGCAGAAATGTGGTTTATGAGGAAAATGCAAAGAATACCATGGACCAATGAACAAGTCTTTCAAGAAACAAATGAAGATCGTAAACTGATTAGAGACATTAGACGCAGACAGTCAACATTTTTTGGGCATGTTATGAGAAGAAATTAATTGGAGAACTTGGTGACAACTGGTAAGATCGAAAGAAACAGACCAAGAGGAAGAACTAGAAGCAAATACATGGATGTCTTGGCCTCGTGGCATGGTCGAAACAGAAACACGGAGCTGATCCACGACTCTGGTGATCGAGTGAGATGGCAAAACATGACCGCCCACTCTTACCAACATGGCACATGATGGATAGATATATTTACATCACATTAAAATCTTTTCTCCAAATAAGTATTCCTCTTCATTGTTGAGAAATTCAGGTTAGGAATCCTAAAATATAAAATTTCAGCTTTGAAATCATTCAACATTTTAGATGAAGGAAGAAATTCCTCACATCACTTGTTTTAAGGTAATAGTTCTGTTCTAATTCTAATAATTGCGTCTAAGAGAGACAGCTGAAGTCTATTCCCTGCTTTGATTTTTATGCATGTTAAAAGAGAGAACATCCTCTCCACTGCAGCATTGTTAATAGGTGTTATTAAGCAAGTAAGAGCAAAAGAAACAAGCTCTTTAAATTGGGGATGTTTCATGACGCCTTGCCAGAACTGCTCTGTATCTTTGGGCAGTCCATTTTCTTTAATTTGTTCTTCTTCCTTCCAATTTAGAAAAGGCAATTTTATGTATTGCTCTTCAATAATAGTGTGAATTTCTTCAGCCAATTGCAAAAAGGGAAATTTCAAAAATAGTGGTCTAGAAGTTTGATCGATGGTGCATATGGCACTATGGCAGGCCATGCTGATAGCAATTTGTAACTCTGCTAATTTGACTTTATCATCAATTTTCTTACATATTTTCATGAGTGAAAGTTTTTGTGTGTGAAGAAGATGGCGCGTCCCGCTTGTGTGTTTCTTTTGTTTCATGATTTGCGAGATTTGAAAGTCTTGGAACAATATTACATCGGCACAATTTGCAATATACTGATTCAGAACCATCAGTGGATTTCTTGAGCCACACACATTTCTTTTTCCCATTGGTCATTATATTTCCGATTATTACCATAAGATGGTTTCCACTTTGGCACGATAATGGGCTAAATAATAAGAAATACGTGCCATGAAGGCATAATGAATTTGAACACTTAACTGAACAGTAAGGTGATTGCGCAGTGCGTGAGTGCGCATATAACAGTACAAACAATACGAAAACCATTATAACAGAGTAACATGCTATACGGGGTAATAGTTAGGTAATTAGGTGGCACGGCGTGCAAGGGGAAAGAAATAGATACCTGATGCACGCGTGAGCACCGTAGCTAAGTAGCTAAGGACGCTCACGTGCTGACGTAGAAGAGGACGGGGCTTAGTTACAACTCAGCCGCCGAGACAACAACATGCTTATACTTTGATAGTACCTGTATCCATTTTTATATTACTGAAACTTCTTCAAATAAACTGAGTCAGTAACAATCATCGATGGCTTGCCTTCATACCTTCAGTTGCCTGCAGTTGCATTTCGGGTTGACGCTCTGTTATACAACCCGAATTGGTGCCGTCGACATAGGATCTCTTACTTGAGTTGCCGCGGCCAAACGAAGTAAGTTCCAAACTGCAAGTTTTATTGATGCACGTCTGAGAACTACTACAGAACAGACGCCATCAAAGTCGCTGTCAAATGCACGCTCAAGCTAAAGAGATGGCGCAGAAATTTAAATTTCAAGATACTTTGGAGGTCCGCTCAAGTTCAACTTCAAAGTCAAGCAATTTTGGTCAACTGTTTGAGCCTGAAGAAATACAAACTCAATTTTGGTCAACTGTTTGAGCCTGAAGAAATACAAACTCAATTTTGGTCAACTGTTTGAGCCTGAAGAAATACAAACTCAATTTTGGTCAACTGTTTGAGCCTGAAGAAATACAAACTCAATTTTGGTCAACTGTTTGAGCCTGAAGAAATACAAACTCAATTTTGGTCAACTGTTTGAGCCTGAAGAAATACAAACTCAATTTTGGTCAACTGTTCGAGCCTGAGGAAATGTAAACTCAATTTTTAGCAACTGTTCGAGGCTGTAGGTGTGACGAGTTCACCTTGGGTAGTGAGAGTGAACCACACCCGAGGTGTCTCTGCCACTCCCGTGTATTCTAGCCCCAGGGGTTGGACGAGCAGATACACATTGTTACTCTGTGGTTGATCTCATATTAGTTAATTACGTCTACAAGCCCCTCCAGATTCTAGACCCCCACTAACTACCTACACCAGTGGAACAATGAACACTGAGGCATCGTCCGAGACCACACTCAATCATTATACAAAGAGCAAGTCAACTTACCTAAAGTTTATTCTACCCTTGAGAATATAGAACTGAAATGAACATCCTGATAGAAGAATCTATTTACACAAATAGAAGATAGAGTAGAGACAGAATCAGAGATGTAGGTGTCTTCATCGAGTTGAGAAGTAGATTGGATGCAGATGTCCCGTCCAGTTGGTCCGCCACTCACCCGGCTTCCTTCCAGTGAGATGACTAGAACCTTGGAGACCACTCTGTCTCCAGAGCGTGGATCCACCACAATAGAGTCACTGCTGGACCACACTTCACTGGACCAAATGCATCTATATCACTCCCACGGAGTCACTGTTAATACTGTTCTCGAACAATACCGGTTGGGAGACAATCCTCCTGGACTTGACTCCAAGTATTTGTCACTTCGAAGAACTTAACTAGTCACTGACCCATCGAATGATCTCTCACTCCTAACACAGTCCCACTGCAGAACAGATATGGCATGGACCAATTCAATGGTCTCTTACAGTCACACTGCTTGTAGAATCAGATATGGCTACTGAAAATGTTACTGAGTCCTTCTAGAACACAGTTGATAATCTTGATACTGCAACAGTACATTAATAGAACCAGACATCTCTTTCACGGAAACAATTCAGGTTGGACTATAATCCCATAGTCCCTTCCACCGGGTTACACTTGACACACGTCAATAACTGGTGTAGTTCTTCTCAAGACCTGCCACTAGAGCTGTCCAAAGAACCATTCTAGTGCCTGAAGATTAGTTACTTCTGCGTTTAGGCAGAACCCCCGTCAAACTAGACGGACCGGTGTTCCCTGTCGTTGAGCATGATTACTCAAAATGCTGAAATGTTCTTAGCAAAACAGAGTGTCGTCTATTTATCAAAACGATCACAAACCATCACTTCCCACACGTGCACCTTCAGGGTGGTTGTATGTCTTGAGGCAACCTTCACTCATGGTGAATCACATTGGGTACCTGATGTGGTTGAGTCTGGCGTGATAAGTAAAGAACTGAACCCTTCGCTCTGTCACACGAAGTGGTTTCCTGCCAACAACAATTATAGTTGACTGGTTCCTCAACAGGCAAACTCCTGAAAAGGAAGAGCGACCGGTGAGAGTATACTGGCCCAAACATTAGACCACATGCATTCTACCAATAACTACTCAACCCTCAGTCATGCTACTTAGTTATGCATATAACTAAAGCATTATCTCTATATGGAGAGTAGTACAGCATGGGTTCACAAATGTCAGCTGGCCTCACAGAACAGCCCGTCAACCAGAGCAAGAAATCAGAATGACGAGTCTGATCTTTGGTCTCACCTATCCCTAATCATCTACCAGTCGTCGCTAACGTCAGTAGTGATACAAGGCTGTTATTATAGTTCTAATTTAATCGAACTAAACATAGGTAAAGAGTCCCTAGACTCGTTCCTAACATCATCAATGTACATTAAGAAACATAAGCTGGATCAATATCCCATCCCTCGGGATAAAGGAATAGGACATGATCACATCCACTATGTACACAAGCCTGTTTGCTGGGGGGACCACCTGCCCCTGCCATAGCAAACTCTTCTTATCAGACTCCGCCTTAGAGTCAAGAAGCCTTCTTGAAAATACATGTTCCCCACATGTTCCAAGGGTAATCTTCCAGTTCTGTCCTCCCCAAGTGGTTTAGCCTTGGCATGGACTGAACTTCATCGTTGGCTTGGCCTACCAACACATACTTTCATAACTTGCTTTTACATCCCCCATATTCTATATTTCCCCAGTCTCATACAGCCTCCTTGCATCCTTCCATACTTCCAGCACCTGAGCATTCACTCGCACTAGCGCCAGTATGAAAGAAACAGGATAGCTCAGACAAGATTACAGAACGCATATTTATATCGCGACGGCACGCAGTGTTATCTCGCGACGACCTATTCGGCGTTCGGACTTCCTCCAGGAAGTATCACATGCCATGACCTAATATATATACACAATGTCACATCATATATACATATATAGATATAGCACCAAAGCAACGTACCTTTACACAGAAATCCGCTGTTCCACACAATGAATTCACTATTACGTTATTACACAATAGTTATATCATTCCTGGTGGCACAGAACTAAGTTCTTCCTTTACTTAGTAACTAAGCACAATTTTGTCTGAAACTCCACCTACCAACTTACCTGGTTTTCTAACCGTTCTTCTGGCTTCAGCAACTGACTGACATAATCTAAGTTTCCATCCGGCACAAGTAACTAGGTTTTATTCTAACACAGCAACCTAATAGATGCAACGATTGGCAAAATATGTTACATATATTTCGAACCCAAATCGCCCACATCACAATACGGTGTTCCTAACAGCTGATTCGCGAGCACACGGTAAACAAACACGATTCGCCGTCAACTGCGTTATAAATCGGTTTGCTAATTAGTATGCAAGGACATCCGCATAGGTAATGAGGTTAGAACAATGGCGTGTGGAACACACGTACAAAGTTAAATGATTTAAACAAATATCTACCTGTATGGTGAACCAGATCTCCAGTCAGCTCCGAACTGTTCAAGGGCTTCTCAGCTTCCTTGACATAACAGTCAGCCGAATTATGGTTGAGGGGAGACGCACACAAAAATTGGCTCACATCTGGCCTGCGTCTGTTCTGTTCGAACCACAGTAAGTGAATGACTGATTTAGCCACATTCCCGCTTCGTGCCAACTCAATGCGCACTAGAAGCGAGTGCTTCTTGAGAAAAGATACTTTCTCGGGAAACCGTCATTTCCCGCCTAGAGTTTCTAGATCTCTCTGCACGGGAATTTAGAGCGATATCCAGCATCACGGGTTCCTCGAATTTCGGTGTTTCGAGACTATTCTAGATCGTACATCCTGCATCGGCTTCCCTCAGTCTATTTTTAGCTGGGAAAGTCCCCGATGACGCGCCAAAATAGTGCGGAATCTTGACGACCCAAGACAGATAATCGCGTTTCGTCACATAGGCCCCCACTTTAAGAGGATCGACCCCGTCGTTCCACTTCTACGCAGAAGCTGTCTATGTCGTTCTTTCTTCTTTCTTAGAGACCGGATGGCGGGTGAGGAAGTCTAACCCGTCAATATTGTATAGAATACTTTTACCACATTAGGTGGGGTGACAAGCTATTCAGTATCACGGGTGATCAACGCCTACTCCGCTACTGCGAACGGGCATCTCGCAGTGTCTTGCGGACCAGAGCTCCCGTCTCGATCTGATTTAACGATCGTTCCTGCCAGAGTTTACTGGACTTCTGCACCTCCAGCTTCCCCTTTTCGAGGACCCAGCTGGATTGCAGTCGGTCGGATTGAGGGACCAAGGGTCTGTGTCTGTTCTGACACAACCCACCTCTTCCGACCACGGTTCTCAGTGTAGCTAGCACTGCGGGTGTTCCTTTGGCCGGTCATGTTCCCCCGAGCACCGGGCTGAACCGAAGAAGGTACCTGCACATACATATAGGTCTGCCTATGGTGTGACAGGCTTTCCGCTACCTGACCTGAACCCCGAACCGTTCTTTCAGCGAATCTCTGCGCCCTTGGGCTGGTAGACTTATCATCGGGTTTCCCCTCATAGCGCATGAGGAGACTGGAATGGAAAGTAGAAGACTTTCCCAGGATCTCCACTCCATAGTGCTTGTGGAGCCCCACTTTATCCACAAGGAATGGGCCCTGCCACCCGATTTCGAATTCGTTCCCCTCGATTGGGAGGAGTACTAGAACTCGGTCTCCAACCTCTAAGGATATCTTCGTCTTCGTCCGGTTCTCAGGTGTGCATTTACGGCACTCCGGACAAGACCTAATATACCTGCGCACGTCGCCTGTCATTCCCGGCCACCAATAGTACCGGGATAGACATTTACCGGTTGTCCCTACAGTCAGATGTCCGGTTGGGGACCTGACATGTACCGTTCTCAGCAGATTAGCTCTGAAGCTCTCAGGAACCAACTTACGTTCCCTCTGCCTTCTCTCTGATCCGGTCTGAATTAACGGTGACCGGGTGTCAGATTCGAACTTACCCTGAGTTAACGGGTTTTTATTGTTGGGCAACCGTTCTGAACAAGGACACTCCGTCGCATCCTTGCTCCGAGCATTACTCATTCCATCCGGGTGAGTATTCCGGAGACTTACCTTTTCGAGACCCTCTTCCTCTGTACCTCTGACCTGCCTAGACTTATGGATGCTAGGGTGTTCTGGTTCACCCAGAAACACGTCCTTCCGGCCAAGAATTAGGGGATAGAGAGGATCCGGTACGACTGCCGCCTGAATGCGTCCAGTAACGTACTTGCTCCGAATCTCCACATTGGCAATCGGGCAACGTAGCGCTACAGCACTCCTACTGGCTGGCTGTATCTCCGTCATCTCCTCGGTGAGTTGCTCTGGGCCTGTCAGGTGGGATGCAATTACAGCTGAAAATTGCAATCCCGTGTCGTAGAGGCACAACACCTGTTGCCCATTCACTTCTACTTCCTCAACCACTGGAGGTCGCTCTGGTTCTCCATTCCCATCAACCGACTTCACTTTCCTGCAAGGTCTATCCCTAACCTCTGCAAGACAAGCAAAATGAAAGTCCTTGGGCTTACCCTTACACTCACTCGTATTGTGAGTGCTGGACTTGCAGAATTTGCACCATCGTTCACTCCACTTCCTCTTTGGAGAACTAGGTGGGCTATTCTTACCTTGGTTGACGTTAGAGATCTTCTCTAAAGAGTGTACCTGTTTCTTTGGTTCATCAGAACCTTTGGTCTTCTTTGACTTCTTTGACTTACCTTGATCCTTATCTTTCGATCTCGGATCTGTTGGACTGGTGTCCCCAGTCTCGCCATAGACTTCAACGTATCTTTCGGCTAACTTGGTGACTATATCCAATCTCTCAGCCCCATTCTCACCTAAGAAGTTTCGCAAAGGTTTAGACATTTGCATTCGCATCTGATCTACAACCATCAACTCACGCAAACTTTCATACTCCTCTTTAAATCCGGCCAAGGCCATCCATTTAAGAAGGTATGAGTTCAATCTCACACTGTATGATGAAAACAGTTCACCAGGTTCCCGCTTCGCAGTCCGAAACTTCCTTCGGTATGAGTGCGCTGTGATCTCGAATCTCTTCAAGAGAGCCGCTTTCAGTGCCGGGTAATCATTCTGTAGACCCGGTGGCAAGCGTGCATACACCTCATAACCTTCGGCACGGAGTCCCTGGGAGAGTTTTAAACACCATTTCTGTTTGTCTAGTCCCATTGCAATAGCCATGGCTTCATACTTCTCTAAGTATTGGTCTATCCTTTCCTTCTCGGGCTCTAACGGCTGTAAAGGCCATTTATTAGCCTGGTAGTCACGTCTACTGGTTGACTCTGAGCCAGGAGGTACACCTCCTCCCATAGCTCCATCAGTTACACCGGTAGCAGGCACTTGTGCCTCAAGTAGCTTCATTCGATACTCATGGTCACGTTTTTCTTTCTCGGCTTCCAACTCAAGCCTTTTCATCTCAGTATCAGCCGCTATCCTCTTTTCCTCAAGAGCCACTTTACTGGCTTCCAGTTCTCTTTCTGCTCTCCTCCTCTCTCTTTCCTCTTGGCGAAAATTTCTTTCCACCTCTTGCACATAGGATTTCAAAGCATCTCCTTCAAGACCAGACTTACGTCCAGTTTCCTGAACTTTGTCTAAGTCTAACTCTTGGGTAGACATGTTGACTATGATAGGTGGGTACTCAAGTATGTGTGGGTGAAGCAATACAATGAATCAATAATCAATAGTACTAACTAATCACCACAACACAAATGTCCGTCAGACAGATAGGAGATAGGTAGAAGTAGTAGAATCTTATGTAGACTGAAGTAGAGGATAAAGACGAAGTCCCTATCCCTATGTGAGAGGTCTACAACACACAGAGATCTTGGAATACTCCCGGACGAGCCCCCACTCTGTATGGAGTGTGACGAGTTCACCTTGGGTAGTGAGAGTGAACCACACCCGAGGTGTCTCTGCCACTCCCGTGTATTCTAGCCCCAGGGGTTGGACGAGCAGATACACATTGTTACTCTGTGGTTGATCTCATATTAGTTAATTACGTCTACAAGCCCCTCCAGATTCTAGACCCCCACTAACTACCTACACCAGTGGAACAATGAACACTGAGGCATCGATCGAGACCACACTCAATCATTATACAAAGAGCAAGTCAACTTACATAAAGTTTATTCTACTCTTGAGAATATAGAACTGAAATGAACATCCTGATAGAAGAATCTATTTACACAAATAGAAGATAGAGTAGAGACAGAATCAGAGATGTAGGTGTCTTCATCGAGTTGAGAAGTAGATTGGATGCAGATGTCCCGTCCAGTCGGTCCGCCACTCACCCGGCTTCCTTCCAGTGAGATGACTAGAACCTTGGAGACCACTCTGTCTCCAGAGCGTGGATCCACCACAATAGAGTCACTGCTGGACCACACTTCACTGGACCAACTGCATCTATATCACTCCCACGGAGTCACTGTTAATACTGTTCTCGAACAATACCGGTTGGGAGACAATCCTCCTGGACTTGACTCCAAGTATTTGTCACTTCGAAGAACTTAACTAGTCACTGACCCATCGAATGATCTCTCACTCCTAACACAGTCCCACTGCAGAACAGATATGGCATGGACCAATTCAATGGTCTCTTACAGTCACACTGCTTGTAGAATCAGATATGGCTACTGAAAATGTTACTGAGTCCTTCTAGAACACAGTTGATAATCTTGATACTGCAACAGTACATTAATAGAACCAGACATCTCTTTCACGGAAACAATTCAGGTTGGACTATAATCCCATAGTCCCTTCCACCGGGTTACACTTGATACACGTCAATAACTGGTGTAGTTCTTCTCAAGACCTGCCACTAGAGCTGTCCAAAGAACCATTCAAGTGCCTGAAGATTAGTTACTTCTGCGTTTAGGCAGAACCCCCGTCAAACTAGACGGACCGGTGTTCCCTGTCGTTGAGCATGATTACTCAAAATGCTGAAATGTTCTTAGCAAAACAGAGTGTCGTCTATTTATCAAAACGATCACAAACCATCACTTCCCACACGTGCACCTTCAGGGTGGTTGTATGTCTTGAGGCAACCTTCACTCATGGTGAATCACATTGGGTACCTGATGTGGTTGAGTCTGGCGTGATAAGTAAAGAACTGAACCCTTCGCTCTGTCACACGAAGTGGTTTCCTGCCAACAACAATTATAGTTGACTGGTTCCTCAACAGGCAAACTCCTGAAAAGGAAGAGCGACCGGTGAGAGTATACTGGCCCAAACATTAGACCACATGCATTCTACCAATAACTACTCAACCCTCAGTCATGCTACTTAGTTATGCATATAACTAAAGCATTATCTCTATATGGAGAGTAGTACAGCGTGGGTTCACAAATGTCAGCTGGCCTCACAGAACAGCCCGTCAAACTAGACAAGAAATCAGAATGACGAGTCTGACCTTTGGTCTCACCTATCCCTAATCATCTACCAGTCGTCGCTAACGTCAGTAGTGATACAAGGCTGTTATTATAGTTCTAATTTAATCGAACTAAACATAGGTAAAGAGTCCCTAGACTCGTTCCTAACATCATCAACGTACATTAAGAAACATAAGCTGGATCAATATCCCATCCCTCGGGATAAAGGAATAGGACATGATCACATCCACTATGTACACAAGCCTGTTTGCTGGGGGGACCACCTGCCCCTGCCATAGCAAACTCTTCTTATCAGACTCCGCCTTAGAGTCAAGAAGCCTTCTTGAAAATACATGTTCCCCACATGTTCCAAGGGTAATCTTCCAGTTCTGTCCTCCCCAAGTGGTTTAGCCTTGGCATGGACTGAACTTCATCGTTGGCTTGGCCTACCAACACATACTTTCATAACTTGCTTTTACATCCCCCATATTCTATATTTCCCCAGTCTCATACAGCCTCCTTGCATCCTTCCATACTTCCAGCACCTGAGCATTCACTCGCACTAGCGCCAGTATGAAAGAAACAGGATAGCTCAGACAAGATTACAGAACGCATATTTATATCGCGACGGCACGCAGTGTTATCTCGCGACGACCTATTCGGCGTTCGGACTTCCTCCAGGAAGTATCACATGCCATGACCTAATATATATACACAATGTCACATCATATATATATATATATATATAGATATAGCACCAAAGCAACGTACCTTTACACAGAAATCCGCTGTTCCACACAATGAATTCACTATTACGTTATTACACAATATTTATATCATTCCTGGTGGCACAGAACTAAGTTCTTCCTTTACTTAGTAACTAAGCACAATTTTGTCTGAAACTCCACCTACCAACTTACCTGGTTTTCTAACCGTTCTTCTGGCTTCAGCAACTGACTGACATAATCTAAGTTTCCATCCGGCACAAGTAACTAGGTTTTATTCTAACACAGCAACCTAATAGATGCAACGATTGGCAAAATATGTTACATATATTTCGAACCCAAATCGCCCACATCACAATACGGTGTTCCTAACAGCTGATTCGCGAGCACACGGTAAACAAACACGATTCGCCGTCAACTGCGTTATAAATCGGTTTGCTAATTAGTATTCAAGGACATCCGCATAGGTAATGAGGTTAGAACAATGGCGTGTGGAACACACGTACAAAGTTAAATGATTTAAACAAATATCTACCTGTATGGTGAACCAGATCTCCAGTCAGCTTCGAACTGTTCAAGGGCTTCTCAGCTTCCTTGACATAACAGTCAGCCGAATTATGGTTGAGGGGAGACGCACACAAAAATTGGCTCACATCTGGCCTGCGTCTGTTCTGTTCGAACCACAGTAAGTGAATGACTGATTTAGCCACATCCCCGCTTCGTGCCAACTCAATGCGCACTAGAAGCGAGTGCTTCTTGAGAAAAGATACTTTCTCGGGAAACCGTCATTTCCCGCCTAGAGTTTCTAGATCTCTCTGCACGGGAATTTAGAGCGATACCCAGCATCACGGGTTCCTCGAATTTCGGTGTTTCGAGACTATTCTAGATCGTACGTCCTGCATCGGCTTCCCTCAGTCTATTTTTAGCTGGGAAAGTCCCCGATGACGCGCCAAAATAGTGCGGAATCTTGACGACCCAAGACAGATAATCGCGATTCGTCACAGTAGGGAACGTCAGCTAATAACGCTCTGGTCATGAAAATGTGTTGCATAGTACGCGATCCAGCCGCATTGGGATCCTCTGAGGCGGTTGGGCATAATGGTTGCCGACCCTGCTGAAGAGGATTACTTACTTCAATCGTCGTTACCTGACCAAAGCGGAGCTCGAAACGAAACAGAAGTGCCCATCCACGGGTGAAGCCAGAGTTCAGAAGTACCCATCCACGGGTGAAGCCAGAGTTCAGAAGTGCCCATCCACGGGTGAAATCCGAAATTAGAAAACAGAAGGGCCCATCCACGAGTGAAGTCCGAAGAACTTGGCCATCACATAGACGAAGCCAGATACCTGAACCCAGAGACTTCAGGGACCGAAAAGGAGATAGAACAGAAGCTAGTGGTATCCTTACATAAAAACTATATTGATTGATTATAAGTAACTATAATGTTGTAATTATGTAATAATTTTTATCGATTGAAGTTACTACGGTATCTAACAAAAATATTTCAGTATGGCACAAGACGAAGCGTCGTTGACACAAATTTTGGGTGGAGTGGGTAGAGCAATAGGCAGACTCAACACAGCAATAAAACAGCAAGGGATAGGTACAGACATCGAAAAATTCAGTGGGCAGGCGAGAGATTTTAAGAAATGGATGACCGCAGTAGAGAAACAAGCTTTTCTAGTAGGAGCCACAGACGAAGAGAAGAAAAAAAAATTGCCTATCAGGCTAGTGTCTCCCCAGTTTCTGACCATATAAGGAGAACATTAGAGGCAGGAACAGATGAGACGTGGGAAAATTTCAAGGACGACTTAGAACGCAAATATGCTGAGATCACAGATCCCCAACACGCATTTTCAGTATTGAGACAGTCTAAGCAGAACAATGGAGAAAGTGTGCAACTATACAGTGATAGGTTAATTAATTTAACTGAGGAAGCGTTCCTTGGACAGAATGTACAAGGGGAAGAGGTAGAAAGGATGCTGGTTGGTCTTTTCGTGGACGGAATAAAGTCGGATGGACTGAAATTTAAATTAATGAGGGAAAATCCAAGTAGATTATCACAGGCTGTGGAAATATCCATACAAGAAGAAAGTTTGAGAAGGAGATTTAGATTAAGTGTAGGACGAGAAATAGGAAGCAATAGAGAAGATAGAATTGAGGAACCTATGGAGATAGGACAAGCAAGGTACGGATGGAGAAGAAAAGGAGAAATACAGACATTGCAGGGATATAATGATAGAGGGAGACAGATGAGAAATTCTACAAGAGAGACAGCGGCTGGTGCAGATATGGTCTGTTGGAATTGTGGACAGAGCGGACACACTTTTAGATTTTGTGGCAACAGACGTGCTCAGTTTAATGCACAGAATAGAAGTATTAATATGAATTTTGGAGAAATGCAAAGGAATTTTAGGACAGGGAACCAGAGATATATTGAACAAAGAGTAGAACAATCAAAGAACATTAGTTAAGCTGGTAATAGCTGGAGACGGAATAGTATAAATAATATAGAAACACGGACACATAGTAGAGGGCAACGTAGTCGGGGTTTCCAATCGAATGGCCAGTATGATACCATTACGCTAAGGCCACGTCAAAGTTCAACCTGCTTTAGAAGACAACCGCTTTATAACAACGACAGAAACTACCGCAGACGGGAGGTAAACGACGTGACGAGAAAACGAAGGTATGAAGAGAAACAACATAGCAGGCCAGAAGTCAATGGTTGGCAGAGACAGAAAATTTATAAGAAAAGATGGAACTGGAACTGGCCATCTAATAATGAAGAGCTGAGAACATTGAGAAGTCAATGGTTTGAGATCAGAAGGTTGAGATATGCACTCACAAAGTCAAACAAAAGAAAAAATCAGCATCAGATTAATAGAACTTTAGCTGATGATCGACATGTGTTTTCAGTTGTTAGAAGTAGACAAGAAAGAGCGACACAGACACAGACGCAGACAGGTAATATGGTAGACAATAATACGCAGACTCAAGTAGACACGGTACAACCGACTAAAAAGATAGGAAGGGGAACACAAACTATTGAGAAGGTTGAACTTACAGAACCAGCACAAGTAAATATTTAAAAGGTTGCGCCAGTCAAAATTAAAGAGAATGTATGTAAGCCGTTAAAAGCAAGAAACACCAGACAGAAAGTTAGAAAAAGTGTTAAAGCCAGATCTGAAAGTTTGCTGGTAAACGTGGGTTCGACTGGCGTAGTAGCAGATGCCTCAGACGGAGACATTGAGTTTCTCCCTGACTGTGACATGAAAGGTAACGGTATAAATAAAAAGAATATTGGTTCTATGAGTTCCGACTACAGAGATGTTGCTTCCTCTTCTACAACATATAATCAACACGTTGGGGGAACGACCATATACAGCGATTATTCAGAGGACGAGGGAGGAAGATATAAAATATATCGGACGTATACTGAGCAGACCGACGCGGGAAAGACAGGAATAGCAAATAAGGGAAATAA